>KZ269980.1:1861092-2023510 GCA_002249935.1 Onchocerca flexuosa | reverse complement strand
AATATGTCATGAATTCTCTTCGAATATTTCGAAATGGTCATGGTCTACTATATTTGCTGTCTATAATCTTCTGTCAAAGAAATTTTGAATCATCTGTCAAAGAAAGAAATGAAAGAAATGCACAAGTGATGGTCAAAAGAAAGGTAGTAAAAGGTGAAAAAACAAGTTGAACCCTACGCCCTAATAAAAATGCAATAGCTGAACTGACCCCACTACATCAGCTGATTGACCTCTTTGCTGCCATCCATACTTGTAAACTTTTCCTCTTCAATTCCTTTAATTTTTGCTAACTTTCACAAAATTTGCTGCTACTCATCGCCTTTAAAGTAAAAGTTAATTTTTCCAATCTATTTTTACTTGCTGCAAATTGCATTATGGCCATAACTGCAGAAACTAACTTCATTTAGACAGAATACTATAGCTACAGTATTCTGCTCGCCAAGCTGTAAAAAAAACAAACTTTTTAAATTATTATCTTGGCTAATGGCTATTTCGGACCGTATTAATTGTCTCGTAATTTTGTTCCAACTCATAATTATATCTTTACGATTGATTTCATTTTTTTCTTTTTTTTTTATCAATTTCTAGGTTATTCAAGAAAATGTAAAAGAAAAAAAAAGTGATCTTTTTTATTTCTTTACTGCTTCATGCATTTTCTTTATTCATCGTTTAGCCGTATAAAAAAATTGATTTCTGTTTGTGATAACTTCATTGTTTGCATAATTCTTCAATTGCTTCTATGAGATTCGCTTTAGATCAACGATAGAACGAGTAATTTGGCAAATTTTTCTACTTGGAAAGAATTTCTTAAATTATCTTTAACATGGATAACAAAAATGTCACAGTCTTTCTAAATCTCCTTTCTAATGGTTTACGAAAAAGACATCGCTATCAAAGATGTTAAATATAGAAGCAGATTCTCTGTTCAACTGATCATTGACCACTGTCCACTACTACGTCATTTCCAGCAAGTAGATTGACCTGCAGAAATTCATCTTTCTTTGTTGACGTTCAATATCTTTCTTTCTCATTCATTTTGCTGCTTTGATGAAAAATTTCAATTGCAATGAATCTCATTTTTGCACTTTTTTTATTCAATTATGTCTCAAAAATTTCATTTTTTCCAATGTCTTATAAAATTCCCTAATAAAATAAACTTTACATTTTGAATGGAACTGTCAGAGCGAAAGTTGGAACAGACAATAAATGAGAAAACATAAAAGTAATGGTCAAAGAATGGTAGAGAGTCAAAGGTCAAAGTGGATGAAAAAACAAATGCTAGACGCTGTTCTATTGCTATATATAATGAATACTAGGCTGACCACTACACCAGCGACCGATTAACGAGTCATCGTCCTCTCCTTCGCACTCAATCTTCTCTTTCATAGATTATAAAGTCAGGAAATTGACAGAGTTTGAATTTGCTAAATCGAGTCTTATAAAAGAAAAGTATTTTCAATAAGCAAAAATTAATCGACTTTAGAATTAAATTTTTACAAGTAACATTATTTTATACTAAAATTTTTTTAATCTTTATAATTTCAACGATTTTTTTGTAAAAATTTAAAGCTTTCATTCAATTTTTGAACTTCATTTATTCGCACATCATTTAATCAGTGTAAATAAAATAAGTTCTTCAATCATAAATATCAAAAAGTTCTTGCTTAGTCTTCTTAATTGAATATTAATTTAATTATGAATATATTTCAATATTATGATAAATCTATGAAATAAAACAAATCATTTTGATTTCTTCGGTTTATTTAAATTTTTTTCTTCTCTAAACATTTAACTAATTTATCTAGCAATAAAAAATAGCAGCGAAGAAAATGGAGCGATTTTAAAAAACGCTATTAAAAATACAAGAATGAAAGCACAAGTGGAAAGCAACTTCTATTCTAATCTGGTTCTTATTTCTGCTTGGTGATTGATCTATAATCTTTCATCTTCCTTGGAAAATATTAGCCAATATTCGTCATCTAGGTATGATCAGTAACAATAATTTTCCAGTTTCATTTTGATTCATAGATGATGAAAAGCATCGTTATCTTAAAATCTAATACATTTCCATTTTATAATAGAGAAGGAATTAATTACAATGTAAGTAAAAAGCCAATAACAATTAATCCAATTTAATGTCGACCTATTTAAGGCCTTATTTTGAAGTAAATCCTGATGATCGATGTTATTTTCCATCTTTAAATATTCTCGATAAAAATAGTCAATCTAATGATTTTAATAATTGAATGATTTTAATAATTGCAAAAATATATTTATATTTGCAATCGCTCCATTATAGGACAGTACAAGAAATAAAGCTATCGGATAGTGCGGAACTGAAGGGACAGGCCGCTGAAACTCTCGGGACTATTGGGTTATTAAGTACAGCAGATGCTCTGAAGCCTCATGTCGTGAGGTTATGGGTCCCTTGATACGTGTTCTTGGTGATCGCTATCCGCATACTGTTAAAATTTCTATCCTTACTACTCTTTCTCAACTTATGAATAAAGTTTTTTTTATTTTTATATTTTCAAAATAAATGAATTAGCGAAATCAATCACTGTTTTATTTGTGATACCAAACAAAATTTTCTTTGTGTGTGATACTTATACATATTGTAGCAAAAAGTACTATATTTCAATACTTATCTTGCTGAGAAATCGAATTGTTTTCTTTGAGTTCAATAAAAAGTAACCCTTTTGTCAGACTATCTCCCATCACCACTGAAAAGGAATATACTTCGTGCTTTTCAGCATTTGCACAGCTGTTCATCAATTTTTTCTTTGTTCTATGCAGTTAATTTTGTTTCTGAAACTTTTGATAATCACTCTTTCCACTAGTTCATAATTGAAATATTTATTAATAGTTGAGACTTAACAGTTGAGACTTCATTTCAAAGAATTTGCAACAAAAGACAAAGTTCATGTCATGCAGCGAATAGATGAATATGCGACAAATTCATTATTCCTTCTTTCCCGCTAAAAGAATGAAATCATTTCTGTAATTCCGTTTTTAATAACTTATTTTTTTGTAACAAAAAGCACGCCATTGGAGAAAGGCATTGGAAGAAGAAAGAGTAAACCGAATTAAAATCGCAGCACACAAATTTGCAACACATTTAGTCAACATTTTCTATTAACCATTCACAAACAATTAATTAATGGCGTTATTTCCAGCGACCCAATAACATCTTTATTTAAACCGGTATGGTCCGAATGATCCACTATAAATATATTTTAATAGAACTTTAACAAAAATCCTTCTTTAGAAAAGCATTGGAGGAGCAGATCTGTCTACAACTTTTTGGGAAATTGAATCTATTGACATGTTCTATTATCTGCGTAAATATTTCTATTGATTAAATGATTGATCATTATTACTCAACTTTCATATCGCTATAACAGTTTCTCTTGATTGAATTGAATACAAGAAATGTCATGGCAAATTAAAAAGTAATGCGGAACTTAACTTCCTGCTTTATTCTTCATCAAATAGCTGACATTACTTATAGATCACATAACAAATTATCAATTATTTCCAATTTAAGCGAATATTTGTTTGACTGATAAAAACTAAAACGAATATGTCATTTTTATCTGTTCATTGATTTGTTTGATTTATACATCGATACATGATCAAATCAGGTAGGGAAAGGATGAAGGAATGTACATCCTAGCTGTTCTCTACAAAAATAGAGCGGTTTAGAAAATACTAAATTTCTTGTTTTTATAAAGCTGTTGCTTGGCAGATTTTTAAATTCATAAAATAAGTTTCGATTTCAGCTTATTCCTTTGCGGATAACTTGTCTGTTGTTCATAGATGATGAAGTCAAATGAGCTTGCCGGAGATTTATTTTAGAAAAACCGTTCCACAACATATCTTTCAAATACTTCTAAACTAATTGATATCTCTTCACCCCACTTTTCCATCAAGATAGAACGTTTTCAGCTTCCAATCACAGCTGTTAGTTAATCTCTCAAACTAAACTTAAACTCATTCACTATGCATTTAGGAAAGATTCAGATAAAGTTAAGCTACTACACTCCTTATGTTTTCTTCTCGGGATGCTTTTTCAAGTGTTTGACCATTCTGTGAACAGAGGAAAAAAGTTTCTAATGTTATGATATTTAACAAAAATGCACATCAGTACTCAGTAGAAACCAGAAGATTTTCAAGTATTCTTCCGGAAGCTCACTTTAAGATTTCTTTTGAACTATGTTCTAAATTAACCTTCATCTTAAGCTTTTCATTTATTTTAAATCTTAAATGCATTTGCAACTTGAACAAATTTGATGTGGAATTTGTCAATTTGTCAATCTTGATCGCTCTGTCTTCGTTTTCCCTTCCGTATGATCTGATAATATTTTTATTTGAGCACTTCTACAAAATGAAAAAGAATTATAAATCAGTGCATCATTATTTACTACCTAAGTACATTCTTATCAGTGCGATCAGTGCGTTCCTATTTACTTTCCAAGTTTGCTCTCTATTAGCGCTGATCAATGCTATTAGCCTTAAACAGAAGTTAACAATTTCGTTTCCAGAAGTAATTTATACTTTTCCTCCAAAATCAAGTTGCATTTCTAATCCTTAAATTTTCATACCTCCAAGTTTTTAGAACTTGGATAGTTTCGTAGCATTGTTTTCTTTTTTTTTAAAGTTTTCGGGAATATATTCTGTTTTATCCAAGAGTGCCTTAATCTTTATCGCTCCACTTACAAGAAGATCAAATGTACAGGCTGAACTTCACTGAAGTTCTGTAATGCCTAATTTTAATGTTCTGTTCAGTTCAAAACATAATTTTTGGAGTTGTATAAACTTCCTATTTTTTCCAGAAGATCCAGCCACATACCAAAAGGCATTTCTCATTTCTATTATGTTTTAAAATGTAACAAAACCTCATTAGAAAAAAGTGTTCTTCATGTCCTTTTATTTTTAAGATGGCACAGAGATACTTTAAAAACAATAGTGTTTTTTTAAAGTTAAAATCTCTTCCACCAATGGTTGTTATTTATCAATTATACGACAATAATACAATCTCCCACCATTTGTTGGGCCTCCCAATGACAGGTCAATTGTTGGGGAAATAGGCAATGATACTAAATTATCATTTAGTATCATTGCTTATCATCCAGTACCATTAGTTTAGTACCACTAGTATCACTACGCAAACAAAGGAGGTGAAGCCATCTAGTGTGATGAATGTTTGGCTTGTTTGACTACAACTTCCTCGTCACTTTCCCACAGCTAGAGTCACGAACAAATAACAGACTTGTCTCCGTCACAACTTGCACATCTTTCATCTCCGATTCCGAAACATCTTCCATACCGAACACTCGAACTGGGCGAACTTTATGGAGATTAAAGCTCGAACAGATGAGTGAAATGGGCGGGTTTATGGAGTGTGAAGTTTCGGGTAGGTGTAATTGAGTGGTTGGAGTGGTGCCAGTGGTCCTTTTGTTAATGCAGTTGAGTGACTTCAAACTGTAAAAGGTAGAGAGGTCATGGGTCAACTGTGGTTACATAAGTGCTCGTGAATTCCCAGTAGTTTATGTATTAAGTCTAGAACTTGTTTCTGCTAAATTATACTATTATTCGGTTTCCTTCCAGTTTTACTAGATTTAATCCAATTTGTTGTTGTTTTTCTTTTTTTTTTGCTTACCTTTTCTCATCGATAGACGTAGTATGCTTAGAGATTAATTTCAGGAAAGTAGAATGGTTTCTGTGTTCCTCTCACGAATTGTTGTGCTCACAGCCGGCACTCTCTATCCTGCATATCGAAGCTATAAAGCTGTCAGAACAAAGGTTTTTCTTAGTAACTATTTCATAGAACGCAATTTTAGTTTTTAATCTGACACATATTTATTTACTTTTTATCCCCTTTAAATTTATTTCGAACACAGGAGGCCATGACTAGGATCAAAATAAAGTCATCAAATTATTCGTCACTGAAATAATCACACTGTCTAATTATACGCATTGTACAGAATATCTACTGATGATGGCATAGTTATACGCCGGAATGATCCATCACTACTTCTCAAAGGAAATTACAGCACTGGAGATTGCATTAGAGTCTTATATTTTTCATTCACTGATAGTTCTGATTATCCAGCATTAACCGGCCAATCATGTTTCCTTCACTCTCATGTTCCAAGAAAATTTGGGCTGCACACTCGAACTACTTGATGTTTTTATCCTTGCTGCAGCGAAGTGTGTAGGTTTGAGCAAAAAGCCATCAGTATTGTTGACCACATTTTGATATGAACGATTTATTTTGAAATATCTTTTGAATTTAACTGGATTGCTTTGTAAATTTTTGTATTCGGCATAGAACAGAAGAGCCATCATTAGAAAAGGGGACCTCTTTAAATTAAAGTGGTTTAACTTATGAAAACTAGTTGAATTTTCTAGACTTTTTTAGTTATCTACGTTCGACTATCAAATTTTTTAGAATGGACTTTTGAAATTAAAATGCATTAGAATTATTTTCTAAAAAAATTGCAGGATGTTAGAGAATATGTTAAATGGATGATGTATTGGATTGTTTTCGCTTTCTTCTGCTTTATAGAAACAATTGCTGATGTCATTGTCTCATTTTGGTTACCATTTTATTATGAATTAAAAATTGTTTTCGTTCTATGGTTGCTGAGTCCATGGACCAAAGGCGCTTCAATTTTGTATAGGAAAGTCAGTTTCTTTTGAATAAATTTTGTTTTAATATATGTTTTCGAAATTATGTCCATTGCTTTGAACGTATTAGCCTGTTTGATCTTTAAAGTTCGGCTAATTGTTTTATAATGGACAGTTTTGTTAAGGTACTTTCATGTTTTAATCATCTTAGTGTTAATTTGTTGCGTTGAATCTTTTTCCTTTGTAAGTGCTTAGTGGAATGCTAAACCAGGACAAGAAACATTAAGTATTAATGTAAATCAAACATATACATTTACCAAACATATATCCAAGTATTCCATCTTTGTTACAGTGGGTACATCCGACATTAACGAAACACGAAAAAGATATTGATCTGCTGCTTGAACACGCTAAGTCAGAAAGTTATAATCAGGTTAGTTCTATTATAATGATTCAGTGAATTAATGTAACTTATTTTTATTTTCTTGTCGCAGTAGAATGTGAAAGCAGAAGTGTTGATAGTTGATTTTCCACTTATAATGTTTGAAATAGGAGCTCCAGTGTAAAAAATTATAAAGTTTTCATTCTTAAATCATTAATGTTAACAGAACTTTCTTATTTTTTATATGCTGTACAGCTCTGAGATTTGTAATGAAGATTTTCTGTCATGGCGGAGAAAAGAACTTGTGGGTCAATAAAGTTTCATATTTTTCCAAATGTTATTTTTGCTGTGCCAAACCACTTTCTCAAAATTATTCTGGAAACCGAGAGTTCTTATAGTTTTTATTGATTAGATTATGAAATCTCGAGTGTTTAGATGACCATTTTAAGGTAATGCGATTAGGTAGCAGAGGAATATTGTGTGCTCGTGAAATTATTGCAACAGCCGCATTGCGAGGACAAGCACAGCTTGTACAACAACTGCAGCGTTCATATAGCACAAGTGATATTAATAACAGGTGCAGACATTTGAGTGATGGCTTGAAAGATTCATCATTAAAAATTATTGCACTATAATAAGCTATATAATTATAAGTTGTGTCTTTTATATATTAATATAATATTTCATTTTCTTCAAACCAATGAAGTTCAAATTTAAGGGAATTATCGTCATCAAAACTGATTCGTGTAACGGAAATCCAGGAAGAAGATGACGATCACGAACCAGATGTCAGTGACACTGTAGATGGTTTGGAAGAAGATATTACTCGCGTAAGTTCAGTTTTCTAAAGACGCTCATCATAGTTATAGAAACTTTCTTAACTGCAAATTTAGAACTGAAACAGTATTAGAAATAAAATACGGAACTTCTTGTGCATTTTAAGTAATTTACCAACCCTAATTTTTTTTTTTTTTTTGGAAAATAACAATTTCTACATTTTCATGATATTTTTCTGTGTCAACATATTGGTTTTCTATTATCACGTTGCAACTATTGTTAATACCGAAGAATTAACGCAAACGCAGAATACATTTTTATATTTAAAAGCTGGATTCTGGGTCCCAAATCCTAGTTATTCAGTCAGTAAATTTAACAGTTGTTACTTTCACCACGAGCCATTTTATAGAGATCATACAAACTTGCAGTCTGTCAGCCTTGCACAATATACTGAACTAAAAAATCTGATTGTCGTGGAAATCTATGGTGATTTTGATCTCTTATTTCTTCTTTTCTACTGCAGCGCTTAAAAATATAGTTTATCTTGTTTTTTTCAATGTAGTACTAAAATATAGATATCAATTTTCCGTATTTATAGATTGGTGAACAGGAAGAACGAGCCGAAGCATTGGGTGTGCGTCGTAGTTCGAGACATCGAAGATCGCCTACGTCAGAAACAATGTACAATACCTTACCGCGTCGGACAACACGGCAGCATAAATAATTCCATTCATAATATTCCTGATCCGAATTTTTTTGACATGCAGCATTTTTCTGATCGGATATCAATTTGTTTTCCGGCATACATTTTATGCGTTTTGATCATACAAGCGAGGGCTGAATGAATTGTAGTGAATTATTGAATGAATTATATAGTTGAATAATTTGCCACTATTATTGGACATCCTTTCCTTATGTTTCGTAAAGCATAAGCTGATAATTTGTAGCTTAGCTTTTAGAAATTAAAAAGAAGCATTCGTTTTTTTTCTTGAGCTCTTATGATAATCCTTTGTTGCTGACTCTTTTAACTCTATTTCAGCTTTATGCGTAATGTTAATACGGATGTATATCTAACTTAACTTCGTGTTTCTTGGGATTTTCAAGTCTCAAAGTGTTTTTCGCTGTTAACATTGCTCGACCGTGCACAATCGAAAGATCAGAGGTTAATCCTCAACAACTCTGTCAATTTATTTTCTGTATTTTTCTTTCCCACATATTTTTTATATTTATGAATGCTTAGAATCTAACTTCCATCTTTTCGAATTATTATCATTATTAATACTGTTAGGCGCTCAGCATTTTTTATTTATCATTTTCGTTTTTCTATTTTTTTTTTTTTTTTTTTTTTTTTTTTTTTTTTTTTTTTTTTTTTTTTTTTTTGTCCTTTACTTTCATGCATTCTAAATTTTTGAGGAGATGAACCCTTATAACTTTTTTATGGATATGAAATAATTTATGTCAGATGATTTATGTAATTTTTGCAAATAGCATATGTGTTATTTCACTGTTGTTCGTCTTTCAACTTCAGTTTTAACTATTAATTTTCAACCAATACATCCCTTTGTTTTGTTATTTAGATTTGAAGAAGTTCAAATTAAGAAGTTAATGCACTAGATCCTAGATATTTTCGAAAAATGGAAGTTAGATTTCTGGAATTAGACGCTATAAAATATCATAGGTCTGATTCCAAAATTAACTCAAATAACTCCCAAATCGAGCTTGATTTGGTTTCTCTATTATTTTTTTTTCCAGTACACAGTATTTTCTTCATATTATTTTAATTTGTGCCTTGAGGTGCAAGGTTTTTCGCAAACCAAAAAAACAATTCCCAACCTCATTTCTTGAATTCAGGTTTTTTTTTTTTAATTTTGGTGAGTTACTTGGACTAATTCATATTTCATTACATTAACGATGTGATTTTACATAATTACCAAGTTTTCTGACTCAAATCCTCTTTTAATCAAATTTTCATAGAAATTTGAAAAAAAATTAACCTTGATGCTACCTTTCATTGACAGATTTTGTGCAGTCCTACGAAATATCATGATTTGCATCGCTTTGCTTACCGTCCATTGGTGCCAGGGTCCATTATGTTGTAATTTTTTTTCAAATTTTTGGAATTATTGTAATATATAGCTTTTATCAATGCTGTATTTGCTATGTGATCTTTTGCCAGCATCGGAGAGTATATAATATATTTTATATTTGGAAAGGCTGAAATTTGATGATAGTTAATATTGTACACAATGATTTATAATCTTTAGTTTCGTTTGCTGGTTTTTGAAGTGATTTGTTTTTTTTTTTTTCTTTTTTTTTTTTTCATTGTACATTCATTTTGTGTACTGATGTTTTCTTCGAATTTTCTTTGCTCACAGATAATGGAAATAAATTTGAAGGCGTGTAGTTCGTAAATGCGATAAAATGGTATCACATGCCATCATTTCATTCGAGGTATTGAATGCTGTCTAATGAAGATGTCTTGAGATTGTTAACTATATTGTATATTGGGATGTTCTTTCCGGAAAGTTTATTTCCTTCATTTCATATTTGGGCGGTGAAATTTTGGAGTGAATTTTCTTAAAAATATAAATTTATCAGAAATTAATCAGAAGCTCGTTACTGATGTTTCTGTTGCAAACCAGAATTTGACTGAAATAATTTCTAGACTGCAATTTATATTTGAAAGTTGTTTAGGTTATTTGTTAAGGATTTGCCTGATTAAAGAAGATAATTCATTAGATGGAATTTCTTTTGGTTTGCTGCTTTTGAAAACATAATTTAAATTTCAATATTCAGGTGCAACAAGTCTCATTTCTTATTTATCTAGCTTATTGTGAGCTGTTGGTGCATATGGATCTTTCGTCTAATTCTTACAGTCATTTGATTTGTGTTAAATACTGGTTTTATAGAAATTTCAGAAATTTTCTATTAGATGGCGAGTGATGATGGTTTGAATCGTTTGGAAGGCACATCTGATACGAAAGGTGGTTTATTTATTCGTAAAAAGACGAATAGCAATGACGAGCTCTTTAAACATCCAGCAAAATCACTTCTTGGTTTGGATGTGTTAGCGAAGTCTCGTGCTCGATTTGAGACAAATTCTCGAAAGCGTCGAGCTGAAGATGGGTCACCTGGAGGCCTTTCAGAGAGCATACACAAGCAAATTGCCGTGTAAGTTGCATAATTTTTTGGTATTTGATAAATTTTTGAAATTAGGAGGATAGAAAAACAATTCAGTACTGTTAGAGTCATATTATATTGAAAGCTATGATAATTTCCTTCTATTGTAATAGAGAAAAGAAAAAGTGAATAGTCTGCTTTCCGGTAATATTCAATGATTTATTTGATTTGGCTACTCGACTGCATCACAGATCGAAATTTATTATGAAGCATATTTCACTGATTAACAGATCTACTTGTATCTTATCTCTGAAATGTCAAAAATATTGCAAAGTCAAATAATATGGAATTATGAATAATTTTGATTCTTTAACAATTTACTGTTTATTTACCAGGAGCTCTTTTAAGTTATGTATGCGAAAAGGACAAAGGAGAGAGACGCGGAATTTATGCTGATACGAGAAAAAATGAATGTAAACAGAGAAGCCGTCATCATGACAAAGGAAGTCGGGAAAAAAATCGCAAAAGTCAAGATTTACGAGATCGAAGTGCAAAAACTCCCATTTTTAAGGTGAGATTAGCACAGATATGTTGCCAGCACGCAACATTATGTATTTTAAATTTGATCCATTATGATGTCATATTTGCTCTAGGCACCTGACACTCCGTCACGTTCAGCCTGGGAAGAAGATGATGCAGGGCAGATATCAAAAAGATACCATTCAAACTGGGATACACCGACTTCATCTGGTCGTCATGATGATATATCTTCATCTCGCAGTGTTTCGAGCATTTGGCGAAGTGAACGAAATCGAGAGCGACAAAAGCGTAATAAAAAAATGTAATCAGTTGATATATTCTTTGATTTTTTTTTTTTGGATTGGTTGAAACAATAGATACAGCCACAGTACATTTAGGAATTTTATATTAGAGCTATACCGTTTTCTTCTGCTTGTGGTTTAAAAAAATTGTGCATTCCTCTATTCTATCAATAGTACAAATAGGAATTTTCAGCAATGAGTCTTTTCAAAAAAAAAGAAAATTTGAAAACTTATCATACTAGTCTTTACTCCTATTCTTTTCAATTTCTTGCTTATAGGAAGCTTGAATAATTCATAAATAATCTGTCAGAAGAAATAATCTTTCATTACATTTTCGCTTGCTCAGTGCTTTTCGTGAAATGTAACTAGATGCATTATAGCGTCCCATTAGATTTGAGGAAAATAATTAATCTGTATTTCGGATAATAAAATGGAAAAAACTTCAGGACTCGGGAAGATACGATTCGGTCGGTTAAAGAGGAGGGTGAGTTGATTCCGAGCTTTCGTGATGCTTTTGAAAGAGCAGAATGGGAACGAGAACAACAAAAATTGGATCGAGATTGGTACGGCAATGACCAAGGCTATGATGATGAAAACAATCCATTTTCTCAGGTTCTTTTCTTTAATTTAAATTCTTATTCCGGAAATAAATTTGACATATACTGATAATTTATTCATTGGATATGTTATAACTGTGAGAATTTAGCTAAAAAGTATACAGCATGGCATGCAAAATGATGAAAAAGTTTTTAAAAAGTATAGATCACAACTGAAGCTACTGAACATTGATTTTTTTTCGTACGGAATGTTTCAATTGCTTCGTTTGATTTTTTTCATACGGGATGTTTTAATTGCTTCGGTAACTCCTTCTTACAGTGGTGTATTATAGATAATAAAATACCAAAAGTAGGATTTTGAAGAATTCCTGAATATGCAGTTCACAGAGATATATAGCATACGTTCCTGCATACCGAAAAAATATTTTTGTTTTGATGACTGATTAGCAATGAACTTAACGTTGAAAAAGTGGTATTAAACTTATCAGTCATCTGATAAGTGATAGACATTAGCAGCAATGCTTTATTTCTTAAATATTTGGATCTTTTTTTTTTTTAAAGTCCGTTCAATTGCAATCTTAATTCTTTGATAAACTCAATTTATTATTAAAATTAAAATTGCAAAAAGATTTCAAACCATTCATAGGTTTCGCAAGAATACATAGAAAAGAAAGAAAAACAATGGCAGCAAAAACGTGAAAAGCCCCGTCTTACGGTTCGCCAACAGCAAATTAAAAAGGACAATAAAATGTGGGAAAATAATCGACTGGCAAGATCAGGTAGCAACTAATAATTTATTTTTACATGCAGTATTTTTATGTGATTTATTAGTTCCTTTTACATTTTTGCCAGAATTGTATTAAGAATGCAATTATATTATTATATCCATTTATTTATTATTATTATGTCGATGAGTTTCTATTTGTAATTAAAATTTAATAGTTAAATACAGGTGTTGTATCACTTACTGATGACGACGATTTTCTTGATGATGAATCGGATGAAAATCGAGTAACATTGCTAGTGCAGAATGTCGTGCCACCATTTTTGGATGGGCGTTTCATATTCACAAAACAAAATAAACCAGTTGTTCCTGTGAAGGACATAACTTCTGATCTTGCTGTTGTTGCCGCAAAAGGAAGCAAGGTAGTATATCTTGCAATTTTTTTAAGTTCTAGAATAAATGACTTGTTACTTATTTTTCTACTTGTTTCCGAATTTTTGGAAGATTTTATTATTGGTGAATTTGTTTCATTTTGTCTCAACAAAAATTGAAGAAAAATCAAGATTAAATCTGCAAATGAATTTGTCCTGTAATAGGTTGTCCGGATATGGCGTGAAAAGGAAGAGCAGAAAAAAGCACAAGAAAAACATTGGGATTTGGCAGGTTCTAAATTGGGAAATTTAATGGGCGTTAAAGCAATACCAGATGAGACAATCAGAGATGATTCTGGCATCTGCTATAGGTAAATTCAAGGTTTTCATAAATTTTCTTTTATAATTTTCAGCTATGTTGCAAACTTAGTTTATTCGAGTACTTTCAAGTTATCATTCTTTTTTGGAAGCTTTGATCTGAGTAAACTAAAGAATAGAATAAAGCAATTAGGAGACATAACTTTCAACTTTTCTCAAAATTTGATTTAAATAAATGAAGTTATCTTAGTGCTCTTGTTGAGAATCACTGATCAGAAATCCATGACTCTTTAAAGACCCATTTTGTGACTCTTATGACTAACATATTTTCTAATAAGACTCTTCTGCCAAGAATTTACAAGGTGTATTCATTTTACTTCATTTTACAAAGGAGCATTTTTCGTCCTGAAATTTACTCCATAACATGTTGTAATTTAAAATGAAGTTTAATATCAAGCGACTTAAGATACTTAGCTTTCTTGAATAACTTCAAGATGCAATATTCCTAAAAAACCGCATTGAAATCCATAACCTAGCACATTTGAAATCTCGAAAGTAAAACTTGCATCATTTAAGTGTAGTTTCTCTAGCGTTTCTCTTAAATATCAAAACAGTATTTTTTTCTTTTTTTTTAAATAGAATTTAGGAATTCAGTGATCCAGTTAATAATGCTTTGACTCTTTTATTCTTATGTATATCCCAGAATAAACATTTTTCAAGGGAATCACAACAGTTTGCATCTCATCTGATCGAATCGGAAGCAGTTTCGGATTTTGCGCTGAAGAAATCCATTAAAGAGCAACGGGAATATTTACCCGTATTTGCTGTAAGGCAGAAAATGCTTAGTGTTATTGCAGATAACAGTGTTGTTATTATTGTGGGTGAAACAGGCAGTGGTAAAACAACGCAGTTGGCTCAATATTTACTCGAAGATGGCTATGGTTTGTTTTACTTACTATTATAATATTAACAAACTAGCTTTTTATTAAAATTGTTTCAGAGTCATAAAATTGTTATTTTAACGGCTTTCTATATTCACTTTGGTAATACAGCAGAAGATATGCTAATATTGCAGGGAATTTTGGTTTAATTGGTTGTACACAACCACGCCGTGTAGCAGCAATGTCTGTAGCAAAGCGAGTCGCTGAAGAGATGGGCGTTGAGTTGGGTCAAGAATGTGGTTATGCTATTCGATTTGAAGATTGCACTTCTGAAAATACACGAATCAAGTACATGACCGATGGTATTCTGCTCCGAGAATGTTTGAGTGATCCAGATTTAGATCAATATTCTGCTATTATCATGGACGAAGCACATGAAAGGTTTGCTAATTAGCTGCTTGGATGGATTTTTAAAGACCAAAATAGCGATTATTGTAGTGGTCTTTAATTTAAAAAAAATTATAATGTCATATATTAGCTCAAGTCAATGAATATTTAAAATCTGTAAATAAATCAGTTATTTTTCAGCTATTGTGTTTGCACCATGCCAAATTTTTATTTATACATCCTATATTAAGGTCATTGAACACAGATGTATTGTTCGGCCTTTTGCGAGATGTTATTGCCCATCGAGCGGATCTCAAACTTATTGTCACTTCAGCTACTATGGATGCTGAAAAATTTGCTAATTTCTTTGGTGGTCATACTCCTTGCTTTACTATCCCTGGTTGGTTATAATAACCTTTGAAATAACTTGTCCTATTGAGTGTTTACATTGTTTAATTTGTTTTTTCAGACTTAATAGTGTCATTCAAATCTATTTCATTTTTTACTTGGGAGTGGGGTTATCATTGTGTCATTTGAAACTGTATTTCGAAAGTTCATAATTCATCTAGGTTTTTTTCTTTCTTATGCATATTTACTTGTATCGATCTTTTAAATCTTTTTTTTATAGGTCGTACGTTTCCGGTTGAAATATTTCACGCTCGAACGCCCATGGAAGATTACGTTGATGCTGCAGTGAAACAAGCTGTAAGAGTCCATTTAGGTGGTACAGATGGAGATATTTTAATATTCATGCCTGGGCAAGAGGATATCGAGGTTTGAATTTTACAGAAAACAAATTGAAATATTATGTAGAGCTTGAATTTCACATTTTTGATTTATAGCGTAACTGACGCAAAGTTAGGAAAATTAGTTGAGAAAGAAAAATAAAAATTTTTCCTACCTCCTTGTAGATGCGATATTCATCTTTAGAGAATGATTTATTCGGCACATCAAATTCATTCCAGGTTACCTGTGGGATGATCAAGAATCAGTTAGAAGAATTGGATGAGGCCCCACCGCTTACTGTATTGCCAATTTATTCGCAGCTTCCAAGTGATTTGCAAGCAAAAATATTCCAGAAAGCTCCAGGTGGCATCCGCAAATGCATTGTAGCAACAAATATCGCCGAAACATCATTGACCGTTGATGGCATACTCTTCGTTATTGATCCTGGTTACTGTAAGCTGAAAGTTTTTAATCCTCGCATTGGTATGGATGCACTTCAGGTGATTTTTGAAAGACAATTTTGATTTTGATAAAACTAGATGTGAAGATACAAATATAGCTCATAATCCTGTTTATGACATCAAATATCGAAGAGACTTAGTTTGTACTGTCTGTCAAGAAGTAAAATGAACCAAGTGATTTTTTTCAGGTTTTCCCAATATCTCAAGCTTCAGCTAATCAAAGGTCTGGTCGAGCTGGTCGTACGGGTCCGGGACAATGTTTTAGACTTTACACTGAAAGGCAGTTTAAAGTAATGTTGAATTTCTTCTATTATTGTTGGGAGAAAGATTTTAAATATCTTTCGGGAAAGAGAATGTAGCATTGAAGAAATGCTTTCAAAAGCTATAAAAAGCAAAAACACAAGATAATTCACTTTATTGTAAAAACCGAACATTGTCGAACGATAATCTAAGAAAATCAAATACTGAAAGATTTTTTTTTAGAACTCTTTTTTAAAAGCATTTCCAATATGCCTTCATGATATTATAAGCTTAGTACTTTTCTTCAGATTTCGATGTATGATTTATTAAACTGAAATCTTTCCATTTCGAAATTCCTGATTCATTCCTTTCTGAAAAATATAATGTAGAGTAATTATTTCATTATTCGATTCTTTTTTTTATTTTTTGTCTTAGGAGGAAATGATGATAGCTACTGTGCCAGAAATTCAAAGAACAAATCTTGCAAATGTGATTTTGCTGCTGAAATCTTTGGGAGTCGATGATCTATTGAAATTTCATTTCATGGATGCACCTCCTCAGGACAATATGTTAAATAGCATGTATCAGCTATGGACGCTAGGTGCTCTTGATAATATAGGTCAGTTCTTCAAAATTTTCTCCAATTTATTTATTTTTAAATTACTTCCAACTTATTACTTTAATCAGTACATCACATTATCAATGAATCCAGAAACAATGTTTTGTAAAATTGCACGATCATTCATAGACTTTTGGTTATTATATAGTAGCAGATTTGCAGTTATTATAGCAGTATGAAATGATGCAGTATATTTTTGATGATTAAACTTTCCTTTTTTGTAAGATTTGAAAGCATTGACAGTTTTTCGTAATTTTTCGTACTGTAATGGAACATTTTTTTTTTATAGTAGAAATTCAAAATATTATAATATTTTTCTATCTTTTCAGGTAGATTGACTGATTTGGGAAGAAAAATGGTAGAGTTTCCGTTGGATCCAACTCTTTCCAAAATGTTGATTGTGTCGGAAGGAATGCGTTGTAGTGATGAAGTACTTACAGTCGTCTCAATGCTTTCTGTTCCTGCAATATTTTTTCGTCCTAAAGGGCGAGAAGACGATGCTGATGCAAAAAAAGAAAAATTTCAGGTGCATTATATAGAAAAATAAAGCAGAACATTTAAATGAACATGTAAACACATTTATTTTGTTTACAGATATTTTTTTTTTTATAAAACTTATCCGAAAAAAATATAGTTCTGAACTTATTTCGAATTTGTGTTGATCAATTGCAGTAATTAATTTTCGATAAAGATATTAAACTCGTGCTTATTTCGTTCTTTTGTGGTGACATTTCAAGGTGTATATAAATCATACACATTGATTAGTGGATTAGTGGTTAATATTTTTTTTTCACACATTAAAACTACTTGATATATATTTTCAAATATTAATTCCAGGTACCTGAAAGTGATCATCTTACATTCCTTAATGTCTATTTGCAATGGAGACTCCATAAATATTCGACGAAATGGTGCAATGACAATTTTATTCATATTAAAGCTATGAAGAAAGTTCGGGAGGTCAGATTGTTGTTGTAATCATATAGTCTTTCGTCGTTTAGATTTTCTCGTTTATATGCAATTGATACTTCAAATAGACTTTGCGGCTTGAATAGAAAAATATTAATTTTCTAAATCTTATAGGTTCGTGCCCAACTGAAAGATATTATGGAGGAACAGAAAATTGAACTAATATCATGCGGTACGGATTGGGATGTTATACGAAAATGTATTTGTTCAGCCTATTTTCATAATGCTGCAAGGTTAGTAACATGAAGTCATTTTTTATATGTATTAAGGGAAGAGTTATTTTCAATTTTATTTTTACACTTTTTTGATCATATTACAGGTTGAAAGGAATTGGAGAATACGTTAATGTGAGAACAGGGATTCCTTGCTTTTTGCATCCAACATCCGCACTTTTCGGTATTTTTCTTTAAATTTAATCGATGTTTTAAGATTCGATTACATTTTCCATGAATTTGAAATTTAGATTCTTTCTGTTGTATGTCTTTATTTCGTTTATAGCTTTGGTACGTGATTGCTACCTATGTTGAGAGTTCCAGAATTTTTTTCTGAGTTCTCTTTTGTTCTATATTTTTTACAGACGATTTTGTATGAATCATATTGAAATTTAACGAAAAATGATCTCATCATTTTAGGAATGGGATATATGCCAGATTACGTTGTATATCACGAACTGATCATGACAGCGAAAGAATATATGCAGTGCGTGACATCGGTTGAAACATCATGGTTAGCTGAACTTGGTCCCATGTTTTATTCTTTGAAAGAAGCTGGTTCAAGCAGAATCGAGAAAAGGTTGCAAAGTATACAAGATGCTCGGGATATGGAAGAAGAAATGAAACAAGTAAAATTTGGTATTTTTCTGGGAGAAAAGATTAGAATAGATTGGTTTTTAAGATCGTATCAAAAGTTCGAATTCATTAAATGTCATATACTTATCTAGTTCAGTATAATTCAAACATTTGCCGCCGTTGCCTGCCCCTTGTTCATTTCTTTGCGCATATAATTTTGATTCAGTTGAATTTTATCTTTACTTATCTTTTGCAGAAATTTAATTTTGAGCTCCATCTTTTTAAATGTCATTTTTAGGCGACCAGTAGACTGAACGAAATTAAAAAAGCGGAAAAAGAAGAAAGTTATTCGACGCGTTCAATTTCATCTGTTCAGATAGCAGAACCTGGAAAAGTCTGTGCATCTGTAAGATCTTCGGCAAGATTTGGGATGTAGTTATTCTTTCGAATATGTTCTTTTTTGTATCATGTTTTGAAATTGAAATATTCTCAAATTGGCCCATACATAGTGAAATATCGCTGAATTTGAGACTAAAGCTGCTTTTTAGATGATTAGAATTGCTGTATTTGACTTTTTTCCCGTATCATTTCAAGATTTAGTATTTTAGGTTAACTGAAAAAGCAAAAAATGTTTCACTTACTATATTAATACTAAATTTTGAAATATTTGTACTTTCGCCTATAAAGTTCGGTGAAATGATAGACAGGAACTAGAAAGGTAATAGGAAGAAAATAAAAAGAATAGCGCTTTCACAGCGGGTTTTCAAATTACTGCAAGAATCCTGAGTTTATGATGAAACTTGAGAAATCGCGATGGAGCAAGGAACAATTTTTTTTTTTTTAAGATTCATGAAATTTTCTAGTATAAATTTTCTTTTAAATGCTCTCGCTAATAGTTCCATCATCTGCATAACTTAAATCATTTTCATAAAATTGAATATCATTTTTGTACTCTCAGTTTTTCGATAAGCTATATGATATGGTGAAGTTATTAGATAAACAGTAGATAAGTTGTAACATTAGTTACACTATTTGTTGCCAGAGAGAACATGATTTGTATTCCTGTTAACTTCCATTCAGCAAATATTGTTATATTATTTTTACCTCTGTTATATATTTGTCATCATTTTTTTAAAAATTATTATTGTAATATTATTCTGCAAATTATTCATTGTTATGTTGTTTTCTATATTTGGAAGTTGTAGTAAATTCGTGTTAGTACATTCCATTTTTTTTTCTTTTTTTTTTTTTTAAAGAAAGTGACCAAACTGATTTCGATTTATTATTTTTGCATTTAAAAAGATTTTCGACACTCTTACGAATTACGTCTGACTCATCAGATTTTTTCAATTTTGTATAGAAATAGGTAAAACATTCGGGTATAGAGGGGAGATATATCTTCGAATTTTGATGCAACTACCATAACACTTGTTTTGCAAGTGACGGGTGAAATGGGATTTTTGCTTTTTTTGATAATTCGGCTTTTAAGCAAGATTGTGTCGTCAAGTCGATTGAATTTTGAATTTTGTTGTTTGAGTTTGTTTCAAATTTGACTTAGTAATCTAGTCTTCTTTTAATAGAGATTATTTTTTCTTTTTGGTATATCGCATGAGTATGTCTTGTCTTACATTTAGCATTTGCTTCCCGTAGAAGATCGATTTTTACTTACAAGATATGTTGTCCATTATTTTGACTTAATTTTTTTTTTGCTTCTCTTTTTACTCTAATCTGATGGGGCTTCGAGGTTTATTATCGAGTGTTCGAACAATATTTGTGCTGCAGTCTTCCTTCACACGCATTAGTTTTCGGATTGAATTTTCTTGGTTTTTCGGATCTTAAGCTAAAAAAAATGCGTTTAATGAGCAAGTTATTGACTTCCCTACATCGTTACTTGTGCCTCTAATTGTGCATTTCTACATCAAGGATAAATCAAAATGCTCTCTTTATCCTTTATCTAAAGTACGACATAAGTGCTGTTTTGTTCTCAGTAATCTTTTCTTATCAATTGTAGAGCACACTCTCAAGATAAAGCATTTTGAGCACGCCTTGTGTTTACTATTACTCTCCTTGTTATGTATTGCAAGATTTACGTCATTACTGCATCGAATTTAAAAATTTCAACTATACACATCGATTAAGGACGTACAGCGATTTTCCTGAACTGTTACATATGTATACAATATTGAAGTGTTTTTATTAGCATTTAAATCAACATAATGTCAGTGTTGTAGCGTGTTATGCGTTTAATTTTGTGCTCAATAAAGTTCAACATCAAGCGCGTTTTTACTGCTTTCTCTCTGATATGTGCTACTGTTCAAAGGCAAGGTGGCATAGTTCTACGTCACATACGCAGAAACGTCGTCATTTAAATAAATAATTGCTCTGATTTTCAGGACGAGTCATTGTCAAATGCATTTATATCATTGATATTATGCTTAACTAGCATTTTATTATCATTGTATAACAACTAACAGGAGATCATAAGACAAATGGTTCATTTTTCCTTCTCTGTTATTGTTTTTTCTTCACAATAATAACTTCATTCCACGGCATAAATGCTATTCATTTCCTTGATAAATAGAAGTTTGTGAATTGTTTCCTTTATGTTTTGGGAGAATAATACTATCAGTAATTAATTATCATGTTTTTAGTCATTTCCCAAATTTGCAGTTTTGAATTGTTTGTAAACCTTCCGTCCATAGTTTTTCATTAATCTTCACTTAAGATTTTTATTTTACAATTCTTCTTTGCTTCATTAATTATCAGTACTAGTTCTTTTCAGCAGTGAGGGGGTAGCGGAGCATAATGGAGAAACTGCCAGAGGAAATGTTAAGGGCAGTTTTTGTTTATTTGTCAGGGTCTGATCGTCTACCGGTATCTCTTACATGTCGTCGATGGTTTAATTTATTAAAAGATTCTGTCCCGAGTATCAATGCCATACACATTTCTCTTGATACATCAGCTTGTTCAACTCGTTTTCTGGAAGCATCTCTGTCGGAAGCGGCTTTTTCGATATGTTTGTGTCCCGGTCATGCACAGAAACATGCTGTTCTGTTGCAGCAATTGTTTCAAACTGCTGGTAAAAAGCTTGCTTCTTTAGCTATCGAGGATAATCTTATACCAAGGGCTAGTTTTAAATTTATTATAAAACTTTATAAATGTGGATCATATTATGTTATAAGAGCATGAGATAATCATCCAGTCATTTTATTGAGAATTCAGAGCATTTTATTCTTGATCTGAGTGATTTATCCGAGAATGCTACTGCACTACTCACTAATTTGAATTGCTAGTTGCTAATACCTATATTGAATAGCTTAAAGAAATTAATTTCATGATTAAATTTCAGGAAGGAATAGAAACCCAAATTTCGGATATGACAGTCCACGTATTGCTCAACAATATGCCGAAATGCTTACGGAGCTTGCATTTCCAGGGCGTTGATTTCTCGAAAGTTCGACCATGGACATTTGCGCTACTCGTAAAATTGAAATCCTTAGAAGAACTATATATATTGGATGCAGTGCTTCCAATTGACAATGAATCTTTGTTTGCCAGAATGATTTCTCCATCGTTCGATACCTTGACGAGCATTTCTGTAACTAATAATGAGCAGGTCAATCAGTTTTTTGTGCATCTTTCATCAACTATAAAGCTATAAAATTAGATTTTCTCTAAGCAAAAATTTTTTGGGAATTTGAATGAAATTTAGATAAGAGTACGAAATAAGTGATAGAAATGAAAGAATTTAATGTAGATTTAATAGATAAATATAAGAAATTCCAGAAATTGATTATCAACTTTGAGCATTTAACTTCATACTTCCTATGTAATTCATCGAGAAATTTCAACAATATTGATCTTTGCTAGATGTGAAATATTTTCGCGTAAAATGCTAAACCAAATTTGAAGCTATTTCCTTGTACAATTTCAGGAAAGTTAGAAAGTTCTATTTTTTCATTTACAATTATAGATAAGATACGGAGTAGCTAACAAGACTATTTTATTATTCTGGAGTAATTCAGTTTAAGGAAATGAGCGAAAATGAAAATATGTGTAAGTAAATGCTTGTAGAAAAATTAAAATGAAGATTTTTGGGTGTGAATAAATATATTATAAGAATTTTACTGCTATTTCTAACACTAGAGTTACTTTTAATGATATGTAGAATTTTCTTAATATTTCAAATTTTAGATCACGGATAAGTTCGTGTCAACATTGGCACGACGTTGCCCCGTCTTGCAAACTGTAAATTTAAATGGATGTAAGCGTATTACCACTTTGTCTGTTCTTGCCTTTGCTGAAAATGCGTCGCATCGAATTACGGAACTAACATTTATTCATGTGCAGGCAACGATGTTCAATCCTAATTTGGTAAGTTTAGGAAGATGCACAGTTTCAAGTAGCTGAATAAATTGTGATCATTATTCAGGCAATCTATTCGTTTATTTTAATTTTTGAGATTACAGATTTGGTATGGAAATATCCCTCAAGATTTGTCAAAGTTGATATTAGGGGTCGAGGTTATGAAAAATAAGGTTAAGAATATAGGAATATTCTGTTTATTAATGACTGTTCCAGACAGCAGAAAAATATCTCAAAATATGTTCTAAGACTTTTCCGGATCCATACAGAAAATGCTTCGAAATTTTAATTCATTGTTTCTAAAATATGAAACTTTATCTATTCTGTTATAACAGAGAGAAATCGACTTTTGGTTTGAGCTTTTTCCAACTTTCTTCAGTCTTAATTATTCGATAAGATTTAACTGTTTTACAAAATATTTCTTTTTGAACTTGTTAGCTCCTATTCAGTTGCAACGATATTTGTCATCACCATTGCTGGCCGGTGGGAATTACTGGAGAGCAAATGTTCTGAAACTGGAAATTGGATTTCAGCATAATGCGATTTGTTTAGAAAATATTTGTCTCACTAATTTGTTCATTATTGTCTTTATTTAACTTGTCTGAAACTGATTGCATCGTAAAATTGTTCATACTTCTGAATAAAATGAAAAATTTTTTACTGCTTATGCTGATAGATAAACAGATTAATTTGATTATTTAATTTCTTTTTCTGTATATTTTGTTCCTTTTTCTTTCTCTCAATTAGCTTCATCTTTTCTTTTTAGTGTTCACATTTCATTTCCTTTTATATGGTGCACTTATTTTTATCATTGTAATCCTGTGGCAGTACCTAATAATATGGGAAACAGAATTATTATAATAATATTGTCAAATGAAATGCCAAGCTTGAATTTTTCTAATAGAAGAAAAAATGTAATCAAAAATACAGTCGCAATGTTCTGCCATATTATTAGAGTAAATTTCTAATGAATACTAGGAGTAGTCTGATATCTTAGGTTCTTTTAATCCTGAATGTTGAAATTTTCTTGCACATAGCTTATTAAAGCTCGATAAGCTGATTTATTATAGCTTATTTTCAGATGAAGCTTGGTGAGTTTAATTCATCATATTGTCTTTTTCTTTTTTTTTTTTTTTCATAAACATTGGAAATCTAATCATTTTATCGGTATGATTTGTAAACATGAAGGAAATATCATCCAGCTTTTAATGATTAATGTTGAGACATTGTTCTGCAAGACAAATTGGATGGAATACACTTGTATATCGAAAAACACTTCCATCATTTGCGCTTAAGATGATGTAGTTTTCAATGCAGAAAATTCTTATCGATTAAATGAAATGCCGCGAAAGTTAAATGTGCAAAATAAATAGGCATGCAAAATGCAAGTTGAGGAATTAGGTGCTCACAAAAGTATTATAAAGTAGGGATGGCTGACCATAAATGGATTCGATTTCGATATGACATCTCAATAGAAGCTAAACATTTAAATCTGTCTTCAAGACTGCAAGAGATTCTTTCAAGAAAAACTGTTTCCTTTATTTTGCGTCTTGGAATAAATCCTCATTGCGAAATGTACAAACTTTTAATTTCATCAATTTTATAATGAAGATATTCGTATGAAACTTGTCTATATACAAAAAACATTATACAAAATATTCAGGATATGAAAACTCAGAGAAGAAATTAGAGATTATTTACAAGAAACTGCATAGATGTTTTACAATTGAATGTGTGCAGTTTAGATTATCCTGCAATTCAAATAAATAACAATCGAAGAAAAAAGAACAAGATATGATGAGTGAAAGATAACAAAGTGGATAAAAGCTATAACTTACAAAACATATCAAAATATTGCTACATATGAGGGAAGTGAGATATCCCTTTCTTAATGCCATTTTGAAGCACATTTTTTACTGGTTATCAAAAAGTCCATAAACTTCAATTACGAAACTGATTTATATCATTCAGTCCTCTCAAGATGAGAAGATGAGCGAAAAATATAGATTACGTTGTTGCTTGATTCAAACTTCTTTCATAAATATTTGGAATATATATGATTTTTGTGACTCTACTCACAAAAAAAGGCGGTTCTATCTGAATTTTCAATCCGCACAAATAGTATTTCCATAGATCAAGTACTAGATGAAATATTACTTTTACGTAGAAGTTTTTCGCGCAATTTTTGCTGTTTCTTTTTGTTTTTGGGTGGAGTTCTTGATGAGTCACTCGATTTCGGCGTACTAAAAAATAACTTTTCGAAAGGATTATTTCCAAAGAAAAAATTTTTTTGCAGTGAGTCAAGACAAACCTTTCAACCTCAATAGGTGTTCGTGGTATTGTCGTCGTTGGTGATCTTGGATCCATTTCAACACGCCGAATAATCTTGTTTGGTCTAGTTGGAGTACTAAATACATCGTCTTCTCGGAGAAACTCTTTTTTTTCTTCTTTTACTTTTCCGAAAAACTGTCCCATCATTAGCAGCGGGATTATAGCTGAAACAAGTGTAAAAGGAAATATTACGAATATAAAATAAAGCTCTTTAATGATTTCTGACAAACTTCTTTCATTTCAGGATGAAATCCATTCTGAACAGGATAGATGGTACGAAATAACAGTTCAAGAGTGATACACAAAACTGGAATAAGCCTGATACACAAACAAGTTTTTTTTTCTTGGCATAAATTTTTGATACACAAATTTGTTATTAAATATCAAATCAATTAAGCTCTCTGGTAATGTGGGCATAATTCGGATTCCCAAACACCAATCGATTCCAATTTTTACAGTAAAGTTTAACAGAAAAAAACACAAAATTATTGAATTAATAAAAGTGGACTGAACACCCTTTTATTCCGACCCGCACATTGAAAAACTTGTAATTGAAGGGCCCTTTTCGGAATTTATGCCAAGATATTGTTGAAATGATAATAATGAAAAAAATATGGTCATGTAAAAATAAAATAACCGAAACAGTATTCACTTCACTCGGTTTGAGTTCGCTCGAATAATTTTTGTATGTGCGGTACAGAGGATGTTATTTTGGTGCTGAGAAATCACAATAAATTTACTGAAAAATTAAAATTGAACATAAATCAGTTGAGAAACAATTTATCAACATTTTTTTCTCAGAACTGTAATGAAAAAACTAGACTAATCAAAGTGTTCGGTCCGACATACCTATCAGATCAAAAATATCGGAAGCGATGATGCTCAGGAATTCTTTAAACAAATGACTGTGATTGAGGATTTCAAATGAAAGACATTATTGAAATCACTGAGAAAGAACCTGATTTTTTTTATTCCGAAAAATAGTGTTGACGCATAATGTTGCTCTCATTGATAGATATTGAAGATTTGCAGTCTGTCAATGAAGAGATTATGGGATTGTGAGAATTTAGATTACGGTCCTTCCTTTTTAGATATCTGAGATAAAAGCTCTTGTGAAAATTTATCGTGCATGTAAACAAGAAAAATATATGAATCCGACAATAACAGTAAGAAAATCTGAAGAGTGAAGTGAATGTTTTTAGCGTCTCCAAGCACATCTATGGAAGATGTGGCTTTTCCAATAAAAATATATTTCGATAAAATGGATGGAGCTAAAATTTACATGGATCTTTTTTTGTCATTTAAGCTATGAAAAGGAGCCAAGAATGATGGGACAGCGCAGAGGCGAACATAGTATCTCCTCTCCTCTTCCAGAAAAATCCCATTTCATTTGTTATACACAAAATGATATGGCGTGTTTAGAAGAAGCAAATAATCAGACAGAATATCTAAGTTGTGATCATTAATTTTGATTAAAATTAGAAATATATCAACGATAAGAGAAGGCATTGTCTATTTTCATCTCTTTCCAAGCAAAAATCTGTCTTGCAGTTCCTTATATCTTAATTGAAACAAAAAAGAGAACTTTGGAAATGTATTCCGAAACAACCAAATTATCTAATAGCCCACTCATAAATACCGGCGGCTATTTTATGGTCAATTGTTGACTTCGAATCCTGATCTTTATGCCTTAAGAGTTGGTCAAGCAGAAGACATGACCAGGTATTAAGGTATTATATGATTTTTTTTAGTTTATAATTGCTGTAAGAATAGAATGGCGTATCAGAAGCATATAATTAAATTTAATAATAGATCAACAAAACAACCAAGCTTGAATATTTACGGAAAGTTTCGTTACCATTTCGTAAAATTTAGAAATCAATACTGGTACCTTAAATTTTCATCTCAAAAGGTCAAAGACATGACAGTTCAGCTATAAAGTTCTAAGTTAACCAATTCTTAAGGCATGAAGATCAAGCCAATCAATTAGCACAGCGAATAAAAATACTTTTAAAAACCTCAAAATCCCTTGAAAATATTCAAATTCTCGCGCTTCCTTAGCGTTACAACAACAACAACCCTAAAAATGATCGTGCTAGGACCGAGAAAAGTTGAGAATGTTAAGAATGATTTGGCAATACTGCTAGTTGGTGTCGCGGGTTTCTTGTTGGGTTGGTCGGGGTCATGCAGGGGTCGGGTAACACTTGTTAGTACCGGGAAACTATCAGCAGGCATTCATGAATCTAAAGCTTAGGTTTGGTTATTTCTTCGTATTCAGTCGTTCGGAGAATAGAACTATTCAGGAATTCGAGAATTTGCTAGAGAATGATCGGCTAATCATCCAATAATAGTTGCACAGTTCACTGCGATTTTTCTTTTTCCATAGATAGTAACGATATTCCGGTTATGATCATAATCTCGAGTCAGTTATAATCTCGGGTCTCATTTCCATCCAGTCATATTAATCACTGGATGGAAATGAGACCCGAGATTATAACTGACTAAATTAACTGTGTCTGTTTGAGATCACAGTCTTTATTTTATGTTATAGATAGATCATGGGACGAATTGATGTATCGACCTGAGTTAAATATTTGAAAGAAGCAAGCCCACAGAAGAGTAACTTCAAGGATTGAAGAAAAATCTCGGGAGAGAAGAATCGAGAAGAAAGAAAAAGAAGGGATAAGATGGACAGACGTGGTAGTAGTCAGTCTTCTGGTGTTGGAGCAGCTTCTCCTCGGAAACATCAGTCCTTTCCCGCTTGCGTCACAGATGTCTTGGAACAGGTGCCGCTATCACTTTTACTGAACTTAAATATTTAAGATGCCAATTTTTCACATTTCCGTAAAGTATGCTTTATTTGACAAAATCTTTCACATATCCAATGAAGCATATAATATGAAATTTTACTATTAAAAGATATCAGTTTTTTGAGCAATCACTGGTTATATAATAATTGATTCTGTTAGATATTATCAAGAATTATAACTTCTTGAACAACAATAAAATTTTCATTTCCAAGACGCGCTTCCTTACTCGTGTAATTTGAGATGGCTGATTAATTTAGTAATTGCTCATTTCGATTGACTTGCATGTTTTTAAAAATTTCCAACCTAGATTTTATTATTTTCGACCGTAATATATATTTTTTAGCTTAGGACAATATATGTTTCGATTCTAAATTTTTTTATATACTGAGTGTTTCGATTGCGAAGTTTCTTGAGGTAACAAAAGTTTGCGGGCAGCAAGGACAGAAGTGGCGTGGCCCTGCAGCACTTCGAAACAATGAATTACAGTATCAACTTGATAATGATTTATTTTGCATTTCTCCAGATCGGCGAGTATCTCGGTTGAATCAAATACAACAATTACGTTTGATGCAAATTCTTTGCGATTATTTCAGAGTAAGATTTTTCTTTGCTTCAATTTCACCTTTTATCAAGTCATTATAAAAAAAATGTGATGCACATTGCATTACATTTTTTTTTTTTTTTTGTAACATTGAGTTAATTTCCTCAACACTTCTCCTCTAAATTCTTAAAAGAAATAGAAATTGATAGAATGTTTGAAATAAGTAATATTTGCACGAGGCGAAACATTTGTGCACTCTCATCGTTGATAATGCAAAAGCATGCTGGACATATATTGTAAGAATTTTAAATAAATCAAGAAAATGATGTTTCTATGTTATGATCTGCAAATATTTGGCCAAATTTATTATAATTCGCCATAATAAGAAAATATGCTTTGAGTATTGAATGATCAGTTAATCATATTAATGCCTTTATTATGAAATTTCCATAAAACCCCATTCAAAAATATAGACTTTAGAACTGTTTTGTTACACTGCTTTTTTCAGGAAAAAGAATCTGAACCACGTGGTCATCAGTATTCCTATTTCGAAGCGATCTTTTGTGGGCGTGAGGGTGAATCATTTTTACACGAAATACGTATTACATTGCTAATTAATCTATGTTCACTGGCTGTGCAGTATCCATGTTATTCAATTTTAAATCATATATCACAGTGGTTGCATAAGGTTGTACTTTTAAATTTGTGTATAGAAATTTTCTGTGCATAAATTGGATTTACTTTTTTTTTCGTTAATGCATCGTTATAAATAATATTTTTTCAGATTGGTAGTGGAAAATCGTATGCACAGCAGTTTGTTTCCCAACTTGTCGACCATTACATTTTCATTGCAGATGATTCCAATTTGGTCAGACATTTTTTAATTTTTTCCGTTAAGTATTGCTTTTTTGGCGTAGATTTTCTTTTTAAATGGGCTTTTTTAGTGAAATCTTTTCAGATAATACAGCATAGCTGTAACAGTTGAAATATCAAGTTGGAGAAAAAGATTAGTGTTATGACTAGCAAAAACAAGCGCTTAAATAGAGATATTATGCTGAGAAATTTAGAAATTTTGGAATATGAATTTTTTTTGCAGAGATTCGACAGATTTTTCTGTCGAATCTCTGCAAAAAAAATTCATATTCCAAAATTTGATTGTCTTTTTTTCGACTTCAGTCGTTTTTGAATTCCAGCATAAATATCTGTTACCTTTGGCTGATGAAGTCCCTGAATTTGTTTCGTATTTTGTTGCTTACTCGGTCACCAAAGATTCGCTGCGACAATCACTTTTCATGGTTCTGAATCACTGGTTAACTGGTCGACGTAGTGACCTTATTATGGCTTTTATCAAAGAAACTCCAGTTGTTGCAAAACATTTCGCTTCTGTGGTAGTTATTGTTCAATGATAATTATGAATTAAATGAAAACTAATTTTTTTTCCTAAATAAATTCGAACATAAATTTTTCAGACATTTCCATATATGGTTGTTCATGATTGCTGTGTTGGTGGTATCTATAAAAATCCATTACATGGTTTTACAACAATGCTTTACGCCGACTGGAAAATTTCTCCTTCTTTAGAATTGAGACCGGCGCTCGAAGTATGCCTTTTTTCCTTTTTTAGATTAATTTTATTACTAATAACTATTGAAATAATTTTGTTTTGTCAAAATTGAAATAGCTTGAAAAGGTCGGAAAAACATAATTTCCATCTATTTCTCTTCTTAAATAAAGTTTTGGATTACCCGCAACATTCCAAGTTTGATTTCATCATCAAAAGTGACCTTTGTTGTGATACTGGTACTAATTTATTGCAGCATTTCTGTGCTTCGTGATATATTCCGACTTTCTGAATTAGAATTTAAAACTCTGTAGTTATTGTTTGTTGTATGTAAAACATAAGTAAATACATTTCGAGAAGATTGCTTGTGAAAGTCTCATAAACTCTTCAGATTCTATCAGAAACTGCTGATTATTCGGTTTTCGACAGAAATATTCTATGCTATCATGTTCATCTCGCAAAACTATCTCATGTTCTCACACAAAAAGATCTCATGGATATTCTAGAAAGTCCGAAGTCGAGTCTTTACTTCAAATCTCTGAAAGATGAACTTCTAGAAGTTTAGCTTCAATTATTTTCAACTGTTTTATTGTGAATATCACATTCTGGTATACTACAGTTTATTTCCATAAAATCAGTTGGATCTAGAGAAGAAGTAAGAAAGAAAACCAATGGCATAAAGATTAATAAATAGGTGAAAAATCATGGATAGAAACTGTTATCAATTCATTATGCTTATATTCGTATAATATAGGACATGTGTATCACTTAGTTACAATCTTTTTTAATTTTGCGTGAATCAGTTTTACTGTTTTCTCATACATGATTGACAGACACTTTTAATTTGATATTTTTTTCGTGAAACGCCTTATTTTCTCATTTTCACTTGAATAAAATCATCGATTTAATTACTTTTTGTATTTTTTGGTGGCATTGAAGTCCTTAATTGTTTTTTCGATTAACTGTCGTTATTTTATAATTTCGCATTTTTGCCTTTCAAAACTTTCAATTTTATCAACATAAACCTATTAGTATTGATGCAAAATATTCAATCGAAGATTAGTTTGATCCTAATTATTTGCCCAGTATAGAAGAGATTGAGCAAAATTTGGGGTCTGAAACTATTTATTCTGTCCACTCAATAATTGTAGAAAAGATTATGCTGAAATCAAAACTGGAAGGCTTTGTTAGGCTGGTCTTAACACAGTTTTTTTTTTGAAGAATCTAATTAAGGTCAGATAAAATTGTAGTTTAAGGCAATTCGGCGCATGTAAAGATTAAGTATATGTTCCGAGAAATGAGGAAGCGGAAATCGAGTCTTTTTTTGTCAGACACTTATTAGAAAGATAGTTGAAATCAAATGGAAATCGATGATTAGTTTATTTCCATTGTAATCCATCGAAAAAAAAAGCTTTCATATTGTCGTTATGGCTTGCAGAAATTCTCTAGATTCTTGCTTTATAATTCAGTTCTTGGTTTTTCCAAATTCCAGATTTTTAGTTTTCAAGAAATCAAAGATATTGATAAAGATACTTCTGCCAGTATGAGTGTTATGTTTGCAAACTCGCGATCCAATCAAGCAAATAATGGTTATTTGGTTGAGTTTAAGGTAATATTTCCGATTTTAAGTTACTTGTCAGGGTTTTGCACTCGCAAGTATGGCGATACTTATTTCTAATTATTTATAAATCATTTTCTGCTATTAAAACAAAATAATTTGGAATACTTGATTGGCAAATGAATTAAATATGGTTTTATTCGTTCATTGGTAATTTAGATTCATTAAAATCAAACATTATTTAAGGCAGGCCGATCGAATTTACAAGCGGGCTCGACAGTGGATAGGCGAAAGGTTGTGGCTGATAAAACGAAAGGATTAATTTTCATCAAGCAATCCAGTGATCAACTGATGCATTTTTGTTGGAAAAATCGCGAAACTGGGGCGGTTGTTGATGTTAGTAATATTCTCAAGATATAGTTTTTATTTAAAATTCAATATATTCAAGCTTATAATGATAAGGTCAAACTATAGGATAATCATCTATAGGAAGTACTCCGTCTCATTTTGTATTTTACAGTTCTTTCTTCCCAATGTAGTGGGAGTTTTTTTTTCTTGCATCGTTATCTCCAGAAATTCATTTTAAAGAATCTTCATCTATTAATTTTATTCTGTACTCTTGACTTGCCATTGCTTCCATATCGTTATTTATTTTTTTGATAATATATAAGGAATGGGTTATTATCAATGTGAACTGTTTTATTGAATTGAGATGCTTCCAGTTTTTGAGATACATTCAGGGATGAAAAGTTGGTCTACGGAAGCTGATAATTAGAATTAATTAACATATCAGTTTTTGATCTAATAATTTATCATACTATTGTTTGAAAGAAATGATTACATGAAGTGAAGGCATAGCGGGAAAAGGAAGGAAAAAAAAATTTTCTCTCCAATATTCAAAGTTTGAATACTGTGATAAGTCAATTGCATAAGATTGCATAAAAAATTGCGCAAGATTTTTAAGAAGTCGAACTGGCGTAAATCAGAGAAAGTAAATGTTTAATCAATCAAAACTCTAAAAATTTTCTTTTTTTTTTTTTTAATAGGATCTGATCATTTTTCCTGGCGACACGGAATTTTTACGAGTAAAGGAATGTACAGATGGTCGCGTCTATATGTTAAAATTCAAAAGTACGGATGAAAAACGTCTCTTCTGGATGCAGGATGGCAAAACAGATAAGGATGATGAAAACTGCAAAAAAGTAGGTTCTCTTTATCTGTTCTTCTCTTGGTGTTAAATAATTGAAAAGAATTTTTAAAGTAATAGTTATTTAGTTAGTCATAAAAAAATTACAGTACTTGAGGGAAAATTTCACTGCGATATGTTTTGCTTGTTTGCAAGATTTTAACATTATGACTTTTGATATTTTCTCAAATAATCGATGAGTAATTCCGTTTTTATTAGCTTCAATTTTTTTCTGCAGTTTGGAATCTTCTGACCTGATGACAATTTTTAGTTTGGAATCTTCTATCTGATTGCGTGAGGAATCATTTTCAGTTACCAAGTCTTCAATTTGTCGAGTTTTTTTTTCGTTCCTTCATCTTATTCAATTAGTATTTATTCAAAAATGCATTGACACAAAAATGTTTTAGGTAAATGAAACATTAAATAATCCTCCAGCCCCACGAGCAGCAGCACGCGGAGGAGCCGACCGTACCGGTGCTTCTTCTTTCGGTACTTTAGCAGCGTTGGGCAGTGCCGGTGCGGACAGTGAACTTGGAGCACTGGGAAATCTGGATCAAAGTCAACTGATGCAATTACTTTCACTGATGAATCATACCAATGGCGCATCGGCTAGTGAAGCAACCAACCTTCTACCGCAACTTCCACTTGTTGCTGATACACCACATCCGTTAGATTTCTGATTTTGCTCGAAATAATTTTCTTAATTTCTTTTAAAATATCTCTTTCTAAAAATATTATTTACTTATGTAGCATTCTGAATTAGTTTGGCTCGTGCTTTCTAATAACTTATTCTCGCCATATAAATATTAATGTCCATACCGCTTAAAAAAACCCGAAAATCATCTTCTCCTTCATACTTTGCTGACAAGAATTAGATAGGATTGAAATTAATGGGTTTCAAATCAAAAATAAAGAGATTCCTGAGATTTTTCAATTTAAAGCTATAATTCGATTGAGCAGTTTTTAGTTTTTTATAAGGAAAAATGAATGTGAGATAGAACGTAGTAATTCAAGTAAGAATTATTCCAAAAATAATTTAAAATATTTATCTTGTTATAATTTCATTTCCTAATGAAATTATAAAGGAAATGTTCTTTCGAAAGTATTGCTGGAGATATTAGCAACACATTAAAGGTCTATGGTGTTGAAAACTATGGGACAAAAATTTTTTGATGATTGATACATAAAATGATTTCCAGAATGACATCCGAAGAGAGTGGTACAACATCCACGCATGGAGCAACACCATCCAACACACCTGCTAATGGAATTGTTGCCGATAACCCCTCAAATAATGCAGTGCAACTGTCGCAGTTGAAAGAAATTATTGCAAGTATAACGCCACCTGATGGATCTGGAAGAAAACGTAAGTTCCGAAATAGTCTAAATATTGCTCTTTCTTATTTTTCGGAAGATTTGGGAATTTTGGAACGAACAGAAATTTCGTCAACTAATATTGAGATTTAATTCCGATGAGAAGATAAAACAGAATAATATTAGTCAGTGTTCTGCAGGACTAGTATATATTCCCTTTCACTAATCTCCTGGTTTGAGCTAAATCATTCTAATATAGAAGAAAGTGTAGGAAAATCGCAAACAAACGTTTAAATAAATCGGGATAATGCAGTAATTTATATTAAGTAACACTGTGCTGAAAATTATGGTACTAGACTATTTGTATATCAGTTCAGTGAAAATGCTATCTCTTCTTGTTTAGATGAGAAATTTTTAAAATATCTTTATTGATATTTTCAATAAAGATATTTTAAAATATCTTTATTGAAAATATCTTTATTCATTGGTAATATTAGATTTGAATATGACTGTTATACTTATAATTAATCTTTGAATACTATAGGAAGTTTTTTTTTTTTTTTTTTTTTTTTTTTTTTTTTTTTGTTGTAGTTAAAATAATTAATTGTCTGGAGATTTGTCATCAAAAAAAATGAACCGCTTTAGAAAATATATATTTCATGATATCTCAAAAGAATGAAATTGCTATTAAATCATTTTTCTCAGTATTGATTATAATATTTTAGAATATTATTTTTCGAAGGTATGACTTTTAGGTTTGTTCGCACTGTCATTTAATTAAATGCAATGGAAACGATTATTTCCTACTCAGTAACGCGAAGTAATGCGCCTTATTCTTAAATTTTTAATCGTTTTAGCTTCAATTGATTTTACTGATGTGCTATGTTGTGCTGACAAAATCAGCGATGTTCTGGGGAAATATGCTGAACAACTGATTCCTCATTTACCCAATCAAGTATTTTTTTTTTTAACTGTATGACTGTTGTATTCAATGTGCAACAAACTATATGAAAATGCAAGTTAGAAATACAAAAGAGAACTTCGTGGCTCTGTTTGTCTCGCAACAGCAGCGACTGATAACTACAGATGATGATCAGTTCTAATGGCTTCAAATATATAATGAAGCTACGTTTTTCAGTGAAATTAACGAATTAAAACTATGCATCCAAAACTGTATTGTATAACCTTTGCATAAAGAGTTAAGTTTAAGTACTAGTTCAGTGAATTTTTTTCATATTTTGCTTAGTGCTCTCAATTCCATGACAGAGTTATGTTTGGTTATGTTTATGAAAAGGAACAAACAAGGAGCCGGACCATTATTTCAGTAATTCAAGCTAAAATCATTTCAAAGATGTACAATAAATGAATAGAACAGTAATCAATATTACTAATTGTATAAAATTAATATTAAAAGTAGTTAACTTCAAAACTAGCAGTTGAATTTAGAATAAATTTTCGTTACCTAGTCTAATATTTCTGTAATCTTTCTTCAGGATTCACCCGGAATCCTGATTGTCTATTTTATATTTTTCATACTGAAAATATTGATTTTGTGACTTGCAATTTCTTTTTTTTTATATTAAGGAGTTCATCTATAATAATCAGGAAGAATTACAACATACACTTCGTACACCCCAATTTCGGCAGGCAGCTGATATTTTCGGTCACGCTTTACAAACTGGACAGTTGGCACCGGTATTGCGACAGTTCGGCATTGATGAAAATACGGCGACAGCAGCCGGAAATGGTGGTAAATTTCATTTTCAAATAACTTCTGGAGAAATCGACCACTGATTTCATCCGTCTCTTTATTTCATTCGTATCATAATGTGATTTAATTCAATTTACTGGAAAATGGCAATTTTTCTATAATTTGAGTACGATTCTGACTTTGCCTAAACAGAATTTGGAATACCTAAAAAAATAAAGACCCTAACTCATTTACGAAGCTTCTTTATTTCATCACTAAACAGATATGGTTGCATGGGCAACACAGTTTACGACAGCTGAGAATGGAAAAGAAATCACATCGAAAACTGAAACTTCAGCATCCCGTCCTAGTAAGTTGCTGAATACGCTAGCGAAAAACGAGTTATATATAATTTTAATTTAATGTTCAGACTGGATTCAAGATTTCAAATTTTTCTATGAGTGATTTAAAATTGCAGTGAAGTTTGTAATTATGTGGGTAATGGTATTAAATTGCTCAGTACGGCAATATTGACATTCAAGATTCAATTAAATTCTTTTAGGCATGGAGTCAGACGTTGAAGATGAGGAAACTAATGAAAAGGTTATTCGTGAAACGGAGAAGAATAGAACCGACGACCACATGGACCTCGATTAATTTTTTCTACTATTATATTCTTTATACAATACTTGAGTTGCATTATGCGAGATGCAAGTTTTTGTATGCGATTTTAACTTTTTTTCTTATCTTATTTGAATTAATGAAAATGTTTTACTTTTGAAAAAATGTGACGGAATAAAGTACGTCATAGTGAGAATAATAAATTATACATTGTCCTTTCTCAATCGAAGGATACATATTACAGATTGATTTACTAACTTTCCGAAATGCATAATTATGGACTCAATGTTGCTGTGAACAAGAGACTATGGCATTCATTATAAAACTTATGGATTTAAAGATATTAGAGCTATAGTTATGAAATCCAGCTTGGTTGTGATATAAAAAAATCAGCAGTTTGGGACATCAAAGTGTGCCACTTTTCTTGATTTGGTGCAGGACCTATATTTCGATTTTCAAAGTTCTGCAAATATGTCCTGTAGCTAATTAGATTTTGCTTTGAATAAAACTGCAAGTCTGTCTTTTTTTTTTTGAATGAACAAAAAACGGTATTAAGAACTGCCCCCAAAGCGAATGTAAACTGTAAAAATTTATTGAACATGTTTAAAAACAGAAGTCCAAGCTCAACTCGATTTTTTTCTCACAATCCATTCGATTTTTTTACCGATTGGATTCCATCTTTCATCTATTGTAGCTATCTTTTATTCATTAAAATAAGTATTGGTCCGAGAATTAACGTACTACTATGTCGTTGCATGCGCTTCGAGGAAATGAAAAGTCCATTACAATGCTGTTTCAATCGCCACTTGCTATTTTAGAAAAATTAATGTTTTATGCAAACAAAAGAAATTTTTCTAAGTTAATGAAAACCAAATAAGTAAGCTAAAAATGGAATCAAGAGGATGCAAATTTGAATAATAGTTCTATAAAGTGACACTGAAAAGACCAAAAAGTACAAATTTTTCTTTGCACTAATGAATAAGATCTTCCCTAATCTTTGACTCTGTTCCATACACTTTTTAATTGTTTTTTCTCAAGTTAATTTTTTTTTTTTTTAAAGTTGAGTGATGTTTTAGGAATGAATGGAAGGATTTCTAAAATTACGTGAGTATATGGAACTTGGAATATATATTTCCCATAGCCTAAACAAAGGGCTTATAAAGAAAAAATCGCACCCAACAAAAGGCAAATCTGTGAATAAAAAGTAAATAAATTCAACCAATTGCAAAAGAGATTATAAAAGGTTGTCAAAATAAGAAATAAAAATGATTCATGAGCATGCAGCTTTTATATCACGTGCCTTTTTTGCAAGTGCTTTCTTGCGAACAAGTTTCGATTTTTTGCTCAAGTAAGGAACAACGACCCACTCCGGCAAATTCTTCATTATTTCAATCTAAAATAAATAAAATGTCTTTAATGAAACTGAAGATACATGAAAAGTCATTTTAATGGAAGTTTAAAAAGCAAAATAAATTTCAGCCAGAGAAAGATAAAGTTTTTTCATAAGAAAATTGAAGCCACATAGCAAGAGGAAAGTGCATATTATAAAAATAAAAAAAGGGCAGGATATTAAAAGAAACGGACACTTTTTGTTATAACTTTATTAAAAACACAAAAATTTATTAAATAAAAGTAACAAAAAACGAACTTGCAATTGATGGGGAAAACAACCAGCTGTTTCACCTACAATTCCTATCGTTTGAACTGCACTTTTAACAAAATCTTCAGCTGTCACAAAAAAGAATGATGGACGCGAAATCTGCAAAACATTCTTCAAATGCGCTCATGGCTAAAATTAACTAATGAATAACTGAACGATGCTAATAGTTTATGATTGCTCGTAACAAAGTTGCAATTCGAAAGATTCAGTTTTATCACTTATTTGGAAATCCGCAAAATATCTCTGGATGAGATAGGAAATTCAATATCAGAAAAATAACCTTGGACATTTTAGTAGCAACGAACATGGGGCACAGATTTTGGATGATTATATTCGTTTGTGCATATTCTGTTTGCAAAGCTTTTGACAACCACGTGACGTATTTCTGCAATATCAGCCTATTTCGAAAAACAAAAAAATAAGCTGATCTTGCAGAAGGATGAAGGATTTATTCAATTCAAAACAACTGGAACATTAAATGATGAAATTGAATTGAATAATTAACATTTTTGTAAACTTATTTTCTAATAATATTATTACCTTTGACGCTGAATAAACACTAAGTAAATCGAGTGGAGTGTATGAAGTAGCAGATGATATATTCACAATAATGCCACTATTACGCTCAACCATTTGAGGCAATACTGCAGCGCACAACTGCAAAATAATTTGAAATTTGTAGAGAAATAATTCGAAAATTAATTGGCGAATTTCACTACACTAAGAAAAGTTTCCACCAAACTTTTTCTATTTACTTTATTTATTGGAAAAAAAATCCCGAGAATTTTGAACTTAAATTCCTCAACAACAATATAACACATAAATGGAATATAATAATATGACATGTTCTATAAAATAAGTGTTTTAAATTCTTTCGATTAAAGTCCGATGGTATAACTGGAAAAATCCAAAAGATCTTATGAAAAAATGTTTGAAGAAATGAATGTGGTTAGAAATGCAAAAATAATATATGAAGATTCTAATGGACAAGATAAGTTTGTTTAAAACTTACTAAAGTTACGGGAAGAGTATTAACGATATCAATATCTGCAAGTCTTTGAAGGCCACCTTCCGCCTTATGGATAACTTCCGGATAACTGAAGCTTACACCAACATTGTTAACTGCAAATAAACTATTATAAAAAATGAATACATTTTTAAAAGAGTGCGTTATCTGCACCATTAATATGGAAATTTCACCATTAAGGTACAAATGATGTGATTAATGAGAGAATGATTCTAACCTGTAATTTTAATTTTAATTTGTTATTTTTTATTATCAGCTTTAGAACAGCACTTCTGCATTCATGATTAGTAACGACTAATTAATTTGTTTCACTTTTAGGATTTCACTTTTTCAGAAATGACTCCTTTAATGAGATGCCCTATCGCTTCGCTGTCGGTACTAAGACAAATCTAATAAAACGGGAATTTGAACTTTAGAAAAACAAAGAGTGAAATGAGACTTAATATCTCAATTATGTTATTGTTCATCAAATCACAAATTTATTATGCTCTTACCCAATATACCGATATCTAATTCTCTCAGCAGCAATAACACTGTCTTTTCATAATCATTGACGCTTCCACTAGTGAAATCAAATGCAATCGTTCTAATCTGTAAATACATTAAATTCTTTATTTAAATAGAAGTTTTACAATAAAATATATTTTAAAAAAATTGAAATGCTAAATCTCTTTTTTCCATAAATAGAAACTGTACAAAATATTTAATTCAGAATATAAATGTGAATTCTTCCGTAACGGAAAACTGATCAATGCAATAACTGGTAATCTGGCGACAAAGTCTTTCTAATAACCTTATTTGGGCACATGCTTTCGAGTTTTTCAACCCATGTTTTCGCGAAAAGAACTAACAAAAGCGAATTAATAAACAATACAAACAAGATAAGAAAACAAATAGGAAATGCAAAAACAAAAACCTCGATGCCATATTCTTTTTCAAGCTCTTCTTTTACTATATCAAGTTTGTTTTGAGTACGTGATATTAAAACAATGGAGAAGCCACGTTTTGCCAGTTCGAAAGCATAAGCTTTTCCTATTCCGTCAGTACTGCCGGTAACAACTGAAAGAGATAAAAAGAAAATTCTTATAAATGTCGTCTAAATTTTTGAACTCTCACATTTACAGCGATTCTTTGGGCATTGTTGAAGGAAACTACTATTTCATAATTTCTTAATTATTTTCTCGCTGGGATCTAAATTCCACTTTATAGTCATAAGAAAAAAAATCAATGAAAGTGGGTTCCCTTACCTGCCCATTTGCCACCAGCAGCCTTGTGCAGATTGATAGGGGTTGCAATAAAGAACGGGTAAATGAGATGATAAAGACTTGTGATCAAATGATACAGCAAATACAGGAGAAAAGCCCAGCCAAGTAACACTAATGCACAATGACAGATCATTTTTATGCCTGAAATAAACATTTAACATTTCCATAAACCATTTCTTCCGATTAATCAATTTTGTGAAAACAGTAAGTGGTTTTAAAACATATACAGACCTTTAGCAAATGAAGTTCAAAAAGTACACAGAACAAGGACTAGTGCATAATATGAAATGGTCGCAGCACAGTGTCAAGTAATTGCAGTGTTATGTTTAATGATCTTCTATTCTTATGAGTACTAATTATAAAAGGTTAGGTTAAGTTATAAACAAAAAAGATAAGAAATAGATAACATTCGAATGTTACTAACATAGAGACGAATATTACTCGAATTATTGCTGACAAAGACTAACATAGAAAAAGAAATGCCGAAAAATTGCAAAAGTAACGCAAGTAAGACTAGAGAAAACAGGATTGGTAAGCTGCTGAAAACCAGCTTTTATTCCGTAACATGTCTTGTCTCTTCCTGAATGGTTTATTAGAACAAGAGTGATATCTTTCTTTTAAAAAAGCTTTTTTTTCTAACAGCTACCAATCTTGTTCTAGCATTAAACAAGCCATCCGGAGAAAGACAGAGCGTACTGGGGAATAAAAATTGATTTTTGAGAATGATAAATGCCGAAATGATAAGGGAGAAGGCGGGAAAAGTGGAAGTGAGACGAATAAGAAATAGGTTTGAAAGGAATGCCATCAACTGAAGATAAAAGATCAAATGCAGTAATGGCAGTTGACGAGCTGATAAAAAGAATAGTCACAAATACAGGCAGTTTGCTCATTTTGCTTGCCAAATCGTCCTCACCGCCTTCTATGAGTTCAAGAATCATTCGCATGAACTTCACCCCGCGATGGAGACACCGAACATGCCAATCTCTCCGCAAGAAATGACACAGAGTCCACCTGAAAGCAACACCTGTCCGCCTGATCGATCTGGCATACACTTCACCAACACCGCTCCTGTTTCATAAGTTATGACCTTAACTGTCAGTAGAACCTGTTCCATTATCGGGTGGTGCAGGAAAACTTTCTTGTTGAGTCCATCAATCTTTCCTTCTATAGCAGATAGTCGATGTCATCGAAAATTAAATGTCGCAAAAGAATGCTAAACAATTATTGTGCGAATTCACCTTTGTAAAAATCGAAAAATTGTCGGTTCCTCTTCTCAGAAGAGCATTATTTCCACTTCTCTGTCATCGAGGGATGAGAAATATGATAATTACAACATTGATATATAATCCGTTATGCTATCTCCTTGCAAAGAAAAGAGTTAATACGTCAAAATCGTAATGTAGAAAGAAGTTTACGTGATTGTTGCATGTGCACGTTAAGTCATTACCTCACTTCAAATAAATGTCTTTCTCTTCAATATACATCTATACAGACGGAAGCCGCTGGTGGGTGGAAAAAGTTCGTTCGGCTGGCATTGTTACGGGCGAGGATCAGCTGTTTCCTGGCAGGCATTTCTCATCATCCCACTGCAGACCAGCACACTTTACGTGCAGATGCACACATAGCATACGTGCGTGCACACATCGGTAGCGCCACATAATGTGATGCAACTGCATCTCCGACGCCTGGTAGCCTGACTGTCGGGAAGGACTGTGTCATTAAAATATGAGTGCTTGGGGTGCGTGTGACACGCGAACTTATTTTGTAGCTGAACTATCGAGCCTGATTAACTTTCTAATCATGTCAAAGGTTATGCTTTATGTCAAAATTTGTGCTTACCATAACGTTCAGTGTGCACTAAACTTCGAAAGAAGCCACAATGACAGTAACGGTAAATAATGAGTGTAGCAATTCCTTTTCTTTCCGACCATACCTATCCCTATTCTAAAAGTTTCCTTCCGAAGCAAATTTTTTATTCCAGGCTATTTATTTACTTTAATATAATGTGGTTGGTAAGTTATCAAATATGATAAGTTATCAAATTTCTTCATCAATTGTTCTTATTTTTCGTCGAATCTAAAATGTACTATTATAAAAGATTTTTCTTTTTATTTTCCTCATGGTAACTAAATAAGTGATTGCTCAAGTTCGTTTCACGCAATTGCTTTCGTTTCTGCCTCCATTTCACGTCTCGTACTTCCTCTCTTATCTACGTTAATTTTGCGAGTGTTTTATTCTGATTATCTATAATCTTTAAATGAATTCTCAATTATTATTATATTTCCCATAATTCTTACTATATCTGCAACTTCATTCCAAAGATAACTTTCCAAAAATGTGAGCAATTTTACGATGAAATGCGAATATCATGAGTGATATTTATAAGGAAATTTATGCTAAATATACGCTAAGATGCCGGATGATATTGAATTGTAACCAATGGACACTCTCAGCTTGTTATTATACACTACTATCTTCATAGTTCATTTATAGAGACTTCTCACTGGCTATTAGACTGAGGCATTGCGAGGGCCTGAATTAGGGCAATGACTGGTGAAGAAATTATGTTATATAATAATATGTAATCTATCATTAACTCTTCCTGGAAGAGAAGAGGTTAATTTGGGAAATTCGGCATTAAATATTTCCAAAATTTAATTGATATTAACCAATATAGACTTTTTTTTTTCGAAATTACTATACGGATAGGTATTGTTATTGTGATTAAAAGAAGTTTCAGTTCATATTTTCCTTAACAGAATTGTTAATAATTTCACACTTGATAATGCTTATTCTTTCTTTCCGGAATTGATTTTTTCTTAAACTTTCATAAAAACTACTTTAACATAGATCATCGTTTTATTTGGACGTTTCCTCTTCCAATATTTAGAAAAATTGATCCGAAATAATTTTGGTTGAGTTGGATCGATTGATGCCGTAGCACAACTTTTCTTGTCATCATATTAAAATTCAAACTTTCGAAAAAATTTTTTAGATATTTGAGCGATCCTAACTCCAGCATATACGCTTGCGAATTGAAGTTTTATGATGATAATTTAGTTGATCCAAATGATCCAAGAATCATCATCCTCAACAGTAAAAAGTCTGGATGTATTCACTGAAGATCCATTGTTGCTACGTCTTCATCGAATGTTTGTCGTATTTAGTGACAATCAACGCCATATAAGTCCACATCAAGCTCATTTTATCATTGGACAGTTGCTCAGGTGATTATTCTTAGATGAAATTCTGGAGTCATAAGATTTTTAAATTAGTTATCAGAAGATGTATTTTAAGAGACTACAGAAAAATGAATTGAAAATATTCTCCAAGAAAAATATGGCTAATTTTTAATCAAAAATCATAAGTGTTCAGAATGTTGACTTTTATTTATTGAATTTTCAACAAAAATAATGAAAGGGAGATCTCATTTATAACATTCCAGGTTAAATCATGGAACTGAACAAGCACAGAATGGTTTGTCAACTTTGATACGATCCGATGCCATAACATTTCATGATTTATTACGGATGTGTGATTTACTATTTCCGGATCGAAAACAATTTGAACCACTGGTAGATCGGATTTTTGAGCGATATGTACAGCACATTATTTATAAGGTGTGTCATTGTGGGGTTTTTCTAAATTTATTTTAAAGGATAAGATAAGTTTAGAATATTGAATTTAGGCTTTATTTGACTGTCTTTTTACAATTTTAGAATCGAATCTATGAACAGCGCCCTTTGTGATAATTGCCGGTCATATAGTGTAAGTAATATTGGTTTTTTGCCGACGGGATGATTAATTTTATCTTTGCTTTCTTAAAAATAAATTCTCTTTTTCTTTGGTTTTGAAGTCCTACAAATCTGATTAAACGATTACATAACAAATAAACAAAATTGAGAAAAAAAGATAATTAAAAATGAATCCTGCAAAAAAGTTTGCAATGTTTGTCAGTTTGTGTTATGTCCGAATGCATAGATACAGGAATGGTCTCAATATGCAAGACCACATTCAACAAAATTTTTCAATTTTAAAGTATTTCAACGCATTAGATGAGTTTTAGTTTAATGAATGAACTTGAAGCGAAACGCCAGTTCACGTTTATAATTATAAACTAATCAGAATTGATATGTATAATTGGAATATTTGGCAGTGATTAGCATTTGCTGAACTTGGCAAATGCTAATCTTTCCCATTTGATCAGTTTCAGATAAATGATATTTTTTCACGTTTGAGTTCATTATTATTGTGCATTTGAGTCAAATAACCTTATTCATTTTTTCTTGTTTTTTTTCTATTGCAAATCTGAAGCGAAGGTAGTGACAAAAAACTACAACTTACTGAGAAAGATTGTAAGAACTGATATATTTTTCAAAAAAATAAATTAAATTTAGAATGCTGTAATGTTTGTCTGTTATATCGCACGGTGAAGTGCTTTCTCTCTTTTGAGGATCGTAGCTATTCCATTTTTAATTTCAGGGCTTTCTACTGTATTGCTGTAAAAGTGATAAAAAGAAACGATGCCTGATAAGAAATAAGAATTCCAAATGGCGAGCTTACTGGTGTACAGTAACACCTGGTGTAATACATTTGTGGCCTTTGCATAAATCAACAACTGTTAGGAATAGGAAAACAATTGCTATCGATCAAACATCATCTATTCAAGTTTGTTCTTTCCTTCTTTCTTATGAACGGACATAATCGTACGATTGTTATTCTACTTGGCTGGTCATTTATTCTGTTTGCAGCGTTTTCTCAGTTAGCATGTACGGTCCGCACTAATACAACAGAACGTAACATTGTTAGTTTTACAAAAGATATTTAAATGAGAATTCACAGAAATAAAAGACATATGGCAGGAAAAAGTTAAGAATGAATCATATTGCAAATCCTTATCGTGAAGATTTATTTCTTTTTATTCTCAGATATCATTGATTGAAGCATCTGCTTGGAAATAAACAACCTGATCATTGATAATTAATTAGGAGATAGGAAGGGAAGGTATTTCTGACATCATGATTTGAGATTTATCTCTAAAATTCTATGACTAATAAGATTGCGTAATTCTTGATAATAATATCCATTAGGTAGGCACCTTCGATGACGAACGATTTACATGGCTACTTACCACAGAATCGATGCAAAAACACGAATTTGGTCATTTCGATGAATTGCAACAAAAACAATGGATTTTCGGTAAAGCTGTTTTAATTCATTTAGTAGCATATAACTCCGATTCTGTCGTATAACATAGGACCATGATGTTCTTCGAACTAAAAATTGAAAAAAAGTAATGAATAATTCTTATCAGTTTTAAAATTACAGCAATGAATTTGGCTATAGAGCGAAAATCGATGGAAGATTTAAGGAAGCATGACCGGGAATGTTCGCGCACCACAGAGTGCCGTGTATTACGAGACAAAAATTTGTGCTGGAGATTGGCACTTGAATGTGAAAATGAACGGCTGACGCAATTATTAAACGATCAAAGAAAAGCTCTTCGCGATGAAGAAATCGTTAGAACGTTAGCTGCTAGGTACAATGCTTTACGGATTTAAAATGGTAGAACTCAAGCAGATGAAAGATTCCGATGAGTAAATTATGTAGATTAAACAAAATTTTGCCCAGATCAATGCAACGATTGTCTTACTAGCTAGTTCAATCTTCTTAATATGAATACACTTATATTTCAAGCCAGCTTTAATAATGCCATTCATTTGCGGGCTGATAGCGGTTTGATTCGCTTATGTTCAATTATCTTAAATTATTAAAGATTATTAGGATATGCTTTAAGCAAAGAGTTAGTAATATCGAAATTGGAAAGATATTAATTGGAAGAATGGTATTTCCTGCTGGCTCTTTATGTTTTCTTTACAAATAACGGTTTATACACGAATAAATGAATTAATGCCGCAATATCTAATAACAATCGGAATTCTAAATTAGATATTATTTATTTTTTGAAAATTTGCTCGTTAATTTCTTTTTAATTCTACTTAAAACCCAATAACGTCACTTTTTACTAGGATGCTTGACGAAGAACGTGAGAGACGTGAAAAACTAGAAGAAAAATTACAAGATTTGATAAAGAATCTCAGCGAAAATTGCAATAGCAATTCCGGAACAACAGAAGGCTCATTGCAAGGTTGGAACTTCTAAAATGCATCTAAAATTTATTGATAATAGCCGGTTAAGGATAAGAACATTTTCTAAATGAGCTGAGTGATTGTCATAAATTTGTATCAAATGCTGTATCAAATGAGAAAAAGGATTGTATGAAAATTTATGGTATCCTGAACAAAGAATTCCGGTCTATCTAAATAATCATTGCAAGAAGAAATATTCCAGCGATTGCTTGAATATATTGTCTAAAGTTCTGTGAAAGCGAATGATGATAATATAAGTGGATTTGATATTATCTGCAAAGTGAAAAAGATTGAAAGTATCTAGATAAATAGTTTTGTGTTCTAATTAATATACCTCACCACTGGCATATATGTACACTGAAAATGATGATTGGATTAAAGTATGGAAGATCAAGAAATCCCTTTCATTTGAAAAAGATTGGCATTTTGAATTAGATCGTAAGCTTTAATGCTTTTTGATGCAATTGAGTTTAATTTTGAGTCAGATTGTTTGCTTGTTCATGAAAATGATCGCTCAAAATCATTCATTAAACAATATTCTTTAGATAGTTGTATTAGTCAAAAGTTTATTCAGTACCCACACAATATCGAATGACCAGTTAATATAAAAAGCAGTATGACAAAAGGTAAAGTAATGACACTAATATGTAATGATTAGCAAGTACAAGATAAAATAGGTGATAAAAAATATTGCAACATATGCTACATTGAAAGAAGTATCAGCGTAAATGAAGAATATGGCACAATAAATATCTTCCGATTTTTCTCTATATTCTCCGAATTTTTCTTCCTGAAAATCCGAAAGATTTATATAGGAACATCCAAAAGCCAAATAATTGAAGTTGTTGACGAAATCAAAGAGATGAGCAAGCCGATAAACATACTTACCGCCAAAACGCTATGATTAGATAAAAAACATATAAAGTGAGGTCGATCAATCATGAAGTGACTTACATGATCAGGGAGGAGGAGCCCCGAAAAGATTTAAAAGATCCGGATTTTGGAGCAGATCAATTCGAATTCAGAGTTCTTACATCGACACAGCAATAGCAACCATTCAGTTCAAGTTCGACAGTGATGGATACAGCAGTCGAATTCAGTTGTTCTACCCTTCTTTACAAAGAAAGAATAATCCAATGATGAATTGCTTGGGTATTCGCAGAAAATTGTACTATTTGGGAAGAATCACTCTTCCGCCAATCAAAACTTTTACAGAAGGATTCGTCTCCGTAAGTAACATAATGAAAAATTTCGCCAACAGCTAGTTGGCTTAATAAAAATATTTAAACGTTGCACTGTAAAGTGTAAGAACTGTAAAAGACATGAATCATCTCAGAATTTTAAAATTCTTAAATTTTTTGAAAACCGTAAAAATATGATAATCATTGTTGCTGAAGTAATCATAAAATAAATCATATCCATTATCAAGAACAAATGGATAATAAATAGTTTTTGTTTACGGCATAAATTTTTTGATTATTTTTCTAAAAAATGCTAAAATGTATTTCCTGGAAAAGCAAAGTATTGTTGCAGTGGAAAGCATCTAATCCAATAGGAAGGAAGTAGAATATAATTGGCACCCATTTTTATTCACCCATCGCTGTCCATTTTTATTCACCCACAGAAATCGAATGGATTAAAACTTATGTGACTGACATCATCACTTCTTCCATGTATCTTCCTTTCTATAGGTTATTTTTCAACTCATTCATCGGCAGTAAAACTTCACACATGCAGAAATCAAGAGTTGGAAATTCGAATTAAAAAAGTGAATCGAATTATTAGAAATCAAAGCTGCAACACAAATGTTTTTGCTCTAAGGAATCCAAATTGCGTCCCTGAGATCGAATACAAATACAGTAAGATCATGCCTTGCTAACAAAATTTCGTTTAATAATTAGCTGTTTCATTTGTTTAAAGTAATAAATGAGCAGCTATCTACAAGGGGTGTGAAAGACAAAGCTCATAACGATAGAGAAATGCCCAGAATGAGAACAAAGTCAATAATGAAGACTTCGTAGAAATAGCATAACGAAGTGATCGAAAATTGCACAACAGATATCATGGATAAATAGTCAAGGAAAGATTAGCAGATCTACAAGGAACTAAAAAGGAATTTCAACTTTCAGCAAGTTCTTCCAACTATTACTAGATAGGATATTTCAGAGGATACAAACTCGATGTCAACTGGTGACAAGTAACGGTAATTTGAGAGAACCAGAAGCAAAGTGCGAAAATTGAAGCGGTTTGAAAGTATTTGTAATAGTAATATTTAGACAGCGATTTCAGAATATGTTCGGTCTTTCGTAATAAAAAGACATGCAAGCAAGACGAATAGCAGATTTTTCAGCTTTTTCCTTTATACTGTTTTTAACTAATCGATTCTAGACCAAGAAACTGATTCTGATCAAAATTTTCATCGAAACTTTTAAAAGCTTCTTCTTGACTTCATAAATAAATATTCAAATTTATCAAAGCAAAAATTGCTAGAAGACTGATCTCATCGTAGTAGAAACATCTCGATTAACAAAAGATCGCGATTCTAAAAATTTAACTGATAGATGGTCCTCATAACTATTTCGTTCCTTGTCATTCCGGAACGTTATTTGGCTTCTTGTAGTTGTTGAGACATGTTTTTTCCTTACCATGATTTTAACAACAATGACAGTTGAAGGTTGGTTAACAATTAATAGTTAACTTCAACTTTAATAATTAAAATAATTGAATGAATTTTGAATTCGCAGAATTCAGATAATATTTTTCATTTTATACTGTGTATAGCGAATTAATGCTTCGGAAGATCGCAAAATATAAATCAGTTTCCCATATAGATCGTGCTCCAAATCATATAATTTTGTCTCACGAGCTGGAAAATAATCTCAAAATCTTTTCGTTTTTTACAAACTTTGAATCGAATTATTTGGCTCCCAATAAAAACAGACAAACTTTAAATCTGCGTGACGAATCTTTTTTGTTTTTTCAATTTTTTGAATTGAACATTCGAAAGTTTACAGTGTATAATGAATTGAAAATACCTATACTTATACTGGAGCAAAGACGTATCAAACGGCTCGGGTCGCCTAGTTCTCGAAAGGTAAGTTCGAATGGCTTTGTCATAAGTATATCGCGCAATTTAAAACTAAGTAAATATATCATCGCAAATGTCATTACCAATGACCTGTAATCAATAACTATTTTTTATTTTCAGAAATGAAAAGTTTCGAATATTATTCTGACACTTTGATGATGAATCCATGTTATTACATATAGATAAATAAGCTCGTAAAAACATTTCAAATCACACACATAGATAGATAAACAAAACAAGCATTAGATTGAAATAAAAGTTTAAATTCATTTAGAGGAAATTAAAATATTCCTAGTTTTTACTTTTTGAGAAAGATTTTTCAAACAAGTCAAGAAAAGAAAAGGAAAAAATTCTGCATTGCTAAAAAATCACACGCACGCTGTGTGATACAAAACTGATAAGTAATAAATCAAACTACCAACAGTCTAACAAATGGATTAGAACGAAAGATTTGATGAGTAAAACTGCAAACTTCTTCCACAAAACATTTGCTGGCCTTGTTTGGCCTAGAATGGACTAGAATACAACATCAAATAATCATCCAACTGTTCACTCGCTTCACTCATATCAGGAGCGAAAAAATACAACATACGGAGTAGAAATATTCAAAAGTCGTAGATAGCTCGAAGAAACTTTATAAACAAAAAATAAAAATCGTAGTGCTCCTGCTACACCTATTATCGAGCCATCATGGCCAACACCATACTGTTCAAACATAACCACATGTGGTATCGAAACTCCTTCTATAGGAATCTGGTTTTCCGTACAATCTGGTTTTAATATCAATCTGGAATTAACTGAGAACTGAAGATAAAATCATTTAGCGAAATAAATTGACATGCGCTGAACCGATTAGCGAAGTAAGTTTTACTCTCACTTTGTCTCGGCTGGCAATTAGTTCTATCGAATATCGCTTGTTGAAAAATGGATATTTCAGGCATGGGGCTTTTATCAAAAAACTGTGAAGCACATCTTAAAATTTTAACAAATATTTCTTTATTCAGCACAAAAGCAGTGACAATGGACTACTATGAACATAGAGCACATATACGTCAAGTAAGCAAATATTTCAGCCTGAAATAAAGGTGACGTACATCTGTTCCACGTTTCTTAGTGATAGCAATTAATGCAAAACAGAAAACTAACTTTGTCATGTATTTGAATGTATAATTGAAATAAGCGAAACCATCGATGAATTGTTCTTCACCAATGATAGGATACTCATACATTAGACCACCATTGGGTACAGTGATCAGTGGTCGAACTATTTCCGAAATATCCATTTCGAAAACATCTGAGCAGTTTGTTGATCCAAGCACCTGAATAAGAACGAACATCCCATGCACCTTAATGAAACATGTACTAACTTCTTGAAATCAGAACTCGATAGTAGCGTTGCGTTTATGCGTCTTTCGTTAATATGAAGATTTTGGATTTGAAAGCACAATTAATAAAAAAAAAAATGATGCTTCAGTGATGGATTCTTTAACAATGAATGATAACAATGATGCTAACATCTGAGAGATCTTGCACCTCCTGTCGTTCCATCTCCATTTCCCACTCACGAGCGGTTTCTAGTGGTGTTGTATCCGTCTTTTTCAACAAATTATCTGAATTTGTGAAAAAAAAAAGAAAAAAAAAATCCCTGATTGCTTCTCTGCTTCCTAAACGAACTGTTCAGCAAGAAAGGAAGAACACTTTCAAGCACAAAGAGATGGGTCAGCCTTCAGTATCAACATTGCAATGTTTTATTCTATTACTTCACAGAAAAATTGTATAGATTCTTCAACTGAAAATTGTAATTTACTATCTTCTTTGAGCAGTGATAAAATAATTTTTGAAAAATTTAAAGATTCATTGAACGCTGAGTTTAAATGTTCCGAAAGAAATATTAATAGGAACCAAATGGTCGAAATGATGTCTTCATTAATCGATGAAAATTACGACACTAAAATACCTCTCTGCTCTTGAACACGCATCCTTCGCAGGTAAATTCGTGATTTCAGTTTCAGTCTGTCTGTGGTCTCGTTTACCAGTTGCATCAATTGCGCTTTCCAATCTGGATGAACATAATGAATCATGCCTCGAGAAGGTAATGTAGCCTAGAATTATGATTACCTTATTTCCATTTCTTCAATGATTTCAAAGGATCATTGCCAAAATTCCATTCTGAACAACCGTGCGAAAAATATCTGATGTTTTGCAGAGTAAAATGAAGTAGAAAATGAAATTTCTTTGTCGAATATGTTGCTGCCTATAACTTTTGAATTCTAATCGAAATTCAAAACATAAGGGAGGAAGAAAGAAAATACCTCAACAATAGTTTCGGCCCCGAGAGACTTTATGAAATTCTGCGCATACATATCAAAGGCAAAGTATTTGATTAAATGATTGTACTCGCGATCGCTGATCAGTGGCAAATCTTCCAAATGGTACTCATATAATATCTACAGTAGGGCATTGTTTTCATTACTACATCTGATCTTAGACAAAAGATTCATTTGCAGTACGTAGTGATAATCAAAGATATACTTGGAAACAAAAAAAAAGAAGTTCTCTCCGTATTTAAAGTTACCTAGACGAATCATTTTTTAAAAAGCTCTAAATCAAAATACTGATCATTATATCTTATCTCTTGCATCTATTCCTTATAGCATTTTTGATTTAATTAAGAACACCATTATATATACATATATGCCTAAGATACACATTTATAGAATTAGAAAATTTTCTTGTATATAAAAAGACGAATGGAATGTCAAAACAATAAAATTAAGCAATTTAAAGTTCGTCTGATTCACTGCCTCTGTTTAACATAACTTGACCGATAAACGGACAGTAATTCCATATAAATTGACAAAATATTCTTCAAAAAAAAAAAAATTTTAACTAATATTAATACATAAAAGTCGAAATTTATGAGTATGATGAATTTATGCATACAAGCTCATCAGATGATATCATGAAAATTTACAAAAAATGTTATGCAAATTAGAAAATGACAAATTTTTGAAAACAAAATGTTGACCCAACCGGATGTTTATCGATCCTCAGTGTGAATACCATTTGAACTGGAAGAAAAATCCCAACAAACATCTGGAAATACAGCTATGAATAGATTTTTTCGTTCTTCTAACTAAAATTATGATATAGTAAAGATGAATTATGGGTAATAATGAAAATAATAACTAATCGGTCCAAATTAATACAATTTTTAATTCTAATATTAAAAAGCGAATGAGGAGACGGAGCAGTGTTGAGTGAAACGTAAACACCATTCCTTCTGTTGTCGCCATGACAAAATGAAATATCGGATCTGTTAAGTTTCTAAATATTCTTTCATCAACTCTATCATTTAGATTTATCTCTGAGGATCCTGATCATCTCCAGCAATTTAAAATCACTTAATTCAATGTTTCATCAAATCGAATAAGTTTGCTATTCTTGCTAAAAGAAAATATTCACATTTTCAGATATGAATAAGATTAACATAACAAGAATGACAAATACTGCCAAGAGTATTCCTCCTCCCAAAAATACCTTAGCACTAACTGAAGTCAGCTCTGCACGCTTCCTTGGATAGAACTGAAAATAATTTTTTCTAAAATCATTTTGGAAAAATATTATTCAAATTACTAGTCATATAGCTACCAATCGGCCAGGGAAAAATAATGCATCTAAAGATAGAATCAAAAGATAGTCTCCAAGTCATGAAGATTTTTTAGAAGTCATACCTGATTCTGAAATCTCACAATCCCAGGAAAGTGGTGCTGCGGGAGAGAGAAGTTCAAACCAAGGAACAGTTTAGCTAATCCGAATATTATGTTGAAAAATCTGACCACTAATACTAAAGACTTTTTTCAATAAATCAGTGCTTGATATGCATGTGATGGCATTGCCATCCAGAAAGAATGCAATGGATTATTGGAATTTCTGGGTGAAATTTGATGATTTTTCAGCAAGGTTGACTTGTGAAACAACAGTGGAAGTGTTTAGTTTAGTAGTTAATACTGATACTAATACTGAGCATAATGGGAACTGATATAGAAGTGAAGTAAAATAAATTAACAAATTTAATAGCAGAGAAGACAGTAATAATAAAGAAGAAAAGAAAGATGAATATACCGCTTCAAATTTTCGCATGCCTTTAATAAAGTATAGATAATAATTAATTGTTTTCAAAATATAGAAATCCAACAGAGTTAAGGTTGTTGATGTAAATGTCCAATCGAGAATTGTTGCTATCTCGAAGACCGGAACGGTGTAAAAATAACTGAAAAAGAAGTGATGCAACATTTTTCATCGATGTAAACTAATATTACAACTTGAGGTGGAGAAAGGATGCATTTGTATAGGATTTAGCGCAATTTTTTCAAGAACGAATTGACTAGTAATTATAAGAAATAAAGCTATTTCTACTTTTCTTTATTTATTCAATAACTTCAAAAATATCATAAAAACTTTTGCCTTAATAGTCTAATCTCCACAAATCCGATGAAAAGTGGAAAAGAAACATCGGACAGATGGTGAAGCATCTTGGGATATACAACAAACCGATTTGAAAAACTACTTTATTAACAGCTTGAATGATGGGAAATGGATAGAACGAAGAGGTTTGAAACCCAATATCCTATAAGATGGATTCCTTATACTTTTATTTGAGATATACGGCTAGAAGACACAACTAAGAGGCAAAAAATACTGATTAATCGTTGATATCTGTTTTGATGCTTAATAAATATTTACGCAACAAACCCGACGTATAAAGCCCAACTTATTGGATTGGATTTCATCATTGTATCACCAACTATGAATTTTGGATATCCATCTCGTACTTGAAATGCACTTGAAAGCATATGTATACCACGGGCTACGTACCAAATAAACAGACCGCTTGTCATCCGACGATTCTCATCGCTATAACCACTATGAGATACGGGTGACATACGAGAAGGGATCACATCAAGGTAGAAAATATGTAGCATTAATTAAGATTAAGCATGATAGATTGTGAAAACAACTAAAAAATAAGCAAATAATGAGCAAAAAGTGATCAAACTATGTCTAAAATATCTTGCACAACACTGTGTAAAAATAGATAAAACCTAAGATTAAATTTAAAGACGATGAAATTGATTTCATGCAATCACATAGCTTCGCTAATAAATTGAAAAAATTCACGTTTGTGGTGAAATAAATAGTATTATGAGGATGTATACATGAATTACGATAACTTCAACCACCAAATATACAAATTTTGCTCGTATTGCTCGCTTGAGATAAATTATTCGGTCTAATATGATCTACAAAATCAAAAGATCTTGTAAAATGTCGCACTGCACTGAATCAATTATTCAAGAGTTAGATGAATAAAACATATCACTAACAAACGCTTCACTCTACATTTCACACATCATGATGTATAGTTCAAGCACTGAAAAAATTCTTTATTTTTACGGAGAGTAAGAAACATAATCAGAAATCTTTGGAAAATGGAAATGCACAAGTTAAATTTTGTTCAACTCACTGGGAGCGCTCAAAATAAAAATATAATTAATCCATATTATACTTTGATTTTCCCTTTATAAATAAAATAGAAATATAGAGCCTCTGCTTGATCTAGCAAGAGTAAGAAATAGTTCGATATTTTACAGAAGATACTTAGTACATGAAGTTTATACAGCCATAAAAGCTTATTCGTCATAAGGTTAATCTATTCATCTCAACTTGTTGAAAAATGCCGTCAATCATTAAACTTCCGGAAATTGCTTAAAATCCAATATTAAGGAAATCCGAATGCGTATCATACTCAAATTCGATGAAAGATCGAAAAAAAAAAAAGTTATTATCATGCAAATCATTATACAGTCATTGCATATTACGTAGATCATTACGCAAAATCTAGAAATCAAAATTATTGATGGAGAAATTTGAACTTGCCATGCCAAGGCTTGCCATAAAATAGTAAACAAATGAATCCGGTAACAAGCTACTATTACTCTCCAATAATGTGAATGCACTGCGCCGTGCCAAATCGAAATTGGAAAAATTAACAATCAAAATGATAAGAGCGAACAAGTCGGATAAAATCATCCACGAGTAATAGTTGGAAGGAGAACGCTGTCGTAGTCTTAAGATGTCCAGTAGTACTGACCACAAGCAACATTTTTTATTACCTGAACTGCGACCATCATTACAAAAATGCATTTCGGATTTTTTATAGTGTCATTTAATGACATATATCAATGAGCAAACATTACAGAAGTTGCTTTATCAATCCAGGTGATTCTTTAGGCCTTTACTTATTATTTACGAGAGAAAGCTGATTGGAATTAAAACAACATAATTACTTTTTAAAAAAAAGTTTCTTGATAAAAGTACTTCTGCTATGCACTAACCAACTATCACCTGGTCAGGAAAGATGAATTCTAAGCGTTACTTCGCAGAACAGAAAAAAAAGAACAGTTTATTCTAATATTTTTTTTTGTGCCCATAAAAATTTCATGCATTTTTGCAATTGAAAACCGAAAGTTAGAACAGATATTGCAGTGAGCTAAAATGACAACATTTCAATACTTTTCAGTGATTTGTCTTTGCTAGAACTATTATCTTCCATTTCATTTAGTAGAAAGCAAACCTTCATTTTGTAGTAGTTGTCTACTCGATGCATACCAAAAACCATTTCGCTAAAATCATAGAGATACAAGAAATCCATCACAAGACAAGATAAAATAGATTATCAGGAAGTTTTTTAGTTACTGACACGTCAAAGAGCGCAAATACTATCTAATTCTTTTTCGTGCTCCAAAAGTTCGAGCACATTATTATGAGAAATAAGCATTGTTAAGAACTTATGCAAAAAATAGGTAAATAGCTTGCTCTCATATTATGACGATGGGTGAAAAGTGCCAGAATGAGGAAGCAAAATGTGGCTACAGATATCGGCTCATCAGCGATACCGACAAATTGTCCAATCACCGCCATGCTCCATCTACCACATTTCTTCGAATTCTTGCATATCCACGGTAGAGAAGTGTATTTGAAGTAAAGCGATACGATTATCATTATCTTCAAGTCACTCTGTCTTATTCAAAATTCAGATGAATCTTAATTTCATTTGTTTCAGCGATTCATGCAGTATCCCTTTGAATTAAAAAATGAAATAAAATAGAGCAAAAATTCAAAATTACACTTCATCATTACCTGTACATAAAAAATAGCAATAGTCCAAAGCAGACGACGCTTCCGTTCACTGATAGCTCCCCAGAAAAAGACTAATATTGTAAGAGGAAATGTAAATAAGCAAGCAGCTTGACCATGGGCAACAATTATTATCAGATAGCACAACAAGGCTGTATTACAAACCCAAAATGTTCCAATTGCATTGAGTAAACGCCAGAGTAATGGTAACTTCAACCAACGATCATGCACTTCATTCATGTATCTGCAATTCTCGTGTCTCGAAAATGACAGCAAATTATCTTTATGAATTCAAGTCATACAGCAGTTGGCATGAAAATGAAGCAAACTTGAGTTTTACACTGAATAAATAAATAAATGCAGTGGAAAATTTTCAATTTAAAAACTGAAACAAGACTATATTAAATGCTAATTAAAATTAGTATTCTACATTTATCGATTATTGAATGTTTCATTTTTTTCTATTCTAGTATGCTGTAGCTCGCGGTAAATCTAACTTACTACGAGTTACAGCACCACTGGAATATAAGAAATGCACAGCGCATTAAATCATATCATTCCTCGCAACACCAATATAATTATTGAAACAAGAAAATAATAATTCTAAATAAGAAATACAAATGACCACAATAAATTACTTGATAATGTCTCTGGAACTGGTAACCAAACATATCTCATTTCCAAGATTGCATTTTTCAAGCTTACTTAAAGAATCTTGTGAAACCAAACTTAACTCCTGAAATGATAGGATTAAAAGACAAAATCTCAAAGCTGATGACAGATCAATCGAAAACAATTTCCACTCAGAAATAATGCATTTTATCATCATTTTTGATTCCCTTCCACATAATATGATATCTAAAAGAGATGCTATATTAAATGCCTATTGATTCCACAAATTAATGTACCGCAGGGAGCTTCTCTAACAGTAGCCTTTTTTCTTCATTGATAACGAAGCGAATATAGCGATAGCCAAGTGTTTTACGAGCCAACCAAAGGGCACATGCAGAGAGAAGAGCGGAGATCGTAATATACGGAGTCTGAAAGCAAGAAATAATAAATCGGCATTCTGACACCATCCAACAGTTGTCATTTATTAAAATTATTCCTTCCTGCTGTTGGACAGCAATCTTTCCTCTCAAACAAATGAAATTGCAGTCGACTCGGTTTAATTTCAGCAACAAATTCTTCAAATTGAATGGTTTAACTTCCTGGCAAAAATATTGACCTTTGTTTTCTTATTCTCTTTCGTCTTATCGTCATATTCATTTTTTATTTCTGACACAGACCTGGAATTAAAGTAATGAACAATTTAATGATAAAAAATTCATTTTCCATCAAGAGGTCACTTTCGGAGGAAATACATAGTATAAAGAAGAATGACAGAGCTGCACATAACAGTGATTCAATTCTTGAACAATATTTTCTTAAGATAAAATGTTGAAAAAGGAGGAGAGAAAATCGTCACAATATCAAATATAGAGCTTCTGCTTTTAGAATGATCATTATTTGACTTAGAATTTTTGATTCATTTAAGGTTGATGACGTATTGATCGCCTTGCCACCGAAAGTTTAAATCATTGGCAGAATCTATCAACTCTGATATAATTTTCAGAAGGAAAATATTTAAAATGGCATCATTATTGACGAGAATAATGTATGCAGCAAAATAGCCATCAGAATATAAGCCACTTCAAACTACACTTGTCCCTCATCAGATGACTCCTTTATTTTTCATTTCCATTTATATAATCTGAATTTTCATCGACCGCTTCTTACTCAATTTACTTCCATAAAGTTCCATAAAGTGGCCTTGGAATGAAGCTGAAGAATGAAAATAAACATTACGAATTACTACTAAACGTTGCTTCCTCCGTGTTTTCTGTTGCTATATCCACTGTATGTAATAAATTCTCATTCCACCCACGTATTGCTGAAATATTTGAAAAACTTCAATTTTTTAAAAACATACATCTCTTCGAATTTAATTTCCAAATATTTTAATATGTGAAAATTGGCATACTTTGCTCATTCTAACAGTGATTATGAATCAAAATGCAACTAATATGATGCAACTGAAAGTAACTGCTTGAAAAATCTAAAGATATTTTGAAAGCCGTTTTAGAAAAGACATTCGGTATCATTTTCAGTTGACTTTAACGAGAAAATTCAAAAGCAAGGAGTATGCAACGAATGTTTTCGTGCATCATTAAACACCGTTCGCAGAATAAATCTTCACTGCTCGAAGTGATTGCGATAAAACTCACACTCAATAAACCATTCCCCCAAAGGAAGATTGACCTTCGTCATCGTTTCTATGGTGCGTTTTATTTTTGCTAAGCGACGACGATCTTGCTGCTGATGATAAGTCATTGCTTTGTATATTAACTGAGTTTGAAGCACCACACCTCTAAAAATGCTGTTGTTGCTGATTTAGAAAAATTAGCTGAAATTCGGTGTTAACAATCAATCTTGATATGCTTTAAATCTCTCCATCAAGAGGGATTCAAACATTTCCTTTGTAGTGATTGCTTGTTTTAGTTCCTTCAGAATAATAAGCAAAAGAACTTCAATATATGAGAATCTTATCAAGGGTCCAGAAACATCAAAAATTCCTGATGAAGTCAAGAAATGTAACTTCTAAAAGAACTTGCCTATAACATACAATTCGATCAGCTCGTATATCAATGACGCTGCATTGAAAGTGCCTACAATCACTACATTCTAGACTTCTATTTGTCATAAAACTGAGACATTCAATTGCAGCGAAAGAAGATTTTTATGGAAGGCATTATAAATTCACATGTTAGAAATAATTTAGCATACCAACTGCTGATGAGACGGAGTTGGAGCAGAAGAGTTGCGAAGGTGAACACGTCGAAGAGAAAGCTATCTGTATTTAATTCTCCATAGGGAGCTTAAAAATGATATAAATTTTTATAAAAAAATTTCAGACTAAAAAATCGTAAGTAAGCTATACGTTCGGATTATGATGGAAATTTCGTGCGGATATTTTATGGATTAGAAGATCCTGAAGATTTAATCGGATCTATAATATTCGGCTGATCTTGAATTTTATGAGTGGAAGTAACTGTTCTTAGAGTCTAAGTAACTCTTACCTATTATTGGAAAAAACGTGAGAAGTTTTTCGCTATCACCCAAAAGAAATTAGCTATTGCTATGTTAGCAATCGTAACAAAGGTAAAATCTGCGGAAAAAAGAGCAAGGGGATTGCATGATACAACAGGTAAGTCATTTTTGACAATTTAAATCATTACTAATGACCAACCCTTAACGAATAATGGTCTCGAAAAATATTTTCTTGGCTAATTTTGCATCAAATTTTCACATAACTTTTATCATTCTTTTATCTACAAACTACTGTTTCATATCTTCTTTCAGAAAATACGAAAAGCAGCAGAAAAGATATACTAGTATTATCCTCGGAAGAATTTGAAAAGTAAGATAACATCACGTGAAATGACATATAACTGATTGAATTCGTTTTGTCATATATTAAGAAATGTCCCAATAACCCATCAGCAATCTGTAAACACTAATATATTTTTAGGAACCACTGAAACTGGAATAATAAATTCAATACCTGAATTATTAACACTACCAGATAATAATGCAACATTGTCATTGTCAGACACATCTACAGAAATCTCATTAACCTGAATTTGATGTGCTTATTTTCAAGCAGTAAGCACACCATCATATATTTTCGCAAAAATTTAGGGAAGCTTTTTATTGTTGCAACGTTTTGAGTGACATCCCCTCCTACACCTCGAGTCACCTCGAGTTGCAGCCTTAACGAATTTTCCGCCCTCATAAACTAAAGAAAATGACAATCGTCAATTCTTGGCTCACATAATATTTTCATTTCATTCTCAACTAAAAACTTCTTTACCTTAGATAGAAACCATTCTACGCCTTGTTTATCATAAGCATTTTCTAGGGAAAGCATAGGTCTTGATGTTTTACCTTAGAAATCGGTTATGGTAAACTTGCTTGGAAAGCAATTCATCCTGTCTTTCTTGTGAAACTATTTGTTACCATCATTAGTGCCATCGAAAATCATGGAGAGAGACGAACGAATTACAGGTGAGTAAGTTTAAACTCAGAAAGCATTCAAAAAAGCTCCTGATAAAGTTCAATGACTCACTAATGATTAATACTATCTCAGTGGCATAAATTGCCGATGGCAGAATAGTTGGCAAAGACATCATTAAATTACCAGATATGAAAATGATAGTTTGGATTTTAATATGATTGAAAAATAATCAAACCAGAGCTGCAATACGTATGGAAATTGCAGCGAGAAGATAAACTGTTATCAGACGCCACTTCCGGATGAAAACAGCTGGATGTGAAAGATAAAGATCGGCACCACGCCAAAGGTTGATAAATGCAAGCATAATAAGAACTACTGATAAAACTGGCGATGAGAGACGTATTCCATCCGATAGCAAAAACAGTAACACAAACCAGTGATAGTAGGAACATACACACTGCTTTAATTCATCCAATATCCTAAAATGCATTGGAATTACTGATGAGATTGAGATTTTGTGAAATTGCAGAAATAACGTAATATTACTGACTTGACGTGAACAGAGTAGAAATGAGGTACGGGATTATACTCAAGAGATTCCTTTCGATGAAGCGTTAACAGAATGCCATCATTCGATCCACCACCAGCATTGTCTCCTTCCAGAAACTAAACAATCCAAAAAGAAATAAAAGATACCGAAATGTGGCACAAACTCCAGACTTATTAAAATCTTGTGAAAAATATCCGATACTACCACCGCTTGTTGTTGCATTATCATAAACTTCCAACAAGCTCTGTGAGGAAAGATGGTGCATGTTCAAAATATTCCAGCACAACAATCAAGGTTTTCTCTTCTTACCTGTTTCCAGAGACTTCTGTACCTGAATTCTTTCCTTAAAGAATGGATCACAGTTAAAGAAGAGTCAACTTTTCTTCTGCAAAATTGACATTTGAAAACAAGTAGTGTAAAAAGATGTAGTTCGATGCATTCAATGTCAAACTCATTTCAAATTACATGCGTACCTCAATTTTGAAATTACAGTACTGTATGATGGAGATACCAACATTGAGAAAATAACAGTAGATAGCATATGATGATTTTCTTTGCGAGCTGACTGTATACTGTCCATTATTGATGAAAGCAAAATACGGAGCATAGTCCGGATGTATAGGTATTCCTGAAATCGACTTCGAAGTTACTTATAATGAAAAGTAAATGATATATACTTGTAATGAAAAGTAAGTAATCGAACTTAAGTGTTACTCCCTAAAACTTGTTCTACAACTTTTCGAGTTAAAATCAATTTCTTAATAGGATTTTGAAAATCTTAATGCAAACAAATTATAAAGTGTCATTTATAGTTCGTCATTCTCCTTTTCGAATTTCAGATTGTTCACTCTCTCCAAAATAACATATAATATATACATAGTAAGAAAAATGGGAGGAGAAAAAATGTTACATTATCAGTTCCTCATGTCTTACACAAAATAATTATTCCACTAGGGAAGACAATACTCACAGCAAAAATCAAATACTAGCGATCATAAAGGCATCGAATCATTTATTTTTAGTTATATCACGATTTGATAATCTAACTATGGGATAATACAAAATACCCTTACCGTAATAACATTCACCAGGTATAGGACCGATATATGCAAGCAGCGAATAGACGAAGACGACCAAATGATAGCAGACAAAAATCAAAAATATACGTCGAATACGCCATCGATCTACGAGCAAGCAAAGAACCAAGCCTATCACTGATAGCAATGAAATAATATTTGAGGCCACGACTGCTGAGAGAAGGACAAGAGTCATATACACCTGAAGTTCAAATAATCGAGGATTGAAATAATTTTTTTGGCATTTTTAGCTTTTAATTCATTTATAAAATCATTCTGTCAACTATGCACTTCCACTCTTAGTGATATTATCATATAATTGACTGAAGATATTTTAATCTGTTTATATGCACTGAATTCCTATTTAATGATCTATTTACTAAATCACAGCATTCTTTCAATCGCAATTCTCTTCGGCAAGGCCGTATTAATCAATGGCAACAATTAACTTGATTGATACTTCGACCGGTCTGAGTACTCGTCGTATACGTGAAAGTATTTTACTGATGAAAGTAAATGGGTTCCAAGTCCCTTTTTTGGTGACTTTTCAATTTTCCCGTCTGAACCTTTGCCACGCAGAGAAGAAACGACATAACGAAGATTGAAAAAATTGGTATGAAAACTAGAATTCAGTTCCCTAAATTATTCTTACTTGCTTTCAAATATTATTTACCTCATAACTAAATTTGTACAGGATAAAATTCGTATAAAATTTGACGAAAGATCTGATTCCTTTGTCGGCATTAGTGCAATCCACATCCGGAAATGGCAAAGTTGGAAGTTTTTTGTTATAGCGTACTCCATACATTTTCTTGATATGTTGAAGAGAAGATCGTGCTGTAAGAGCACAAATGCAAATTACCGGGGCCTGAAAAAAGATTACCTGTAAAATAAGAAAGATTATCTGTAAAATAACAACAACAAATAACTTTCAGAATAATATAAATAATTGAAGGAAATCATGGTTCTGGATTTGATTGGAAATAGTTCATCACGGGAATATTAGAAAGCTGTGATGGAAGCCAGTAAATAAAGAGAAATTATCGAAATCACGATTTCATACACTATATTAGTTTACTGGAATTGTTAACATATGTAAAAAATAATTAGTAAAAACTGAAGTTATGCTTGAAAAGACAAACTAAAGCTGGTCTAGCATCATTCGCAATCAAGCCGATCCAATATAACCATTCTTTCAGACGAAAAACGTTGCAGAAATCCGGATAATCAATGAATCCTTCATATGCATCAAATGTTAGCTTGAAGATCGTAACAGCTAACACATAGTAAGTGGAAAGAAAACAAGCAATTCTTTTGATATTTGCTGGTAATGGAATGAATAATAGTACCGCAACAAGGAGCATAGGTAAAGCAACGGGTGACACCTGCAATTGCTGATTTCTATGAAAATGGATTCTTTTGAGTTACTCTGTATCATCCCATTGTTTGTTATTTGAAAGGAATATTGAACGTCCTATAACATAATCTATAAAATAAATGAAACAAGATAATTAACGATGTATAAGCATATTTCTGAAACTAAAAATTTTATTTCATTTCAGATCAAAAACATATTTATCTAAAAGAGAAAGAAAAGTTGGAAAGTTTGAATGCGAAAATTCTGTAGCATGATATTTTATACATGACGAGACACTATTTTCTATTTTTCAAAGTCATTAGCAAACTTACCTTATGGATGGCACAAAATGCAAGTGAAAATGCACACAAAATGTCACTCAATCTTACACAAATAATCAGTAATATTCGTCCAAAATCTCGTATGAATGTAGAACAAAATGGTGATAGTTTTACTAGAAATGAAAATGCAAAGTTCTCAATTCAAATGTTAGATAATTAAACTGATAATTTAGCATTATTAACATGTATCAATGAAGCTTGGTTGAGAAAAGTTTTGATAGGCATTACCTTTGTAGTTCAGTGAGGTGAGGTCTATTAAAGTGCACAGAGTGGTCATCATAAATAAGATGGACACGGTTACGTAGTGCACCGCAATATTTGGCAACACTAAAGAGAAAAAATGATTCTTTGTTTCAGTGATAAGTTAAATATGGCTATGAAATGCTGATCTTGAAAAGTAAAGTACAACGAGTAAGCTTCTTTAAAAAAACAGAAATGATTTCTGAAATTTAATCAAAATTCGCGTTATAATTTTATATAAATAACAACACCGTCTATCATCATCATTCAACTTTTCTTATCATAAAGAGATACTGATTTTGTGAAAAATACTACCTCGATACTCTGTAGCTAATGGACCAAGCAAGATATCGCTAGTATCAATTTCATATTTTGCAATATATCGATCGATCAACAGAACCAAATGTGTTAATGTTAATGCGATCAACAAATACCAGAAAAAAATACTGCGATGCAGGAAAAAAGTCATCGATGTCTGAAAATTTGAATAACATCTCTCGACAAACCCTTTTGAAAATAAAGAAATAATCTGTTAACTTGCCCTCTTATCTCAATTCCCATCCACACAGATGGAATAAATTGAAAACTTCTCTCATTGTTTCCTCTTCTTTTTGTATATATGAAAATTTATATATGAAAATTATGACTTACAATCATTCGTCAACGTTGGAAATAGCTAACTTCTGAATAAACATGGAATTCCCTTTCATCCCTCCTCAATTAAATTTAGCCAGTGCAAATTAACATGTGATATTCTACCCATTTGCAAGATTTTTGGATGGAAAATTTAATGACAAATTATGTCTAATAAATAAACAGAAATAAAAGATTTCAAACGAGAGGACAGATTACTTGGAAAACGATGCAATATATGCTGAAACAGATGAAATAAATAATAGCAAAGATGCTTTGATTAATGATAACGGTTGTGATACCGAAGACAACAACAGTTATCACATAGATAATACATCTCAAAATGAAATGAATCAGAAATTCCGCCATTTGGTCACAACCTCGTGTCAACCAATCAACAATAAGTACTGTCATTTTTGAAAGATTGTCTCATTATTTATTCAGTTGCACTGAAATAAAAAATGAATAATTTAACAATCTAAAATAGTGAAAAATCAATAAGAGCAAAGAATCACTGAAGAGAATTGAATTTGCAGTCCGTTCGATAACAGGATGAACAAGCACGCAGTGGCACTACTTTGTAGAATTTTGGATAATTTCTTGCTAGTGTATGGAATGCTTGTTTCCGGGAATTCTGTTAAATTAATAGTACTTATCCTAAAGGATCGATGAAGTTAGATTCACCTCAGGAATTATGGTTTATACTAGTTCACGCAATATAAGTTCGATTAGCTTCTTCGCTTTTATTAATTTATTTTCAGTATTGTACTAGAAATTATTTGAAGGAAGGTATAGTAATTTAAGAGCTAATCATCGTCAAAAGATAAGACTTGAGATATCAGTGTTCTGCTTTATTATTACTACTACTGCTATTCACGTAATAGTCATTTTTCCCATAAAACAGAATCGAAAATATTCGATGACCAATGATCTTGCTCTTCTCCCTTTTATTTCATCTCATTTTTTGCATCATTTATATATTGAATAATTTTTTTTGTTTTATATTTCTTGAGACATATCAAAGTCCATCCGATAAAAAACAACTCTTTACCTATTGTGATTATGCATCACCGCTTTCAGGGCAATCCTCACCTTTCGTCGAAAGATTTAGATTTGGAAGAGAATCTTTTCAAGTTAGTTCAGTCAGTTACTTTATCATCAAACTCCTAAAATACTTTTGACACTTAATGTCTTTAGAGAAGATGATACAGAGAAATTAATAACTTTTTCCAATTCAAGTCCCAAAAAATCCAGTAATCCGTCAAAGTAATTTATTTTAATTATCTTTGCCGTGCAGTTTTCCACTTATATTTTGATACTGTATAATTGTCAACGCTTCCACAAGATAAGATGAGGTACTGTTTCTTCAAAAGTTCTTTTGTGAATAAATTTATAGTTTCATGCAACAATAAAATCAATATATTATCGATAAATATGTAAAATAATGTGCAAAAAAATTTGGGAAAAAACAATAGCAATTCAAAAAGCGTTACTGAAAATTCGACGATATGGTAATATAATCATATTCAACCTTATATGTCCAAACTTTTACTATAATGATGATAGCTATTTATTTGTTGAAACACGTCGAAACCTAACAATTCCCTTAATTCTGCCATCGTTTCTCGCGCCTTTTTTTCAGCTCTCTGAGTACCAAACATCAAAATATCTCGAATTATCTGTGGCTGTTGGAGTAGAATTTCATATTTCTCTCGAAATGGCGCGATGTGGGCATCAATTTGTTCTGCCAAACGTGATTTGAACCCTTTTGTATCCAAATTGGCACATTCATGGATTACATTTTCGATATTTAAACCAGTTGCTAAGGCATAAAGAGTTACCTGGAATGCATAAATTCAAAAAAAAAGAAAAAAAGATCGACATCAAATAAAATCCTCTCACGTCCAGGAAGAGAGTGACATCAACAAATCTGAGATGTAATGCAGTAATTAGTTATTACATGGCGGACAAATTCGATATCAATAGTCAAACCAATCCTTTATTCTCAATTTATACTTTCTGAGAATGGTATCTTTGTTGTAGTTATTTTCCCTCTTCAAACAGCAAGGCTTTAAGAACGAATATTTGATACATTTTTTAAAAATGAGAACAAAATTTACTAGATTACTGATTGCAGGACGTTTTTCTGGTTCGTAAGTAATGCTGGACTGCGAATCACTTAAGGCTTTTGCACACTTTTCGGCAATTACTTTTTTTGTATCACTGATTAGAATGCGCGATCGATCGTTACCCATTGATTTACTCATCTTCTTCGTCGTGCTTTCCAAACTTTTTAGACGTGCACATTTCGCGCTTATCTGAAGTCCAAATTACTGTAGAATTTCAAAAAAACTTTGCAAATTTCTAACATGAATTCATGAATGAAATGCTTTTTCTCTCCGTACGTAATTCATTATTCAATCAATTCCCTAAAACTATGGTTTTAGAACTTCTGGAAGATTTGAAAAAAAAAAAAACACATTAGATTGTTCACATATATTCCATGATGTGACGAATTCCTTTCTGATCAGCAACCTAGGTTTCATTCCTAGCATGTCGCAAGTGTGATTTCGGTTTATTTTTGATTAGCCTTTGCTCCTTCTCGATATTGAGGGATTAGCTTATATTAGAAACCTTATTCAAAATAACGGAACAGAAACCATCGCCAACTTTTGATATACTTTTGATATCCAGGAGTGAGTGTTATTTTGTAAAAATCTTCACAAAAATTTAAACAGTTCTACAAAATTTGGTGGCTTTTTTTTTTTTTTTTTTTTTAGCGAGAATCTTTCACCGTTGGCGGTTAGAACATTGTATTGGAATAAGGATGATCTCTTGTCTAGAAAAGCCTATATTTATTATCATATTTCCGAAATTTCGCCAACATAAATAATATCGCTTTTTGCTGAGGCATACAACAATGTCAGCTGCGAGTTTAAATCATTCAGTCTAAAGATAAAAAAAATTAAATTTAACCTGAATTGGAACTGGAAAGAAATCACAGCGAAGAACGGTATTGCATTTGACAGCCAAATCTCTCATCAAAAGTAGATGCTGGGTCTGATCGTCGCCAACTGGCACATGAGTTCCTTTATACAATAATACATCAGCTGCTTGCAAAATAGGATATAATTGCAAATTTACGGGAATATCACCTTGTTTGAATCTACAATGAAACAAAATTTAAGCAAATAAATGGATCCCAAAAATTTAAAAAAATAACCAGATCAGGGATTCCCTTTTTTAGAGAGGGATGTTTTTTTTGGAATAATGAAGATTAAATCTGATTAATAGTTGTTATAAATCTAGATATGTCATTAAAATCTCTGTTTTTTACCATCAGAAATGTTACATTTATTATTAACAAATCTACATTTACTGTTAAATAAGTTTAAAGAATAGACAAGACAAAATTTTTTAAAAAACAATCCATGTTCACAACTGCATATTATAATGACTGAAAGAAAAGAATGTAAACTTAGGGTGCTAAAACTTTTTTTCACACTCCGATGCAATGTGATGAATATTACGGTGCACTTTTTAGAATCTGCAGTGAGAAACGGGGTAAGAGAACATATATCATTTTTAAAAATACAGAATCAGTATAAATCAAGCAGATCAAAATCAGAAAAAATAATTGCTTTCAAAAAAACAAAACCTACGCAGCAGCTTTGTCTTTATATTGTGGCATTCGAGTAAGTCTAGCGATAGTCTGTAGACTTCCCAGTATATACATCAAGTTAGTATGATCAGCCACTCTGCTCTGCTGGAATAAAATCGTTTTTTCCGGATCCAATCCACAAGCTAATAAACTGGCAGCCATTTTTAAAATATTATTTCTCATCTATAAATAAAATCATATACTGGTATGAATAGTTTGAGATTTATAAGATTAGCCATTTTTGGCAAATGTTGCTGAACATGCGCCAGCAATGAAACTACAGTAACTAATCCAACAGTTCTAATAATTCAGTAAGAAATAAGAAATGATAGAATTGGTTAAACAGAAATGATTCTGAAATTAGAAGATACTAAATAAAATATAATATGAGCCACATGTACCTCATTTTTAAATTTTAGTCATCTATTTGCTTCACCCTCACTTTTTTAATTTTTTTCAATTGAAAGTCGCCTTCTTTAATTCCAGTGTCAATGCTGTTTAACCAGTTCTTGGTTTTTTATTTATCATGAGAAAAGTAAAAATATGCAAGAGGATAAGATTAAAAAAGTCGAAGCGAAAAATTCTTTCGAAAGATCTCTGTGATTCATTACGCTGCTCATGAAAATTTTAAATTTCACATCATTTAAAAAATAGAACAGCTTAATAAAAATAGGTTGTATGTACATCTTCTCAGATATAAATATGAAAAGCATCAGTTAGCTCACTTCCACAGGATCAATGAAACCCATTGAAATTGAATGATAATCAGCAATAGAAAGATACATTTGTTTTGAGTGGCCATCCTGAAAAAAATGTTTCATTTGCGTGTACTATATCAATTATTGAACATTAATAAAAGCAGCACTTTTATGACCTTTAAATATTGTAACTAACGTCATTCTAAAATTTATCAAATCATTAACTGAACTCGGCTAAGTTCCAGCTAGTTTATATAAACAGAAATATAAATATCCAAAATTTTAAATCTTCGAAATTTCTCAAATACGCGCCTTGTCCATATAAAAACACTCTCCTATTCGAATGCAACAATGTATCAAAATTTCAAATCAATCGGTGAAGAACTTGAAACATTGTATAGAAAAGAACAACGAACATTTACATTTTTATTTATACAGATTTGAACGAGTTTAAAATAAAATTATAAAAAAATAAAAATCCAGAAAAAAAAAAGCAATTGAATATGCATGATCTTGAATAAAGCACAAAAAAAAAAAAAAAAAAAGAAACAAACATTTTGTAAACTGATCCAGTGCTGGATAAAGCCAAAATAATTACCCAGGTGTGGAACTCCGGTTGGCTGGATACCAGAAACATAAATTACAGGGAAATATTTACTTTCTGGTTTTGTCGTAATTGATAACGCAGATCGAACAATTTGTTTCTCAAATATTCGTTTCACATTTCCACGCGACGATTTTCTCAAAATTATGGCAGAAACATTCGTCATTACTACTTCAAAGAAACTGAAAAGCATCAGACTAAATGGGAAAAATATATTTATAGAACAACACTGACAAAAATTATGTTTTTTATTCTTTCTTCCAGAAAGAAATCCGGGATAAATACATGTTAAAAGGATGAACAGAAAATAATTAATTTTTTTTGCAATAAATTAGAAAATTTAAAGATCAAAAAATGTCATACCAATTATAAATTCAATAGCGGTATTACTCGACTTTGGTGAAATTCTTCACGACAGTGTGGACAAAATGATAATGTACTGTCAGTAACAGTAAACTGTATGTGCTTTAAAATGCAATTCCAGCAGAATAGATGTCCGCAAGGAATACAAATTGGTGGCTTGTTGTATTGACAACAAAGTGAACACCAAAATGAACTGTATAAAAGCTATAAAAATGAATCATTGAAATGGATGCACCTATTAACAACAAATCTGTGATAGTAAATGAAATTACTTAATCAAAAAATATAAATAATGTCAAACTATCTCTCACAAACCTAGTTTTTAGAATTCGATAATTTTTGATGATTACTATTAAGATAATTGCGAATTTCAGCACTGATTTCTTTTTTCTCAAAGAAATCGAACGGATTCAAAAACTAACAGTTAAATAGATCATCTTATATGATGTCGCCAAATTATATATTTACCTAGGCTTAGAAATGAAACATTACCATAGTACACAAAGTAATTTACCAGGTCGTCTTCCTCTTCCGATATTCTGGGTTCAGATAATTGTCTGAATCCAACAGTTACACGTTTTCTCACTTCGTCCTGAATCCAAATTGCTACACTTGAAACAATTTGTGCAATATTTATTGCTCCAAAAAAACGGAAATAGGATAAAGCCTGCAAAATCGTTTTCACTAATTTTGTATAATATGCATTCGGCCTTTCATTCCAAGCATTTCAGCAGAAAGAAATCAGCACCTTGAAAATGCAAAATCATGCAGTTTTATATTTCTAAAAATCACAACTTTTTAAAATATATAAATAAAACTTTATCACTTGACTTTTCTTTCTATCTACAAAATAAACATCACAGAATAATTTTCCATATTCATAACTTCAGCAAAGTCCCAAAAATTTCATTTTTTTTTTTTTTTTTGAAAAAAGTTCCATCGCCATTTTTTATGTCGCAGATAATACAAATCACTTCTTCAGTATAAATAAACTTGAATCAGTAGTGTGAAAAGGCACCTGATAATTTGACTGAGCTCGAAATGAAACGTATTTCAAACCGATTAGGCGCTTTGAAATATAATAATAGGTTCCAAATAAATAAAATAATGCTAAATTCAAGCGATACAACACTGGAATGCCAGTATACCTAAAAATGATTGTATTTGTTGCAAAATCCTGTTTCCTACAAATTATTTGAAGCCGAAAAGCATCATATATGCACAAAGTTTGCTTAATTTATATGATTCAGGAGAATGACAAACTATAGATTTTGAATAAATAACCTGATCGAAGTAACGAGATGGAGCAAAGATTTGCGAAGATTTCTTTGCTTCCTATTAAAGAAAAGAGTTTCGCCGGCAATCAATGAATCTTCCAAATTCCCTTCAATTCTTTCGAGGATTTTTTCAATCAAAAATGGCGCCACAGCAAAAGAAAAAACAAAAAATAGACGACGTGTGAAGAACGGTACTTTATGCTGTTGACCTGAGATCAATGGTACAAGCGCGACGTATTCTTCGCCAACTGTTTGCACTGCTATAAATTTAAAAAAGTTCAAATTATATGATTAATTTTCCTTTGAAGTTAATTAATGTAAATTATAAGGAAGTCGATTTTAAACGATGTCTTTTCTATTAATGATTCAACTAGATTTAAACAGTAAAGGATTAAAATTTTTCGAAAACTACTACAACAACAGATGATCTCGAAAAACTCCCCTAAAAATATAAAGATATCTTCTAAAATAGAAAGTCAATGTGATTAGGATGAAGAACACTAAAGTGGACAAAAACTTAAAAATAATCAGTTCGATAAGATCAAAGAATAATTCTTGAATATTATCACATGCTTTATTTATACTAACTTCGGGAATAAAGTCAAGAATGGCCAATATTTTGATTCTTAATAAGAAAAATTACAATTATGAAAAGAAAGGTAGAAATAAAACAATTTCAAATGCGTAAGATAACATCCAAAACTAAAATATATTTATTTATGAATCTTTACCAGATAAGAAGGTGACGCTATAATACAAAACATTTGCTAGAATCGGGTAATAATTCCAATACGAAATCCAGAATCGCGGACCTAATAAGTCCTAAAAAGTATTCATCGGATCAAAGAAAAATGAGAATACATTTCAGGGAGAGTGGTCCTTATGAGTCTGACGTTTTGTATTGGAATAGAACTAAATAAAAATCCAACTTATATCGAACGATCTCTACAATTAAGAAAAATTTAAAAGAACTGACTGATTGATAGAACAGTTTAGAGAATCAATGTTTATTGTCTCTATGATGAGGTTCTGCTTATTCAGAAATGAAATGATTACTGCGAGGAACTCTTGAATATTAAGATGTTCCTCGTTTAATTAAACCTTTTAACTCTAAGCCTAAACAATCGGAATGATACTTTAACAATGTGTGATAATTCTCTCGCTAAATAATTAGTTTCTTCTTCGTCACGACGTTCAGCGAGTAATATCTCACTTAAATCAGTTGTGAAAACTTTCATTTAACATTCCTTATCTCGAGATTTCAGTGCCTGCAAAATTACTTAAAACTCAGAATAATTTTTCTAATACAAAAAATTGCATATTAGCAAACTTCAACCAACTAAAATTTGCATTAGTTTTAAATCAGTATCAAAAGTCTTACAATATTAGAAAATTCCCAAAAACTGAGCCAAATAAAATAACTCATTTCCCATATCAAAAAAAAGTAGCATCCCCGAACTCTGAGTATTGACTTAATCAAACTAAGTGTTACAACAAGATAATAAAACAATAAAAAAATAGCTTGTACAACCAATATGTTACTTTCATGAAAGGATAGAAAACAGTAGCTTCTTTCCGAAGTTTATTGTTATAAAATTTGTGAAGAAGGAACAACGTTGCAGAAAGGCAACAAATATCACATGAATAAAGCAACAATTAAAGTGAGTCTAGCATCAAAATTTCTAATTCAAACAAAATCTTTTGCTTGTACTAGGCACGCAACTCCACCTCAACAATGTTTTAAAGTTAATTTATCAGTTAGCAAAATTCATACTTATTTTCAAATATCAGGAAACCAAAAAGTCTCTGTGAAACCGAAATTTGGATCTTTTATGTAGCAGGCAATTCTCTTCACAAATACGTTAGAATTCGTTTGTACCAATAATTCATTTTTGAAAACAGTATGAAATATGAAATCAGTAACAAATCGAAATTACAATTTATCAATTCAAAAACTATTAATATGGAATCACAATTATAAATGCCTGAATAGAAATATGACAAGAAATCAACATAAGATATTTCATTTAAAATCATTCAACAATCAACATTCGCCCAATACTCAATATTTGTCAGCTGATAAATGATACTTATAAGCGCATAAAATAACTCATGCCATCTTTATTTTGCAATGGCGTTGTTCTGATTTTTCCATCGATATCCTTCAAAAGCGAATTATAAAACCTCATATAAAAAAATAAGTTTCATCCCATAATTAAAAGCTCTGCATAATTCTAAAGTATTGTAAAATTTCTTTCCTACAAAGATGTGTAAAACATCAGCTTACCATAATTGGAAAATAGAACCGTTAAAAACTATGTTAACGAAGCAATAAATTATCGATTATTCTTTTCTTTTCTGTTAATGATCGTTTAGTCTTCTAAACAATTTATATAAGGAACTGATAACGGACAGAACAACTTACATGAAAGATAATATCACAATCTATTTAACTCCCAACTCAAAAATTTAAAAAATGTGGTCAGAGAAGTAAATACCTGAAATTCGCAAAACCATTCATACCAAACCCCTCGCGTATCGATTTTCCGTTCAATATGAAAAATTACCTAAAATAATTCAACAATAAACAAATTATATTTTTTGAAATTGCTAATATCTCATTTTCGCAGTGCATTATCTAAAAATCATGGTTTTTGTCAATTCAAACTAGCTACGTCAAAATTATCTAAAATCTTCAAATATAAAATATACTGAAGCTCTTTCATTGAGAATTCAATCCGTGAAATGTATCGCTATATATGTTTGATGTGTAAAATAAAACTATTTCTTCATAATTATTTTTCTGCAAAGTAATAAAACTAGCCAATCAAATTACAACTAGTTGAAAACCAAACAAAAACTTACTTCAGTACCCTTCCGTAAACGATAAAGATGTCTTAGTGGTATAAGAGCTGAGAACCAACTAACTAAGCCTTTTGTGTGCGTCTGTGGAACAATGCTCAGCTGACAATTCCTATAGAGTTGTGCTGTAAAGTAGCCTGCGAATCCCATTAACTGAAAGAAATTACTGCACTGAAAATATTTTGACATGTTAAATATCATATTCAATCATAAAATTACCAAAATTCTCTGCACTGTAATACAATGCGTTTGCAATACTACACAACTATCACATGTCAAAAGAGATGGCAGTCTTACATGGAATCATAAATAATCCTATCTTATAAATTGATTGATGGAGATTATGCAATGATTGTATTTCATTCAAAAGACTGTTCGAAAATTCACATTAACGAGTAGAAAAAAATTGTTTATACTAAGACTGCACATAATTAAAGCTGAAATATCTCTAACATATTAATATAATAAAAGAAATTTAGGAGATGTTTAAAATTATTGGATGTTTAGAAAGTAATTTCTCAATTATATCTGATATTAAAATGTTTACTTCCGACTGCATATCAACTGTGAATTGAATACACGCGCTTCGAGCATTTGATTTTTGTTCGAAATTTGGATGTTCGAAATTGAACACAGCTTTGGGCTTTGCAAGCTCACAAACTGAACGCATGCAAACTACATATATCTCATCGAATTGCGAAGCTTCCGGGCATTCACTGTAAATGCCATAGTTTTATTCAAGATTAGAATAATGATCGATTTTATCCAACACAATGATAAATACGAGACGACAAATCAATTGGATATATCTGAAATTTAAGATTTCAAATTGCTTTCTATATCAATCATTCTCACAACTTTTTGTTCTATCTATAAATTTAATTCCAATTCTTTTGAGAATATGTGCAATCAGTGTCAAACGAATTTTTGGTTGATTCTTATCCAAAACTGTATTGTAATTTTAACTAATTACTGAGAAAAAAAAAATTAAGATTTAAGCACAACGAACTATTAGTAAGTATTTTACCACTATGCTGATCAAGTATAAAAAGAGACTCATCTTCCGGAACTATATAGACAACTGTTAGAAAAATTGAAATATTTTTTATGCTGTTATGTTGTGCTTTGATATTTATACCCGCCAAAACATCTTTCCACTGCGCTTTCAACCACTCCACTCATTCTGGATAATGTAACTTAGAAGATTTGCGCGACCAACGTTAAAACATATTCGCCCACACACAGAAATTTGCTCTTTGATTTCTACATCTATACCTATAACCTCTGACATACTAGTTCTCAAAAATATATTCTAAATGATCATGATATGCTATTTGGTACAATTGTTGTGAAAGGAACTATTAAATGAATTGATATGAACTTTCTCTATTGTTATGCAAATTATGTTGGGAAATATAGAATGACGAAATAATCAAAAATCTTTGTATTATAGAAATATCTTTGTGTATGCAAATTTTTAACCTTTAAGCTGCAATTAACATATTGTAAATTATGTGTTGCTATGGTAACATGAAGTGGCAACTTCCCTATAAAACGGGTAATTATTTGAGGAATTCATTCATTCATCAATCATTTGCTTTGATCAATCAGAGCATTTAATCCTCTGATCAGACCGATATTCCATGAGCGATCCTTTTCAATACCTATAACCCTCAAATAATTTCGCTCCTATCAAAGAAAGTCCGAATTATCGGTTGTATAACCGATTTTCATTGATTTATTGTGAACTACCGTTACGGTAAATAAAATTCATCATATCAAGGACTTTATTATACAATAAAATCATTTTGATGCCACGAGCCAGGACATGTTATGTTTACTGATCTGATTAAATCAAAACAGCCAACAAAAGAGAAGATACTGAAACTTCTCAAAGATGTAAAAAAAACTCGATCTAACACCATCAGATAGAAGCCTTCCACGAGAAGAATTACAACAATAATATCAAATCAAAAAACGGATCATTAAGGAAAAAATCAAGTTCCTTGAACTCTATGCTGGTAACCTTGAGTCAATCAATCATAACTGGTTGGAACTCATACAAAGTGAGACGGCCCCGAAAAAAAAAAAAAGAGGAAGAAAAATGTGCGGCAATGGTCAATGACAAAAACGGTGCCTTATGTTCGATGAATTCTGAGAAGGAAACTTCGAATTAATCCTTCAACAATCAAACTAAATACCAAAGAACCAACGTTATTAAGAGAGACATTCCCCACCACGTATCATGCAACTATAAATCTGCCACAACTACCAGTATCAAATTCAGTGGGATGTAGCGAGAATTCTGGAGCAGCTTCAACGCAGCTGTACATTTCCAAAAAGTCCCAGATATTCAAAAAGTCAACTATTAATTTCATGTCAGAGAGGATATGCTTGACAAGTTATGAGAATTACGAATTGATAAGAAAGATGTTAATCGAAAAGTATGGCAAATCTATTACAATAAAGAAGTTGCTATACAACAAATTTCATTTTATCAAAAAAAAATGATAATCATTAGTTGAAGTGATCGAAAGAGTTCTTGGACAACTGGAAACAATGAGTAAGAACCTAGAACACCCTGTATCGAAATAACTATTAAAAGCAGGTTGCAAGTTTGGATCTTGGATAAAGCTAACCAATTAAAATTAGAACAAGAAAATGTAACTGATACTTAATCAATCAAGACAAATCAAACAGAGTCTAATGGCCTTGAATTAAATCCAAACCAAAGAAAAACTACCAAAAGTAGTAAAAAAAGAAGTTCCTGTGAATTTTGTAATAAGGACGATTAGAACAACAGATACTAAACTTAATCCATTTTCAAACAATGAATAGAATGTTTGAAGGGAAAAAATGCATGTGCTATGTGCTGTTTTCTAAACAGCACATGCATCTAATAATTGCAATAGATGGAAAGAATTGTGGTTCCACTGCAAAGATTTCCACAATACTGTGTTATGGGAATTCACTGCTGATCCAATCGAAGAAGAAATGAATTAAACAATTTTAATTAATTCAGTAATCGATATGAAAAGGTCAAATAAAACGGGCAAATTGCAGCGTCCCTGCGACAACAGCAATAAAGATTCTGAATAAAAAGGTAAGATCGCCAACCAAGAACTCAAATCCAATGTTGCATGAATGAAACCAATGAATTATGGCATAAGTTGAAACTATGCAAAAAATCCTTACAATAGTTCAAGAGATTTTAGCAAAGAAAAAAGATGAAATGAAATGGAATGTATGAAGAAACATTAGCAAAAATCCAGAAACTCATGGACGATTTATAAGACGCATGACAAGGAAATGAAAATGAAACATGAAAATGGAAAAATTAAGTGTGTGCAGTACGATCCAAACTTAAAATAATTGAAACAAATAATGTACTGAAGTCACAATAAATGGCAGCTAATGAACGGACTCAATCATTAAAGGTTGCAAATTCGACATCAAGAAGAAACATCAAATTTGTAAGCAGCAATTATAACTTGTAAATTAAATTTGGGATGTGCAAAATTTGAATACGTTCCACGGAGATCAATATATTGCACTGCAAGTAAACATACCAATATAGAGAATGAACTTGGAGTTCTATGAAAGGAATATGATCTGATCAAGGACAGAAATACAAATCAAGAATTTAAACTTGAACAAATTCCAATAATGTAAAACAATGATCAAAGAACAGAAAAACGTCCTGATCATCTCAAAGCGGAACGAAAATGAATACAAATTATTCATTGTCATATCGTCATAAGATGAATAACTATGGGAAAAACCTTACCATAATAAGCTAGATCCTATGCAGGAGGATCTCAAAAAATTTTGTCAACGTATTCGCATTACCATCCATAATAAAGATAACCAAAGCCAACAAGGAAAGAAACATGAATCGATGAAGCAACAGAAATAAAAGAAGAAAAATTGTAGGAATTGGCGATATATCGGAAATTTTTGGTGTAAAAACTCTTGGTATAAGTTTTTATATTACTAACTACGACATTTGCAACCAAATTGACTTTTCAGTCGGAATGTCGAAAAACCGAAATATTTCTTTTTTTTTTTTTTTTTTTTTTTTTTTGGAATATAGATATGACGAAATAATCAAAAATGTTTGTATTATAGAAATATTTTTGTATAAGCAAATTTTCGACCTTTAGGTTGCAATTAATAGTGTAAATTGTATGTTGCTACAGTGAAATGAAGTAGCAACTTCATTACAAAAAGGGTTCTTATCTGAAGGAATTTATTCATTCATTAACCATTTGGAATGATCAGTCACAGCATTCAATCCTCTGATCAGGTCGATATCCACGAGCAAACCTTGCAAATATCTATACCCGCAAATAACTTCCCAATTATCTATAACTTTCAGATAACTTCCCTCCTATCAAAGAAATTGTCGGTTATATAATCGGTTTCAATGATTCACTGTGTAGTACAGTTGCAGCAAGTAAAACTCGTCATATCAAAGACTACACAACAAAATGACTGTACCAAATTTCAATCCCCAACAAAAACTTCCCACAAATTATTTTCATGACAACAACACTCTTATCAACTAAGATAACTTCTTATTATCTTTTTCTAGAGCATCTCTAACGTTACATTCTACTTCACTAAATAAAATTATTACTCAAACTAGTCAATTATTAATGCACGTACGGTAATGCATAAGTGCCGTCCTGTAATTTAACGGGTTCCAATCGTCCACGGCCAGGAAAACCGCGCTCAAAATATTTTGTGCCACCAGAACAGCATAATACTTTTTGATGTAAGCGAACTGACTGAATGGGAGCTGAAAACCAATTGAAAAAAAAAAAGATCCGGAGAATGAAAAATCAAAATATTCCAATTATATATAAATATCAAAAGATATTACTGTTGGTTAATGCAACTAGTGAATTCCATAATTCTTACTATCAAAAACTTACGTAATTAGACTTCAAAAACCGTAGTGGTATAGAAATTCTTCAGAAATATTTAATCATTTAACAAACAATGTATCTTAACCACAATGTGATTGCATATGAATGTAATTTACATTGATCCTTGCAAACACCGAAATTAATAAGAATGGAAAAAAAAATACATTGATAGCGCCTCATTTTTAGGATTTCGGGTCAGTGTAAACGAAATCTCACCAACATAACTGGTATACTTTTGAGGAATGCTGATTGTTGTTGGGCGTAAAATATCCGTGATACTATCGAGGCATTCGGGAGAAAGCTCATTATCACCGAAAGACCCTAATAATTCCGAAACAACCAAATCTGGGGGTGGGAACTGACCAGCTTTGACCTTTTCACTCAACTTTCGCATGTCGCCTTCAATAATTCGCACTCGATTCTTCCAGCTGGAAATCTTCAGTGTATAGAACCGATGAAATATTAGTAGTGACTGAATTAAACTGTACTCCCGGAATTCTGAATGACCAAACAAAACAAACTGATATAAATAAAAGTTCCAAGTTTATCATAGCTTCTTGAAAAAAAGGGTTAATTTTAAATGATTTATTTAAGATATTACTTCCTGACATTAATAGAAAAAAAAAATCCATAGGAAAAGATTTTCAGAAGAAAAACTAGAAAAGCATGTAAAATATTCTACAAAAACAAGAAAGAAGAGGAACTGGCTAATCCAAATTATAAGTGATGCTATGCACAAGCAATAATAATATGTTTCATTTTCGTAAAACAAGGACTGACTGATATTTGTTCCGAAATTGTAAAGTAACAATTGCATGTGCATTTTTTTCCATTGAATAAAGTTCAAGCTTCAATAAGTCGCGGCGATTGCAACTTTTTGCATTGAATAATTCTTCAGCTTCAATTATCATTTGCATCTATGAACAATATTTCTTAACTTAGTTTAAAAAATAAACATAAGTCTAAAATAAAAGTATGGGGTTGTACGTCATGCAACGCAATGTATTCTATGTAGTGATATGAATGCATAAAATATATATATATATATATATATATATATGAAAATAAGCTCAAAGCGGAACCAATCATTTAATGACAAGCTAATGTTTTTAATAACAAAAAAGGTTGATGCTCTTAATAATAACAAATGAATGCAAAACTTACCAGAGGTCCTCTCCCTGCTCCTAAAAGATATACAACAATGCTTTGCTCCTCACCAACTATTTTAACAAGATCTTCAATGGCGTGACATATCGCTTCACGATATAAATCATATTTCACAGAATCTTCTTCAAAAATTGCATAAGTACCGGAATCAAGATTATCGGCCAACGGTTGCAGGGGCATCTGAAATAGAAGGAAACAGCCTTCTTTAAAATACTGATGATAGGTATCATGTAATAAATATGTCCCAATCCTGTAATAAATCCCCTCTTAAAGGTCCAATTATCATTTGATAATGAAAACTACTTGAAAAAAAAAAAAATCACAATATATACCTGCAAAGTATCAATATATTCTCGATGTCCAAGATATTCAAACAAAACATTATCGTCATTACCAACAAGTGCAGCCTCTTTTGACCGAATTGCTTTTTCCCGTATCAGTTGTTTGATCATATTTACGTACTGCAATCGAAGATGTTCATCAACTTGTTCAGAACTATTGGAATGTATCAGCGGTCGCTGTACCATCGATACAAATAAATCCATCAATAAACGGTAATGTGCTCTGCAAATATGAAGTCCTTTTTTTCAGGATTTTTATCCAATCTAGGAAATAATAAAGTCATTTCCTTCTCCCAATAGTGCTTTGTGTTTAAAAAAAGCAAGCGAACTGAGTGTCAGTAATGCAATGAAGCTCGCCAAGTTATGTTCTGAAGCTAAGTGTACAATATACTGTTGAAAGGCATTTATTTATACATATATCGAGTCCCTAAACCTTAGTATTTGATCCAAAGAAAATCTTCCCTCAATGTATTTATGAACTTATGTACAATTTTTATATAAAAAGCATTTAACTCACTCAAAGAAAGAAAACATTACAGAAAAAAAAAGAAAAAATGAAACAGGAAAGAAAACATACGGTGGCAGCGTACATTTGCCATACTGCCCACTAGATGTGAAAATGGATGTTTCGATACAAAATGAACACAATGGCTCAGCATGCCACCGTTTATACAGCCGTGGTTCCAGGAATTCATCAGCTAAATTAGGGCATAATCTCAACCCAACAGCTAGTTTCTGCATCGGATAATTGGTACAGAGACTTCGGAAATCAGCCCATATTCCCCAAATATCACGAGCATCTTGTCCACAATCCGACACAGGGAGATGATTTTCATCGGTTGGCAAAAATATCCAAACACTATAATGTTGATCATTATGTTCAAATCATTTTTTACAATGTCAATTGTTCCTCAGTTGAAAATAATCATTCCATTCTATAGATAATTTTCCAAGCTATTCTTTTCAAATTTTCTCCACCGGGGAATGTGTATAAACATTGTTACAACATGAACAATATAAATATTTGCTACATCTGTAACATAAATAAAGCTAACAAAATTTAACCCGACAGTTAAGTCTATTTATAGAAAACTAGTTCATGAGTCTAAGATGTGATTTTGAGCAATTAAAATATGCAATAATGGATAATTCGAGATATAAGAAAACGAATATAAGCAACAATTAAGACCTGTAGGTCATATTCCGTGTCCACATCCATTTTGTTAATATTTCTGCTAATTTTGGTGAATCGCGATGTTTCAGTTCCAAGGTTAATACACGCAATGGCATATACGTCATATAATTAAGCTCCTTTAAGCAAATAATTGAATGAACAGCAATTATAAACATTAGAGCTAGTAATTCTGCAATGTTCAAAAAGTAGACGATTTCCTTTTATTGTATAGCTTCATCAAAACAACAGTTGTTGAAAAAAGTTCAGCAATTTGTTTTAACTGCAACAAGCTTACAAATAACAATGATATTAAATCCTAATATTTGAAATCCAAAATTTTCAGAATGTACTTTATGCTATCGTAGACCAAAAGTCATATAGTTATGTCTGTTTGCTAATGATTTTTTTACACTAGAAAGAAAAATAAACTAATGGAAACTTCTTCAGTTATGTGCTTCTAAATGTTACGAAGAAATGAAAACTAATGGCTTATTTGAAATGAATTGGTCAAATCCTAATGAAGAATGATGGATTTAGATACTAACTGAAATTTTCATCTTAATTATCATGCCGTGCATGATAAAGCATTAATTGCTTTATTCTTTTCGTCATTCATTAGGATATTTATTGAAGAACTAATACCAAAAAATCAATTGTTGGAATAGATATAGAAATGGAAATTGGAAATATGAATCAGAAAAATAAATTGAGTTCAATGATTCGAAGTAATATATTTCACCAACCTTTTCAATTTCAACACACGATAAATCTGCCAACCAACTTTCATTCGCATCACAATCTATCCAATCCGATATCCGTCCTATAACATATGTTCCCCATAATTTAACATCAAGCTGCAAATCCGGCAGATCTATCGGTGGTGGAACACCGTCTCTAAAAATATCAGCATATTTCATTCTTCCATTTTGTAAATAAATATGGAACATCATTACCTTCTATCCGTTTACATTTACTATCCTAATTACTTACTATGATATTCAAATAACTTTTTGATCAAAAGTTGAACTTAATTCTATTAAACTAAACAATATGAATTATCGTGAAACTAATCTTAATTAACTGATGGCTCAAACAAATTGATTTGTTTTCGGATGTATATATTATTTATCCAAGTTCCCCATCGACCATATAAAAATAAACTTTTTAATTTTTTTTTCTTTTTTTGATGGTTTAATCCTGCTAACAAATTATTTGAAAACTGCTAAGCTCTAAAACTCCTCTAAACTCTTAAAATATATGCATTAAAATCACTAACTTTTCAGGAAGCCATGAGGATCGTTTCATACCTCCAACTGGATAATTCATGAAATTGTAATTTCGAGCACCAAGTCTCGAACAGTATTCAACAATATCCATGTCATGTATACCATCGCTATTCGTTGCCATCCATCCAACTAACGCTGAAATTTCTGTATCGGATACTTGCGCTCCTTGCTCATCTTCCTGACACATCTGCGCAACTATGTTTAGCGACGGTCCAACGCACTATTGTTGTTTCCAAAATTCTTTTTTGCGACTTCTTTTTTCCCACTTTAATTCACAAGCCACTCTAAAAATTGTAATGAGATTATGGAATTACAATTTCAATCTAAAGGAATCAACTCCAGCACATAACTACACATCGGGTAACTTTTTGTGAATCATTGCGATTGACAACTATAAGATAAATATTTCTATGAATGTCCCACGGTACCGATTAATTTAAATCATTGGTTTAAACTCAGGGTTGCCAATCATGTCGACCAGAATTTCAAGGTTATTTAAGCCACGGAATATTAAAACACACTTAAAAATTTCAGAAAAATAAAGATTTTTTTATCCATAGCTAATTAATTTAAGCTAAGAGGGAAATCCCGATTAACTGCAGAAGACATGGATCAACCCCAAAATGAGATCACAACAACTAGAGAGTAAGAGGTTTCACTTTATGATTCTTCAACTGTTGCTTATGGATAACTTATAAAATCAATGAGATTTCACAGATTGCAGGCTGAATTAAGAAGGACAAGAACTTGCTGACAAGGAAAGAATCCCATGTACATAAAGAGTTTTATTTTGTCCTTCTCTACTATCACTCCTAAAAGACAAATAGAAGAAATCCGTAACAGTGGTACTTGTAATATTTTCAGTAAGGTAAATTGATTCATATCAGTTCAAAATGAGAAGAGAAAAATTGTTTCTAATAATTTTACTTCATGAATAGAACCGATATTTTCCAAACATGCATACAACAGAAATACTTCAGATTCGAAACTGAAAATGTAATTCTAGTATTTGAATTTACTTCCTAAAATAATTCGAAAAAAATAAAAGAGTCAATCGCTTCAAAGAATGAAAAGATTCCTTCTTAAATTAAAGAGCATTCGCTTTTGAAACAATGTTATGTAAATATCACAAAACTGATGAACTGTGAGCACAAATCATTACACAAACAAAACAGAGTGCCAATCTAATACATGTAACAGTAAAATACTCTCTTATGTTTTCTAAAGCTTATAATAATAGCATAATGCAGCTTTATAACATAGCATGAGATTTTTTGCTGAAGCTAGATCGAAAAAAAAATCCACTATTACTCAATACCAGGCAATATCTAGTATTAATTATCAATCAGATGGATACTTCATACATTTTGCTTAGCCAGTTCTTCAGCTTTTGTGACCACGTCATCGATTCCACCTTGCATGTAAAATGCCACTTCCGGTAAATGATCCATCTCACCTAAAATAAAATAAACTTTTCTTTTAATCATAACATAAAAGCAATATTTCCTATTAGATTTCGAATCTTTTTTTCTTATGCATTGAGCAATAATGCAGATGTTATAACTATAAAGTAATATCCCTTCCGTTGGTCTTATTACCGAATTGATAACTGCTTTAAACAGGCCGATTATTCAGAAAACAGTGCGTATAAGAATCAGCTGAGAAGAGCGAATTTCAAATCAATGGACACGAAGTAGCATCATCGCACAATTTCTAGTAATAGTATTATTCGATCAGACTTAAGAAAACCAGTGCAAGAACGGATATTAAAATTCTCAGTGGAGAATATTTCAAAGCAGAAGGGTTCGATAACAGTGTATTTTGATATCGTCATCGAGAAGTTAGCAATCATCGAGAAGTTTTTTGACATCGAGAAGTTAGCACTAAGAATCACCCAATTATGGTAGAATTTATCCCAATAACTTCGGCTAATGATCAAGTAAATTTAAAATCGCCTATATCCTGCACTAGATTGGTCCATATATTCTCGTAATCATAAAAAGTATTGTAATTCCAAAAATTCTTCGGAAATTAATGGATTATTGAATCGAAACGATTTGTAAAACTATATTCTGAAAACATATCCTCAAAAAAAATTATTTCAAACAGCAAGCTCTACCTTTTAAAATAAGTTCAAATCCCTTGATTGTCTCTTCTAGAGTTACAAATTTTCCTTTGTGCCCAGTGAAAACTTCAGCAACTTGGAATGGCTGCGACAAAAACTTCTGGATTTTCCGAGCTCTAGATACCACCAACTTATCTTCTTCTGACAATTCATCCATACCAAGAATGGCAATGATATCTTGCAACGATTTGTAATCCTGAATATGAAATATTTTGGTACCGCTATATAATATGAACCAAACCTTCCTCAGAAAAATGAATCATGTGTTTTTATCAAATATTTCTACAATTTACAACTCTTATTATTGCTTATGGCTTCTTATTCTATTTTTTGGAAATGATAGCCCTTTTACTAAGCATCTTGCCCATTGAGTGCAAAAAATCTCAACAGTTTTTTATTAGAAAAGTTTTCATTTCTTTTCGATAAAAAAATACAGATTTATATTTTCCAAATTGCTGTCATTAAAAGGTTTAATCAGCATTGAAAATTTAATTAGCGAATCAAGAAAAACCCTAAAAACTATTCAGGTCAACTAAATAATTTCAGAGGTGAGAAAAATGTAGAACTTATTACCTGCAAAATTTTTTGTACACCGCGAGCAATATCATAATGTTTTTGCCCAACGATATTGGGATCCATAATGCGAGATGTTGAATCGAGCGGGTCTACGGCGGGATAAATAGCTAATTCAGCAATACCTCGAGACAAAACAGTTGTAGCATCCAAGTGAGCAAATGTGGTTGCTGGGGCTGGATCTGTTAAATCATCAGCAGGTACATAAATGGCCTGCACCGATGTAATTGAGCCCTAAAAGAAATAGAATCTAATTCAATTTAGTTTGTTCTAGCCACATATCAACCACATTATTTATACATCGACCAAGTTATTGAAGACATCAGAAGGATTTAAAAGTATTATGCACATTGCCAATAGATCAGATAAATAGTGTAGCCACAAATATTGAAAAATTTGAGTTTGACCTAACTGAATCATTATACTTCTATTGAGAATTTGCTAGAAGTAGTGGAATAAACCTTTTTCGTGGTGGTAATTCGCTCCTGCATGCCACCCATATCCGTTGCTAAAGTTGGTTGATAACCTACAGCGGATGGAATACGTCCAAGCAATGCTGATACTTCGGAACCAGCTTGAGTAAATCGGAAAATATTATCAATGAAAAGCAATACATCCTGTCCTTCTTGATCACGGAAATATTCAGCAACTGTTAGGCCAGTCAAACAAACTCGTGCTCGTGCTCCTGGTGGTTCATTCATCTGGCCATATACAAGAGATACCTTGAAGAATATTTATAAGTTACTGAACAGTATTCGCCTGCTTCTAATATAATTAAAGCTATGTATTTTTCTGTAGTCACTTCCCAAAGAAATTAACAATAATAGTCGTTTTTAAAACAACTGCCTTTATATATCCTCTAATTAAATTGATATTACGAAAAGAGAAAAGACCGACACTTTGGAGTATATTAAAAGGAATTTAAAATATTAAGTAGCTCAGCACTAAACGAAAGCATTAAGAGCAATGATTTAAATTTAAAAAATAATATTGACTGACATATAATTCAGTTCAGAATTTCAACCCTAAATTTGTCGCTTTATCGTGACAAAAAATTGACTTATTTTGAAAAATTAGAAGAGGTAATAGTGGTAATCTTTTAAATTCAATTTTAGAAAAATCTAGTAAATCTTTTAATAAACTAAATGGCCTGATTTTCTAACTCCTACATTTTTGATTGTTAAGAATGTCCATAAACACCAGTGAAATCCATATTTCGTGAAGTGAAAAAATGAACATAACTAACTTTCGAATTTTTGCCTTTTAAATCGATGACCCCACCCTCAATCATTTCGTGATACAAATCGTTACCCTCTCGAGTACGTTCACCGACGCCAGCAAACACTGAATAACCACCGTGCGCTTTGGCAACATTATTGATCAGTTCCATAATCAGCACAGTTTTTCCTACACCAGCTCCGCCAAATAATCCTGAACTTATTAATATGAGTATTAAAACAAGGCAAACACAAAGAAACTTTAGAAATTGAAAATATATCCATAATACTTCGAACTGCATCTATTCAATAAGATTAAAATTTGAAAAAAACTGTAATTGATACTTTACAAAAAAAAAAATTTTCAAATTATAGCCAAAGAAAAAAAGTTTCCAAACTTTTATTCACAAAAAGATTTGGTTATGTATGAAAATTCTCAAGTACCACCAGCAAAGATGGAGGTCATAATATTCATATATGCATTTCAAACATATAATTTTTGCTCATTTTGACTGCACGATTTTTGGCATAATAATCGCACGGCTTCGAAAGAGCAGAAATTTTATTTCGACAACATTAATTACTAGTGCCTCATGATCGTGTCTCAAGCACTTACTACACTAGACCGAGAATTCATGTGACAATTGTGACAGTCTTTTTCTGATCAATTAAAAGCATCTGTTGTTCACTTCAGCTTAATTAATGAAATCAACAGTATTTTCGTGATCGTGAAATAAGATAATTTTGTTACACTAATTTATACATGTGCTTTCTTATCTTTCCAATTCACAAGCTAATGGAAATCCATTAAAAATCAGCATTTTTTTACTTCAGAAAACTACTTGAAAATTTGAAATGGTACTGGATAAGATTATGAAAAGATGAAAATCCCCAGTACCAACAACACAAAAATTCTTACCAATTTTACCACCCTTTGCATAAGGCGCCAGCAAATCGACAACTTTAATTCCAGTTACAAGAATTTCTTGCTCCACGCTCATGTCTACGAATTCTGGTGCTTCAGCGTGAATTGGAGAAAAATGTTTGGAATTGATAGGACCTCGTTCATCAATTGGTTCACCAATAACGTTCATGATACGACCAAGTGTTTCTGGTCCAACTGGGATTTTGATCGGATCGCCAGTATCAATTACTTCATCCCCTCGAACAAGTCCCTCGGTGCCATCCATAGCTATTGTTCGTACTACATTGTCACCTAGAAAATTCATTCATAACTAAAATATTTCAGGATTGAAATTATGATCTATTTTTATAAAGATGCTATAATTGTTTCAACAATTCAATTAGCAGGAAGACCAAAAATTTTTCTTATTCAATCAGATAGTAATACAGTTGCTTATATTTTCACAAAAAATTCTAAACAATCTTTTTTTTTTTTTTTTTCCTCTCGATTACCACATATCCGCTACATTTTTTTTTTCGCTCGTTAAAATTTTTTAACCTACCAAGATGTTGTGAAACTTCTAAGATAAGACGTGGTTTGCGCCCGGACACTTCAAGTCCATTGAGAATTGGTGGCAACCCCTCATCAAATTGCACATCCACTACGGCACCAATTACTGCTACTATACGTCCTTTCGAACCTTTTATTGTTGGCTTCACCGGTGTAGGTGCTGCCTGATACGATGAAGAAAACATGAATTTAAAAGTCACAAAGCATGTGAATTAATTCCAAAAATAATGAATACCTTTTTACATGCTTTGTGAATTAATTCCAAAAATAATGAATACCTTTTTAACAGCATCTGCAGTAGCTAATACTGAAGTAGATGAATGCAATTCTTTCTGGCAGTTAACTGGAACCAAACTTCCTCTTTGCACAGTAACTGAAAAAATTGACGGTTGAGTGAAGAATTGATGAAAATAATGCAACGATTCAATCTCTTCATGACAAATGATACGTAAAGCTTATAATGGAAAGTCTTCCAATGGAAAAATAAACCATGAGATCCAGTAATACTCTTTCAAGATTTAAGGAACATAATATCTGGAGAAACATGATCCAGAAACTGCAAGAAAATTCAGAAAACAACACCGATCAAACTCACTGAGCAGAAATAGACGGTGTAAAATATCGAAATCACATAACAATCATGATTTAGCAAGATTATAAGCAATTTTGCATAATACATAGTCATTCCAATATCATAAGTGAGCCAAAAACACATGTGAGAAGTTCAACCTATCTATATGTCCAGAAAAAAAAAAGACTACGCCATTCGAATTCTTCTTATTCTTTTTTTGGTCTATTTTTATTCTTGTCAAAACTCTTCTTTTTGATTCTCACTTTGCTATTGGAAATGCTTCATATATGAATGATACCGAACAATTCAGGAATAACTACCTGACGAAGAAGTGTATGTTCGAATAGCGATACCCCTTAATACCTTTGAATCGCATAATAAACGCGAAGCTGACCGGCTAAAATTCGTCAAAATCCGTGAAGCCATACGCCACGTCTCAAAAAAAGATGATTTATATGGAGCATAATATAATCATATAAGCGATCATGTAGTAATTTGGGAAACTTAATGAAGAAGTTAAAAAGAACTGAATGCTTGAAAGCATCCGTTCATCTTAAAACTGAAGGAGCTAGCATAGCCCCTTGTTTCTGCAGCGGTATTCATCTTAAAACTAACAATCATTCATATCAAGTGAACAATGACAGTTGTAACAATTAGGCTCTGTCCGATTCAGTACCACAGAACCTGTAATCTTTGAAATGTCATATCAATCATCAATTCAGGTCTGACGGCTCCTTCATTCATGACTTGCAATCAGCAATAGAAAAGCAAGAAGAACATGCATCTCCAATTATACCAACAATGCTTGCACAAGCCCTCCCCACACCCTCTACCTCAATTTTAAGATTTGGACAAGTCACAAAATTCGTATTCACGTGGCGTAAAGTTCGACATCTGCTGCTTCATGTCTCTACAAAATCTCACCTAAATGCATAATGAAAACACGTCCCAGTCTGCGAGGTCTCCAACCTTATTTCGGAAATCGCTTGCTGATTATATACATAAATTTATGTTTGTACCTTTTATAAGCTCTTCAGAAACTAGTTTCGAACAAGATTTCAGCAGTTTTATTCATAGTACCGTTCATGACAGCAAATATCAACATTAACATGTAAAACACATTAAGAATGTGAAACACATTAGAACATGTGAAACATATGAGAATTTAAGAGAAATAATAAGCACTGAGAAATGGATTGATTGATAAGGCTTTCTAGGAAGACACATTTTAAACATAATAATGAATAAAAAATATGAACCAGCTGAGATCGGCAAAAATAACAAAACATTTCAAAGGATTAATGTTTGATGCAACATTGAATCGTATTATGCGCAAGATTGAATTTTCCAGAAAATTATCGAACAAGACCGATATACTAATCGATTTTTCTACCTAAAGTTACGGTTCTATCTTTGACAATAACCACAGTCTTGTCTCATTCGAAATATTGAAAAAACTACTTCTTATATGCAGAACTAATCTGCTTTATTTGAGGAAAGCTTCAATATAATGGCAAAAATGTTTTGAATGGTAGCATCGAGCAATATGTATCAGCTAATGAAAATAAGGAAATAAAAAGCATATCGCACCCAAATTTGTGATATTCGTCATGAGGTGATGTATAACATTGACAACAAAAGACTTAAAATTACTGCGTTTGTAATAATTTTATTGTGAAGCTTCTTTTTTATTACGAGAATTATCCTCGTATAGCTGAATGTCACTAAATTACAAATATGTCTTATGCTTCAGTAACTTTTAATAAAAAAACGAAGTAAAATTAAACTTTGGAGATAATTGAGAAAAAAAAAAAACAAATCTCTCCAAATGTGTCAACTGAATTTCTTCCAGCCTCTATTGATAATTCATGGCTTGCAGTAATCGATCAATTTCAACACTTTGGTTCGGATGGATCTGTTTTATCGCTTTACTGAAATTAAATAAACAGATCGTACTTCTTATTTTCCTACATAAATTTGGTAGACACAATAGACAACCCCTGTACCATCATTTAAGAACTGTAAATTAACTTTTGAAGGAAAAAAAATAAAGATTTTAGCAATGGTGAAAATATCCGCACATCCAAGTCCGAATTTTCTAGAAATTTTATAATTTCTGATGAAAATCACTTCTGTTTAAGATAACAAAATTGAGCATTTTGATATTTTATGGAGGTTGAAAAGGAATTACTTACAATGAAAATGCAATAGTTGGATGCATATCTTCGAAATGCCCGCGTTTTATCATTGATTCTAGCAAAAAAATCACGCTTCTGATATCAACCACCACTTTCAAAGGAACTTCTGACTGCAAATAGTATAAATGATATTAAAAAATGTCAAATCAAAATTACATGAACCTAAATAAATAATCTTCTCAATACTGAGCATTATCAGCATACTGCATTTCTATATTCATTGTTATTTTGAAGAAAAATTTATTAATTCCTTTCTTTCTTTTGCTATTTTCTTTGCTACTTTTTTGATAATTATTTCATTAAATGCGATAAAAAAAAAAACAGCAACTTAATAATCATTTCTGAGTATTTGGACTTATAGTAAAAAAGACGTCATTTAAATATATAAAAAAATAACAAACCCGAACAGCGCCGGCAAATGCTAACAACTGATTGCATATTGATTCTGTTGCACAAACTGGTCGACGTTTAACTATTTTCGCCGCAGTTAAGATTGCATCTGCAGTTATATAGCAAATAAATTGTATCTAATATTTAAATATTAGAAGAAAGACAATTAAAAACATGACATTCCACGATTACTTCTAGTCTTTTAAAAAAACGTTTTGATACTTTGAATAAATCATCGTTGGAATCTTATTATCCTTCTCTATACTCTAAGTTCAAAAGTTCCAGACCAAACATTTTACTTTAGCCATGTGATTATTTTTTAATCGAAGGCTTATAAATCTCCAATTAAAAAGTGAAGTCAGTCGTGAATTTATTTGTACTGAAATTATAAATCGTCATTATCACAACTTCAATTACTCGTAATCCATTTGAAGATTTCATAATATCGTAAATATTTCTCACATAAACTATCATAATATTTTACCGAATAAAAATTTCTCAACAAAAAAAGAGTGACCTGTCAATGTCGTGATCTTCTCTTTCAAAACTGGCTTATTAACATTTTCCATGGAAAGTAATATGCAGAAGGAACACAATAAAGCTGCTGTAATTTCCTGAGTTCTTCCACATAAATCAGCCTGAAATATCAGGCAGATACAGGTCGAAATAATAATTCCATCAAAATGAAAAGTGCTACAGGAAACAGTACGTCTTAGGAGAAAGAAAAAACAAATTTTTTGATCCATATGTGCTAGCATCTCAAAAATGAAAAATGAGCACAAAAGATTCCGATGATTATGCAATGAGAAGAGACAAAGTAAAATAATATACAATAAAAAAGCTCCCTTATTTAAAAAACAAAGTCAAAAAGCAGCGTACATGCAGTGTTTCCACAAGAGTTTTTACATGCGATAATAAAGTATCCAGCATGGCAACTGACGGTTTCTTTATAAATAAAATTATGTCATCCTAAAAGTTTGACATAATGAAAATATACTGTAATGAATCAGAAAAGAAAATAGCTGTGATAAGATCAATTTCGGTTTACGAATAATTAGCAAGAAAAGAATTATTGCAAAAAATATTTTAAACTTAACATGGTTGTTAGATGTGTTTGTTCCTTTACTCGTAAATTATTAAGATCTTCAACGTACTCATCATCACTCCTATTCCATGATTCTCGTTTCAGTCCATCGATGACAGATATATCCTCCATCAAAGAGTTTGGATTATTGCTATAAGAAATTGATGCCAAAAAAATCACATACGGTATATAGATTTTACCATTCATATTGAATTTTATAAAAAAGCTGGTAAACAACATAAATGAATATTCTTTCACGTATAATCTTTAATAAGAATTTAAAGATTCTAGAAACAACATGCATAGCTGTATGATTTCAGCGTTTTCATTAGAACTTTTGTCTTACATAGCGACAGAGTTTTTTTTAGAAATTTTGTCATATATGCCATACATACATAGAACTTTTTTCACAAATCAAAACGATTAAAAACTTTTCACCGTTTTCTTTATCCAATATTATCCAATGTAATGAAGATGAATTTTGATTTTCATCTTTTTCCATTTTTCCTGATAAAAATTTTACCTGTCGGTCCCCAAATCCAGAAAATGAATATAAGAAAACTCTTCTTTCAATTCATTGAAACGACGTCCAATATTGTTGGAGTGCAAAGAAAGACGTTCCAAATGAAATCCACCGCTTGCGAAAAGACGAATAATCTGCTGTACTGCATTGGCTCCCAAAGCATTCGAGGAAAAGTCCAAAATCTATAAATACGAAAAGTTTCAAAATAACTACAAATAGAAACACTATAAACAAGTGAAAGATTTCCAAATTATATCCGTCACTTGATTTGAAAAAAATCAAATTCATATAAAGTCAACGAGTGCCAATAGCAACTTAAGAAACCTTATTAAGATATCCATTACACATACATCGATCCTAAATGGAGCAAACTAACCAATAACTACAGATTGAGAAGACTATACTTAATGCAATTTAGCAACATCAAGAAGTTGTCCTGAAGACTGCGTGATTTTTAATAATATCTTTTTGATAGTTCATCTTAAAATGAATGCATTTTGCAATTTAACTGTTAAAAATATATTTTTTTCCGTTAATTTTATGCATGTTTCATTCATAGACAATTATAAGGACAGATATCATAAAAATCATCTGTCAAATATCATGTAAATTCAACAAATGATACTATAAAATCAGCTGAAAAATAATACTTTCAGACGTAGATGTATTGACGAATTTAAATTTGCTACCACTGCCAAAATTCCACGTTCAAGACAGGCGCAAGAACTGAGATCTAGGACTTCAAGTAAGGGTAATGAAGGTAATACCTGAAAATAGTATCAATATATATTTTTGGTTAAAACTGAAGTAAGCAATAAAAATGCTCTTACACAAAAATGGATCACTACAAGCTTCTTCTCCCATTTATGTATCATTAGAATCAAACTTAATTTGCGAACACATGAGAGAAATCAATGTCTTCGTCTGACCTTTGCATAACTTGTAATTATGAAATTATAATTTAATTCTAAAAAAAAAATTCTATTCTAAAAGAAAAATTTAAAAAAAAAACTCAAGCAAAATTTATACTAAGTTTAAAACTAAGTACTTTTCAGCATACTAAGTACTTTTCAGAATACTAAGTACTTTTCAGCATTTCAGTCAATCGAAATAATTGAACAACGAAATAACTATCACACTTCCTGACAAAATCAAAGAATAAGAACATAATTTACTTACTTGAGCTACAGCAACTGCACCGTCAACTTTTAATGAATTCCCACTGAGAATGATGATTTTCAACTTTGGGTTGCTTCTGAATGCATGAACCAGTTCTAACATACCTTCAGCAGCGATGTCATTTTGGCTTAGATTCACTTCTTCTAAGCTTTGCATATTCTGCGATGGTAATGAACAATAAAATTTTATTTATTTATTTTTTTTTTTTTACAATAACACAGTCTGATGCCCTATTTTACTTTTACAGATTTCATTTTTCTACGGCAACCTTCCACTAGTTATCTATGTTTTTGTTTAGTAAAAAAAAATGTTTTCAAAATATTTTAAACAAGATATATTCCTTGTAGAACACTAGACAAAAGAAAAGTTGATAAGAAATTATCTTATCTTGAAACTAACATTTTACATCTGCTAGTTTTATGCATGATAGAAGGTATCATCTTAATTTAAAATAATGATAATTTACCCTTCTCATGCGTTCTCGCAGAACTTCTGCAATTTTTCTGCATGCAATAATACCAATATGATTTTCACGCAAATCCAATATTTTCGCAAATTTCTGAGAGAATAATGCATCGATGATGGCTCCCACTGTAAACATAATTCATATATAAAATCCTTCTTTATCCATTTGTTTTGCACATCTCTATTATTTCCTGTTTACACTATATCAAAATCAGGAATAGAGGCTCACCACAAAATGAGCGTTGCTGTTGACTTCTTCATAAAAATAAGAAGAGAATAACAGGAACAGAAATGATCAATAAATAAAGGAATATAATGTTTCATATATGAATAAAGCAGAATCTAACAAATGATGTCATCTACAACACATAATAACCTTTCTAACATTAGAAAATATCAAAAACACACTTTGTGCAGAAAAGTAACTGAATAGAAATTACAAGTCTTTGTCTAGAAAATTTACGAATTTTTATAAAACGAAAAAACCAGTAAGTTAATTTTAAAAAGTCATACTCACCGTCCTCTTCAGAATTCCATTGCTGATTTCTAAATGAAATAGTTGTTTGATAGTTATCAGGTTCCAATGATCTGTCAAATGTAATAACTGAAATTGTTTATAAACTATTATTGCTCGTCGACGAAAATTTTGAATCAATCAACAAATCGAAGCTAAAATAGCATGGAAGAGTTTTTGTATATAAATGTGAAGAGATATTAAGTTCCGCTAATCCGATCTTAAAATTAAAACAATCCGTTATTACTAGTCATTTTGAAACAAAAGAATGGATAGAAAAGAAGAACTAATACGACATTTGGAATTCGGAGAATCAATTTCATATTTCTTAAAAATATGTTTAAAGACGAAGATAAACAAAAATACCGTGAGTAGCACTGTCATTTTTCACTCGTTCAACATCACTTTCACTGTTTGAATCACTAGAATTACTTTTTTCTGAATAAAGTTCCTGATTATCGTCACTCTCTTCATCTAGCGTCCCCTGATCATCACTGCAATCACTAATGCATAAAAATATCACCAGCAAACTTAAACAGATCATTTGATTGAGCTGCAGGTATAGACAATAAAAATTGCGACACAACACATATCACAGGAAGTATGATAAAAAAATCTTGGCATCTACCAACTGGTTAAAGCAAGAGAATCGAGGCACTAACCTTTCTTCACCCAAATCAATGAAATCATATTTTTCACATTCCGATTTAACTTTATCAAATTGATTTCCCATATTGTTTGTGTGTAGTATGAGGGATTTCAAATGGAGACCTTCGTTGACTTTATTGAGGATTGTTTTGATCGCATGTGGACTTAGTTCATTCCCCGACAAGTTGATTTCCTAAGATATATGATTTGAATTTGAGATATTTTCTATATAAAAACCCTAAATCACAACATGTTGGAAAGACAGAATAAGGCATATTTGTCAGTGATTCTTAATATCTATTTCGCTTTTATGAAATGGATTTTTTTTTTTTAAATAATGGTCTGAATTTTAATCAATCAAAAGGCACTTGTATCGTGTTCTTCTTTAAATAATAGTGTGAACAAAATATAATGAGAAAAGATACTGCGAAAGTGAACTGTATCGAAAAAAGATGTTAAAAATTACATCTCAAAAATACACTCATTAAAATGGACCTACTGATTTTAGTCGGTTGAAAAAAATTTCAAACAAACTTTCAAACGCGAGTGAAATGACAGCGAAATATTTGCAATTATATCCAAAGCACCTTTGTCTCGACATAAACAATCTCCGAAATTCAAAACTTCAAGATTCTTCAAATCTCGGACTACCTAGAAAAAATGACAAACTTATTTAAATTCAAATCAAAAGTTTGTTAACATAAAGAGATTTACCAAAGATCCAGTTACTATAACCTACTATGATTACGAGCAGCACTCCTCTTTGCAAGGACCAGTTCTTATAGATATTTTAGTGGTCATAAATTAGTCTAATCAAATTCTATTTCATACGCTTTTAAATTTAAAGTTCTCTTTCCGACATTACTAACTTAGATTTTATTACTATTCAAATCCAAACTTTTCATTCCTGACTGCCTTATATTCAACAAAAAACATTGCAGGATAAAAACAATATCTGCTACAAATAAGTAATCAAACTCAATTAATACAAAATTACCTGTGCCATTGCATGAGCCCCATTTACAGTGAACGTATTATCACTAAGATTGATTATCTTTAAATTGGAATTGTAACGAAACGATTTTGAGAGAGCTTCAATTCCTTTGGGTCTTATGCCGTCTTGATACATCGTTATTTCTTCCAAAGAGCCCAAAACCTGAATAAGTTGTAATTCATTTCTGAGTTCTTGAAATGCAAATTAAAATCAAGAATAGAAATTAATTTTCAATGAATCTTAGTCTCAGTTAAAAATTTTCAGTTCATTGAGTATTTTTCACGAAATATATATGAAACTAAATAGTTTCAGAAGTAATAAAAAGTTTCGACAACAATACTTGGAAAGCTTCTGCTAGAGCAAAAGCTCCAGGATCCTCCAAACGATTCCTACCGGCAATAAAAGTCTTCAGCTGAAAATTCTGTCCATCTTTTCGTGCATTTGCATGGCACTGTATAAGTGCTTTTGCAATAATCTAAAATTTCTTAAGTTTGAAAAATGTCCAGGAATGAACTTATTAGCAAGGAACTGAAGAAACTGCTAACGATATAAGGCATTTTCTCGAGCAAATTGCTCATCCAATTTATAATCGGACCATTCAAGAATTGATTGATTCTAAATCTTAGGAATGGTCTACTGATTCATGAAAATATTAATTCACAGCATATTTTTTATTATAAAATCTTATCATAAAATATTCAAAATTAGTTTACTTTTCCTCCAGCGCCTAAGCCATTGTTATTCAATTTCAACACTTTTAGCGAATAAGCCGAAGAACTTTCCAGAAACTCCTTAAGTCCTTCTGCCCCGATTGGACCGAATGCATTATCCGAAAGATCTAACTCGATTAGTCGCGTCCCAGATCTAATCATAGCATCACACAGAGTACACTGCAAATTCCATTTCTATTTAGCGTTTCTTTTCAAAATATGTTTAGGAATTAGAAATAACATAACTGAGAGTCAATATCTGGCATACTATCATAAAGTGAAGGTTTGGATAAAGAATTTGATCTGACCAAAAGGTAATCCAGTGATTGATAAAAGCAAGTTTTTCTGAACATGAGAACTCGCACATTAAATATAATTAGTTAGTGGATAACTTAAATAATGAACAACTAAAGTAGTGAGTTTATAAACAATTTTCTTCATGGTTAACTCATGATCAACTCGTTTTTCTGAATTAAATAATAATCATCATTAAAGCCAAACCAGAATTGAAGGAATTTCTTCTTTCAATCGTCCAGTAAACATATCACTCCATAATGCTCGCTGAAAGTGATCAGTTGGAGTTAAAGAAGATTAAAAATAAAGAATCATATTTGTTTATAAGCAGTGAAGCATTAAATCTAGATTGAAATCTCCTTGAACTAAATAACAGGGAACAATGATTATCTCAAATAAGTATTCGGAACTATTATCTAGACTTATATAAAGCTATCGACGGACACGATAAGTTATGGAAAAAGACAAATTCAAATGTTTCATTATTGGTTTCTCTTTAGAAGTCAGTAATGAAACATTTGAACTTGTTTAAATTCGAAGTTGACTTCATAACTTTAGTCGGTTAGAGAGATTTGTAAACTATTATGATCATAAGCATAGGAGACCAAGAAATGAAGAAAAAATTAAACCTCAATTCTAGTTTGCACAAGTACAACTGACTAGTAAACTATAAAAAAAGGTATGCATGAAGCGGCAAAAAGGCTTCTCTATTAAATAAAAAAAAGTAACTACTAATAGACAAATATATCGCAGCAAATTGCAAACCAAAAAATACATATGATAGCCAGTTTGGTATATACAAAAATCAGGAATCCTAATCACTAAATTTTCCATACGTTCTCAAGTTTAAAGCCTACAACATGGAACTCAAAACTCAGATAGAACTTTGAATTTGTATTTGCTTTTGGCAGGATAAGTAAGAATTCCTCTTATCAAGAATGATGTTTTGTTTTTCTTCACAATGTGAAATAACCTTCAGCTCGGGATGAAATTCTAGCGCACGCGCAAGTCGCTGTCCGGCTCCAACGCCTACAGTATTACCACGTAGTTCTAGAACTTCTACAAGTTCAGCATTCTCTATAATTTTGGCCATTTTTTCAGCTGAAATAAATATGCAAATAACTTATGATTATTCCATTAGGTTAAAATTACAATAAAAAAGAATAGATAGAAACTATAAAGATAGTTATCTTACCAAATAACCCAGTCAATTTCCGCAGAGTGACACATTTCAGAAAAATGATCCTTACATTACTAGAACCATCAGCTTTATAAAAATTTAATTTAAATTGCAAATTTCCTTATGACAGTGCACTATTAGCAATATCTTAAAAAGCATATGTCAAGAAGAAATTCACAATTAAAAAAGAAAACGTGCAACAAACCATCAGCTTCGCTGTCCAATTTTTGTTGTTCGTCACGGAATGAAAGCGTCCATTCGCCATTTATTTCGATTGACTTCATCATCATCATTCTCTTCTTTATATAATTTATCAGATCTCTCTCTCTCGAAAAAAAAAAAAAAAAAAACACTTCGGGAAAGTGAAACTTATAATTACTCCAGATTGTAATCAAGAAAAGATCAGTTGACACGAAGAGGTTAGCATAAAGCAATAAAAAACCACAGTATGTGCAGCTAAATGCGAATGAAGTCCGTAAATTGAAATACAGACAAGAAAAAAGACCCTCTATTTTTTTCGGAGACAGTCATATTCTAAGGTTATATTAGGAATAGCAAAAGACTGCTTCTGGTCCAAAGGACTAATTTTGTAATATTATTCAACAAAATTGAATTTGAAGTATATGTAAGAAGATGAAACGATTTTGTATGAAACGAAAAAAAATATTAAAAGACTTTTATTTTTGTCTAAAGTAAAACCAAATACAGAGATAAAAGAAGATGAAGAAAACTGTTAACAAATAGAACTATCATAGAAACATGGTTCGCCAAACAGAAAATGACCACACGAATCAGTTAAAAATAGTAACAATAATCAATATTTTTGTCTCTCCTACATCAACTATTATGTTATTATCAGCTTAACCTAAAAAATTAGAAGTGGTGCAGATGAAAATATAAAAATTCTTTTCACTGATTAATAAAAATGCAATCCACTAAAACTCAGAATTAATTCATTTCCTTGCGTTCAATTTCAGAATATGCGTTACCATTACTTGAGAAGATATAAAATTAATCACAATGATACTCGCAATGCTACTTTTCAGATAATTAAAAAGAATCTGACGAGAAACAACGAATTTCAAAAATTTTATATAACAGTTAAACAGCTAAAAACGCAGAAGTGAAAGATCCATTCACATCTATTTTAATTTTTTTACCCTCATTTGAAATGACAGAATATGTAAATGCGAATCAATTTAGGCAACTATCAAATATAATTAATATTAGCGCATGATTTTTCTTGAATGGTAATTTCGTAGGAATGCCCATCAGTTTTGCTAATTTCTGATGAAAGATTCATGTTTTGTAAAGGAAATATAAATTTTAAAAAAATAATAAATTTAACAAGACCTACTGATCGAATTTCAAAAAGTTAAAAAAAAATACCCGTCTCATGGGAATCATTTCAATAAGCGCATAACACAAAAAATATGAATCAAGAAAATCTTATTTTTGTAAGACGAACGGCTCTTTGAAACCTCGTTTTAAAACTTTGCCTACTGATTGCAGTTGTTGCATTTTGTTTTCAGTCCATGAAAAATTTTTTTGAATCGAAGGTAAAGTCTTTGATGGTGTAATCACATTGCTTGATCTGAAAACTTTTTTCAATAAATTACTTTTTCATGATCATCAGTTTCATCCTGGCATATTCATACGATAAAAAATAAACATTTATCCATTAGCATTTTACTTTTACAGATTTCGACCGAGATTTCATATACTGTTAGACAGGTAAGGAAAAATTACAGTCAAAACGATGCGTTAATGCAACTCATGCATAAGTCATATTATGATGTCATTTATGGGAATAGAATACAGAATAAAAATATCCAGTAAGCCTTAATGACATTGTATTGAAATTAGTTTTAACGACATTATATCAAATATATGTAGAACAAATTCGAAATAAATGAACCATTATCAGCATGAACAATGGAATCTTTGAAATGGTTGCAGATTTCAGCTGTATAGTAAACAGATAATTAACTTCAACTAATAATATAATGAAAAGCTTACAATGATGTAGATGATGTTGCCGCATTTTTTTTAGAAGCTGTAAGAAGTACAGCTGGCACATAACTCACATTCCTGAAAGCTTCAACACCAAATAGCGAAAATCACAAACAAAATTTTAATAAGGACAAATTGCGACTGCAAGAATAGACAAAAAAGAAGCTGTCATACATCTTCCTTATATCTAAATCATAATAAATTATGTCGATAATCCCAAACTTTAAAATATTGTGTTATGAATAATCATTACGTTTCAGTCTAGATTTTAACAATGAAAAATTCTTTATAAGTCATGTTTTAAACTTCAATTTCAGTTTAAATTCTTCATTGTTATTTGATAAATTTTATTTTCACTTTTTCTTTTTTTCGTTGTTTCATAAATCTTGATTATTTTCAGAAAGTGTAATGCAAAGTAAATATCGCAGATACTTTTAAGTGAATCATGAAACCTGCTATCATGAATAGGAATCAAGTCCTGATTTTCCAAAAAATGGAAAAGCTTAATTACCGCATCATTTTCGTCTAAATGCTGCAATATAAAAATTGCAAATTAAAATTTTGAATTCCATGAATTTCGGGATCATGAAGTTTTCATTTACCGCTTAGCAGTAGCGACTACATTTCTTCGCGGTTCCTGACCATGACTGATTGTCTCAATACCAAAATATCCACTGTATTCATGAATTATTCGACGCATTTCTGAATGCATTGGTGGAAATGAGTGACTAACCGATGTTATATTTGGTTGCTGAAATGAGTTTATCTTTTCTTTTAATCTGATTTGTATCTAAATCATTTCAATAAAGGACAAAATTTAACTAGCGGATAATGAATAATTTTTAGAAAATAGAACATAAAGCTCTTGCACAGACCTGCGCCCATTATACTTTATATGTCATGCATTTTACAGCTAAAGCATCATGGAAAATAAGTGATTCGAGCATCTCAATGCTTATAGATAAAAAGATTTGGTAATAATATTTTAATGCAACTTATTTGGACAAACAATGATAATTTTTTTTAACTACTGTAGATGAAATCAAATTTCATCAGCAATAATTTTTATTATTATAATTGGAAGCATGGAGTTTAAAAAAAAAAATAAATCTATTATCAACATAATAACATTTGAAAATTTGAAAAAAATTTATTTTGCGTACTCTAAAAAAAAAAAAAAAAAAATGTATATATATATGAAATTACGGAAAACTTACTGCATTCAAATCATGCACAAGTTCTATTAGTGTGTCTTCGATGTCCGAAATTTCTTTGTAGTCCGTTTCTACTTTATTTTTCAAAAAAGTAGTATAAGATATAGCGTCAACTGCAGATGAATAAGAAATATTTAATATTTCTGCCACTTTTTTATTTCTCAGTGCTCGTTGACATTCCACATCACATGGAAGGCTGCAAAACTATCACGAATTTTTTTCTCATACAGAAAAAAAAACAACAAAAATCATAATAAAAAATCATAATTATCACTAGAAGCTAATAAAAATAAGAAAATTATAGTTATAATTAGAAGCTAATAAAAAACTCGGTAAAATTAGAACAAAAATTTATTGTAATATCATAATGAACCGTATTATATTTTTTTGGTACTAATGTCATAAGCTACCAAAACTTGATTACACAAATGATCTTATGGCGATCTTGATAAATTTAGAAAATAACCATACCAATGATATTTGTCCATGCTTAAACTTCTTTTTAATAGTGGTTTCTCCGCAGACAGATTTGAATAATTATTCTCCATTATTTTTAATGATAATAACTTTTGGTAAGCTTTTTCAACATCAGAACAACGCATTTCAGATGATTTCCGAAGACATGAGCAAGTTACAACCATTTTGACTGTACAAAAGCTAAAATTATGAATGAAGTTAAAAAATAAGCCAAATAAGACTGCCGGCAAAACCATTCAACTTAATTATCTTTTTGCAAACTCTGATAAAACTTCGATAATAAGGACTCAAGAAACAGCACTGACAATCCACTTTCTGCATAAACATTCATTCATTCATACTTCAATTTTTAAGTTTTCAATTGATGATTGGACAATGCAGTACAATATTTACAGAATAGACCAAATCAAAAAGCTTAACTTTTGGGGCAAGAGGTGTCGCCATGACATGGAAGACCACAAATGTGATCACAAGTTTCTCCAACTCTTCTTTTAGTACATGGTTGCTGACATGAAGCATTGTTTACTAAACACTCTCCTGGATGGCAAATTCGTTTACAACGATGTACACTGCACAGCAATTTTTTATCACATGGGCGTCCACAAGAAACATCATTCAAAAAGCATGGGATATTTGAACGAATCTAAAAAAGAAGAATCTATTCTCTTCAAAGATATTCCAGAAACCTGCCAATATTAGCCTTAATCATATAAAAAATAACGGAATTTATTTCACGAAATAAGTGAATGACGATGAAAATTTTGAAAATTGCATACCAGTGTAGGATATAAAATGAGGTAAGAAGAAGCTGCTCATGAAAAACTTGAGCAAATTTGTTTCAAAAGATGGAATGAAACAGAAAATGGAACCAGGAAAAATCTTGATTAAAACAGAAGATAGAATCAGCCAGTATTTTAGCAACTTCTAGCCAAAACATAAGGTAGTACAATAGAAAACCTCATGTGCACCGTAGCACGGTTTCTGAGTAAGCACAGTACAAGGTGGACATTCAGGTTCAGCATGGCAGCTGTGCATTGGCGGATGATCACAAGAATGTTGTCGTGAGCATGGTTGGTCACAAGGTGGTAGTGATGTGCCACATGGAATAGGTGGTTCGCGAATAGTTTGTCCACACAAACAGTACTGCTCATCAAAACCTATAAAATAAAATAAAAATAAAAAATAGACTGGAAAATACAAAGTGCTAAGAGGAAAAATGGTACTGTGAAACTAAATGATCCGTGGATACATGAATTCTCAAAAGTAGCAAAAAATAAAAAATGATCCGAATTTCAACAATTATGCAAATGTATCATAAACCCATACGAAAGAGGAATTTCAGAATCTAGCTAATACAGTAAAAGAATAAAACTGTCTGCAAGAAAGCAAAGAACCACAGTTTCATAATCATTCAATAGTGATAGAAACGGAAAACTGGAAGGAAAGAAATAAGAGAAAATTAACGTACTCGCTTGCAAACATCGTGGACATTGTCCAACGTGACATAATCGATCGCAGTTATGAATTCCACAATTCAGCTTTTTCCCGCAAATCTATAAAATCGAAAATTCATTTTCACCATAATAGCTGAAAAAGTGAGAATCGTAATACAAATTACCTGCATACAGACATGTTCCTCATCAACACAGCAAATAGCTTGGCATCGATGATTCTGACAAGTCTTCAATTTTTTACACCGTCGAACACAAAGATATGGATTTTCGGCTAGAAAATATTAATCTATGAATAAAAATTTTGAAAGCTTTTAGCAAACTGGAACTTTCATTTTTTTTTAAAAATTATTACCAAGTTTAAGTTCATTAACTTAAAATCTTATGCTCAGATATATGGAAGAAGCCCGAATGAATATAAAAATAATCAAATATTGTTTAAGAAAAAATTTACAATGACAGAACACGGTTAAAATAATCGATTTTTAGAATACTACATCAATCATTCTTGATTTTATCATTTAACATATATAATTTTTCTTATAGCGAATGCTCAAATACAAAATTCTTACCTGAATAAAGAACAAATTCTTTGCATGGTATTATTTTTTTCAGGGCTTTACACCTGCAATTTATCGAAGTATTTGAAGGACACTGAGAACAAGATCCTGTATGACATAACTGCATACAACGATGTGGTTTATCTGAAATAAATTGTAACTGTTGTACGAGCCATTATAAATATTTTTTCATAGAACAAATCAGTATCCACTTTAAATATAAGAAAAAAAACAGCAACAAATTTTTTCTACTAAATTTATGGCCGAAAAATAAAAAAATATTCATAAATATAATTTTCAGCTTATCTTTTTCAGTGCATCGGAACCATAGATAAGAATTTAATTATTTAGCGGTTCATCTAAAATAGCAGTTTTACATTTTGAATTATAAGAATGATGAGAATTTGCAGGTTACGATACTAACTCTAAATGCACATGCCAGAACAATTCACGGATCATTAAAATGTTTACCTTTTGGACCACAGAGCAGAACTTTGCCGCAAACATTTTTGCATGTAGGGATTGGATCAGTGCAGGATGTTCGCACCTCTTTCCTTATTTCCACAATAGGTGTCCGACCACAAGGACAATATTCTCTCTTTTGTGGTGATAAACTGCATAATCCACAATCATCTCTACCATATTTGTCATGACATCTGAAATTAAATCATTGATTTACAATAAGAAATATCTTTTCTAATCCTGATTTAATCTCATAGCATAATGATTTCTTCGAAATCGATGAAAATTATAACTGAAATTTAGAAAAATATACCTTACAATTTATTTTATTTTTTTTTAATGGAGCAAAATATAATGTCTGGAACATTATTTATCAAATACTAGTTGAATTATTATTTATTACTATTCAGCATTCTTTATTATTATTCATTGTTATTAATTTGTTGTAATTTATTACTGTTCATTATTCTTTTATTATTTATTATTATTATTTGTTATTATTATTATTATTATTATTATTATTATTATTATTATTATTATTATTATTATTATTATTAATTATTATTACCATTAATTATTATTATCAATTATTATTAATTATTATTTTTTATTATTATTCATTACTATTTATTGTTATTTATTATTATTTATTATTATTTACTACTATTTATTACTATTTATTATTTTTTATTATTATTATTATCATTTTTATTATTATTAATTGTTGTTTTTATTTTTGATGATCAGTTTCTATTATTATTGCTGACTGTTTCTTTTACTCAAGAAAGGAAAGAGAGAGAGAGATGGAGAGGAAAGGAGAATGACAGAAAAAAAGATAAGCGGAGTCAATAAACTTCACCTCCTCACCTATTTTCAGTTGTCACGAACGTGACACGCGAAAAAAAGTAAGTATATTTATCCATTAAGAAACACTATTGGAATACAAGGTTGTGTCAAAATTTGAAAACAATCGGCTGGAGAACTTCTGGAGATCCAGGGCCAGTAACAGGTAGCATTTACATTTTAGATAGATTAAGCAGAGGGATTTAAGTTATCTGAATTCGCATTTATGTATATTACATGGATTTCAGTTACCTGAGTTCGCATTTATGTATATTACATGCATACATTCCAGTGCATGGAGCACCACAGCTAAATGACGTAACCTGCAAATTTTGAACTGTACACGGCACGATTCGCTCTTCGAGTCCACAAAAGCATTCTGGAACGATTAAAAAGTTAATTTGGACGAATTAGAAATTTAGATTTCAGTAACTTATCCAAGTATTAATACTGTGTTAATACTAAGTTTCAGAAAAAAAAAAGAGAAAATTTAGATAAAATAAATCGAGATTACTTTGAGTGATAACATGTTCACAAACATTACATTCCCCTTGGTGACAAATCATTTCGCATTTGTGTAATCCACAGTTAAGCATTTTTCCGCACACCATCGAACACTAAAATAATTTTGCAATCATTCATCAGACTATAATAGTTGAAGAAGGTTTTGTTACTAACAACTATTAAATTCAATTAAAGATAATACGTAAGTTTAAGCCATGAACACTCGTCAAGAGAATTAATCTAAATTAGATTTCCGAAGTATAAGAAAAATCCTTTATGCACCAATTACAACAAAGTTTAAAGTGCTAAAAAACGAATGAGATTTCGTGCATGGACAGATGTGAAAAGAAAGGCTGTTCACCTTAAACTCCAATTGTTTACCGCAACGGCCAGCAATAATCTGCCGGCCACAGTTGCATTTTTGAATAATTGTAAGCGCACATTCTGAACAAGGTCCTGGATGACACTGATCAGTACATGGATGGGTGCAACCGGCACCACGGGTTTTGCCACAAATTGCATTGCATGAATGAGGCATATCCGGAAATCTAAACACAGACTTTTACGAATAAAGAATGAAAATTACAACATCTTTTTTTTCTTCAACATTGTAAAAATATTGTGAAGAATTCATGCTCTTAAGTATCTTCAATAGAAGATACCTATATGTTAGATTCCCAATGATAGATAATATCGGTAAAACTTAGATATTTTATAATATAAATATGACAGAACAATCAAAGTGTTTGTACAATAGAAATCTGTAATATTTCTCGGTCAAATGAATTATTTATCCATGTTTTATACTTCAGTCTGATACAAAACCTTTGTTCCTCATCTGACCTGCTAAAGCTTGTATGAATTGTCTAAAATTTTGAGCACTGTCTATCTTTTATCTTTTGTTCTAATAATCAAACCCTTTCTATAACGTACTGTAAGTCAAGCCTACTACAAGAGCAATGATTATCGATAGCAGCTTCTAGCGATCATGGAATCAGTATTATTCAGTAGTACGCAGTCAATCAACTCAACAGTCACTCAGTAATTACGCTGTCGACCAATTCAACAGTCACTCAATTCACTCGACAACCGATACCCTCCAATTCAATCCATCTCTACTATAATCGAGTGATCAACTGCAATCGTGATATTATTTGCTTTTATTTTAATAATGGAGACGAAGAATCAATCCTCCATCAATCACTAAAATTTTTCTTCTAAGATTCGTCTCTATCACAAGATAAAAAACTTTCCCACATAGCCATCAAATTCATTAATTTAATTCATAACCGTTTAGATCTTCAGGTCTCCTTCTCAAACAGCCAATAAACAGCAAAGCCTTATGGCCCCAACTTCTAGGGTGTATGGCCGATAAACTTCAACATTATTTAATTTGTATTAGTTATGGCATTTAGTGGAAATTAGCCTTACTAATGCAGTAATAATTCTGAAAGACAAAGTTACATAATTCTACATTAAAAACAAGCCATTTCATATCACCTGAAATAAGGTAGAATTTTTTTCAAATCCTTCAGAAATAAAAAAAAATAAAATAAAATAAAATAATAAAATGAAATTAAAAATTTTGATGATGCAATAAAAAAATATATATATAAAGTCAACATTTTTTTGATACCTTTGTGTTGGAGGGTTCAGTTTTTTATTGCAGAAGCACCGATATTGTTTAGGAAGTTCAAAAGTAAAATTCTGGCAACTTGGGCATCTCCAGCCAATATCTGTTTCAAAACTTTTAGCTGCCCATTGTGTTATACAACCATATGACTTTGTACGATTAATATGGAACATATGGTAACATTTTTTGCAAGTCCATATCCACTGAAACAGCTTATGCTATTTTCAGTGAAAACAAGATCAATTAGTCTTTATCTATTTGATTCATCTATCTTCTATCTATTTGATAATTTTGAGTTACATTTTATGAGGAAAAATATAAAATGAAAAAGTGCCTACAAATGTTTATTGTTTAAGTGAAAACTTCAAATCAATTATTATGATGTGCTGTCAATACATTAATGTGATTCTGAACGAACAAATCACTGCTAATCTCATCATCTGGTAAGAATAATGAAAGATTAATAAAAACGTAAAATCATCCTCTAACAAATAAAACTAGAATAGCTGTACGCATTTTACAATCTCAATATAAAGAAAAATAAAAAAAAATTGGGTTATTTTCATTTAGCTTAAGAGATAACATGAATAAAATTTTTTATTAATCTCCAATTTAACTACAGAAATAAGCAAACACCTCATTAGCATGGATAACTTGACAGCAAATCATGCATTCGTAGCTTTCCTCTTCTAATTGCTTTTTTAGCCTATCTGAAAATTTAAGAAAACTGACCAATATCAATCAGCAAAAGTTTATAAAATTCTAAATTTTGCAACAACGAATTTCTCCATAATTTATGATGTTAACACGATATTATAAAATTCATGATTGGTTTCGGGTGGAAATAGCGATTCAGTCTAATGTCGAGAATACTACGCATTATTTCATCTTTCTTGCTGTATGACGAAACCAAAGCATAGCTGTCGAATCCCGAATGGATGGACTTGCTTTATCCGAATGTACCTCTTACGATTATGGAAAATATTATACTTCTTAAATGAAGCATATGCTTCAACAACAAACTGACCTCGTAATGTTTGCAATGAGTCATGTTCGTGATAAGCCATATCCCTATCATTTTGAAAAATGTTTGGAGAAATCGTTATCTCTGAGTTAGAATTATCTAAAAACAAAACTAAATATTATACTTTAAAGTCTCAGATAATGTTATTGTTAAATTTTACGGTAACTAAATAATCATTAGATTGTTTCTATTAAAATGTGAAATATGTAATTAACCAAATAACAGCGGCAAAAGTTTTCACTTAAGTATTGCAAAAGAAAAGCAAAAGAAGTTCTGACGCAAGTTTCCGAAATTTTTCTGCTTTCGCTTAGGATGTTAAATGAATAAGTTTTCTTATATGTGTCCAAATCAAAAATACACAGGTAGCAGATTATGCTTTTAGATCATTTGATGTCCTTAAATTCCCTTCATTTATCGTTAGATACAAAAAATTTATTCATGTTACATGAAAGAAATCATTTTCATCTTGCTGACTGCAAAACTAATCAAGTTTGCTATTTGATTCTAAATAAGCATCCATTTTTTAACTACTGTGTTAAAATACTTCCGAAATCTCGGTATTTCCCGAAAATTCTTTTTTCTTTAGAAAGATGTGAAATATAAACTGTCATCGCAGCAAAATGAAAATACTTAAAGCAAAGTCTAGATGAAAATAGAATTTGTACTAACCTTTAAAAGTTCGACAGTTACCTGCGGCTACAATCAAATCTGTCTGATCACGATAGCTTTCCATAATATACGAAGGTGGACAGCCATATCCTTCTTGAATATCAACTATTTCATCATCTAAAATTTATCTTCTGAAATCTGAATTTCTTTTTTCTAAAGTATTTATTGTTGTTATTATCCAGAAGTACCACTGTACAAAATATAACTGAAATTTTATCACAATGAGAGAGTAACAAAAATTGCACCATGCCGAAGCAAATTGTGATATATTTTCTGAAACATCAAACAAATTAAAGATACGTATAATGTCTAAATAATTGAAAGTCTAACTAATAATAAATTATATATCTCAAGTTTCTTAAGATTTTAGAAAGTAAAATATGGTTATGTTCATCTTGCAATCAACACCATCAACATAGGAATTGAAATGATAGAGAAAGAATGCATAATCTTCACTTTTATCTTCTTTTCTCCTCTAATTAATGAACAGTCAACGCGAAAAGCTCCTTTTTTTAACTTTCTTTATTTTTCAGTAGTAAATCAAAGTAAATAGAAATACTTACTAGCATACCTAAATTTAAATGGGGTAATTGCTCAGAAGAAAGTTCCTGACGCGTATGTTGTAATTTTGTGTCATCTTCTTGTTTCATTTTGTGACGATGCGTTTTTCTATCTCTTCTACAAAATCATATAAAAAGTATTTGAAACTTATTAATGCAAGCAGAAAAAAATCTGAATCTTTCATTACATATTTTACGTCATTCGAAAGTAAAAATGTGATGCACACAACGAAAGTTGCATTTGAACTAACAAAGAACGATGGATCTGTGTTGAGGACGATGATGACGATGGATGAATAGTACCATTGTCAATTAAAGATAAAGGACGTGCTAAAATAATAATTTCTTAATTATTAATACATTGTATGCACTTATCTAATAGTATATAAAAGAGCTGCGAAGATAATTAAAGTTAAAAAGATAATTAAGGACAATTATGTGAAAACGACTATATAAAAAATTACCATTCTCATAAAAGCATGGAAGATTATTATCAAAATAATGTGGTGAAGAATGATTCATGAAAGGCGCAAACTGCATCTCGAATTGAGCGTCTCTTTCACTGGGTGGTACGACATTGGCATTAAACATATTAGCAGGTAGTATACGCGGTGGTATATCAAAAACAGCAGGTGGTGGGGATGAAAATTCTGCAAATGGACCGAAAAATACTGGCTGATTACGATGCCCGTACTGAAACGATCTACCTGGAAACCATAAAAATAATAAACTAAATTAATAATTGCTTTTCTTCTTATTTCTTATTTGCAGGCCATTAGAATGAGTTCCTCTGTGAAATATGTCATTCATATTTATCAAAATACTGTTGAATTTTATCATGCATTAACAGATCACAACTTTATCACGCATTTGATCACGCAACCTCAAGCACTTTTATACATTGAATACATCATGCCTGCAAATTAAACACACTACGGGCATCAAGTTGCAAGAGTCTATAATAAACGCTTCAAACGTATCACTGCTATTAAACAGTTGTATACCATACCTCCTCTCCACCTACCACCGAAACGTTGCCGATTTCGTTCCGCGCGAGACGGCAGTGTTGTTGCTTGTGCATTATTAGCATAATTAGTGTTAGTGACAGTGCTGGATGTATCTTTTTGCATATTTCCAGACTGCTGCAATAAGTCTATCACTTCGAATGGTTTGTTTAGATGGATCCTGAAATAAAATTTAATAGGGTGCGATTCGAAGAAAAAATCTCTGTAAATCATACGGAAGTAATATAAAGCAAAAAACCTGTTACTATATTATTTGAAATCGAGTAGTTAGCCATAACGTAACATATTTATCTTAATTTAGCTTCCAGTTAATCTAACACTACTATTTAATCATCTAATCACTATTGCTCCAAGTTGAATGGAAAATCCACAAAAAATTAAAGAAAAACATTCTATTCTTCGTCTGTAAACCATTACGATAAAAATATCACCATATCAGTACGAGATTTTGGAGAATAATGTAAGAAGGATGATAACAAGAAAGACAATCAATTATGAAAGACTGGAAGATCCATACTGTTGGAACTGAGGGTGAGAAGAAGAAACTGTAATAAAAAGATAGAAAATAGGATGGACTTATTCATTTCTTGTTTAATGAAGCAAATTTAGCACCATCGTTCGTCGCACCATATTGCTAGAAACGGTTGTGCAAGGAAAATGAAGGAGTACTAAGCCAGCATGAGTATTATTATCAGTTATCATTAACCAATATAGCTACGGTTATTACTAAATGGACCAGTACAAGCCATTACTAAACTGCGGCAATATCGTTCGCGTACTTTTTAAATTCAACAAATTTAATTTAAAGCTGAATCATTTAAGCACGGTGATTTCCTTGTTTCTAAGTCGTTAGTTGCTACAACTGGTGGATGATGGAGAAATTACAAAACACAGGAGACAAGTCCAAGCTAAACGCATTGCAACAAGAATTATGAAAGTTGTAAACATGAAATTATGGAACGATCTCAATGGTCTCAGAAAAGAATCATGAAAAGTGAAGCACTGGATTGAAGCAGGGGACGATCCGAAGCGTATGCAAAAGAAAAAAGTCCAACTAAAAAAAAAGCGAAAATCGTGATGACGTGGAGTCATCGGGAAATTTTCATATGCAAATCTATCAGTGCATTCGCACAATTCTGTTTGCAGCAACAAATTTGCAATACCCATTACTAAGTAGACCTTCTAGCAATTCAACTTCCCAATATTCATCTCCATTATGGTCGAATAAATTACAAACCATCCTTTACAAGATGTAGCAGAATGAGGGAAAGACCAAAATTTAAACTGAGTGAAAATTCTGGCTCTTTTGTGAAGAACTGGTTGAACTGCCGAAGATTCTGACAGATGGGATCTTTCATATTTGGTTGGGGAATTGAACTTCTTCATCGTCAGGGCGATCCCACTTCAGCTATCTCAGATCTTGAACCACTGACTGGAAAAGTGTGACAGATTCTTCACACTGGTATCACTCAGTTAATTTAACATCAGAAGCATTAATAGAAAAGTTTGGTGAACAGGAAGTTTCAGAGAAGGAAAATAGAATGCTCTGGGAGAGAATTAGGGATATTTGTGCTTATAATAGAGGATACTGCAATAACATGGAGGAGAAAGAGAAGGGTCGTGATTATTGTGATAAATCGTTGACGAGTGGGGTTACTTCCTTTCAGGGTAGTTGTCGACAAAGACAGGTTTTAAGTAAAAGAAGAAAGGACAGTCCAGGTGAGACCTCATTAGCCATTCTGGTCCTCAACTTTATCAGAATATCAGTATCATCACAGGGGCTGCAGTGATGACAGTCTTGGTGATGAAAATATGACGGTGCAGAGAAATGAACTGACGAAGGGACAGTGACGGACAGAGAGGGGTAGATGGATGCAGACTGAATGGATGCAGACTGAATGTTAGGTATCACCTGTGAAAGTCTCAGTCAAGGTGCAAGGGACAGTATCGTTGACACAGTCAGTGTATGCATTGATGAAATATCAAATGGAAGTTGAAGGTCGAGTTGTTCCAGTTTCAGCATGGATAGCTCGAGCAGAAGTATCACGGATATTTTATCGGAGGCGAATGCAAGGATTCTGTTTGGTGCACTAGATGCGATCGATGGTCCGAAAATAATAACCTGGGATCCCACTCTCATAAAACAATTTAACCTGGTTAGTATCGTTAGAAATTTTCTCCAATAATTTATTTCCTATTGCACTAGATTTCTTGCTCCTAGAAGTCTACCTAAACTCCGAATAATTACTGTTGTAATTTAAATTTCCTTGCAGTTTTGAAGTTTCTGATTATATTCGTTTTTCTTTCATCCTAACTGCTATATTTGATCTATTGGATATTTTATTCGTCGTTATTGGTATTAAACTGGAATAAAATCGCTAGAATTCAAAGTAGTATCTACAATTGTTCCATCCCTCATTAGGGTATTGAAATCTGATAGTGTTCAACTGTCAAATTGTGTAAAGACGTAAGAAACAATTTGATTGCGCTATAATTCCTATTTGTAGGTGACAACAACAGAACAACTGAAGCAGCACAAAGTTGTAGCAATGTTGCAGCTGGACCTTTCACCAGGAGTACCGCAAGCAGAGCATAATCATGTCGTATATATATTATCGGCATATAATTTATCAATAATCAACAAATTGATCACATGTCTCAAGCATGCTCGATCGATTAATGTAATGTTTTCATAATTCCTGTAAATAGTTAGTAAGGATAATAATTTAAGAATAAAATGATGACTTTTCATTTTGCTTTTCTCTTGACTTAGTTTGAATCTCTAATTTTATATCTCTAAGAAAATGTCATTTATTTTTGCTTTCTCTTCTTTTTTCTCGTTCCCGCATCGCTTGTCGTTCTTATCATTAACAGCATTCCATGAGCAAGACTATTTTGGCAATATTCGATCTTTTTTTAGCTGAATAAAATACAATTTCTACTCATTCAACATTTAGCTAAGTTCAAATTTAATTATAATAAATATGATAATTTTCCTTTCGCATCAATAAAATGCTTATTTTTAAGGATAGCCGCCAGCATCACGCTTTGATAGTTCCAGAAGCCTCATTCATGATCCGGGATACGTTAAAACAGAACCGAGAAGCAAGCTCAATTTTGAAAACACTTGAATCATTATCGTTGAGACTCTTCCCACTTTACAGTGATTTTCTCACCCTTCTTATGCATGATTTACCATCAAAACTTCTTTTAGATAATGTAAGAAATGTTTAATTGAAAATAAATTTATGTTTTTGTTCTTTTTTCTTTAACACAAATATCATTAACTCTTTGAAATATTAATTCAGTGAATTTCAGGACTGGACAGAATTACAGAAATGCGCTTCAGCAGTTCGACAACTTGAACTATTAGTAGGCTGTTTACCCAACTTAAGATGCAAGGGAAAATGGGCAGCGCAAATAGTTGAGATTGTGAAAAAGATGAGAATTCAGATGAGTACTTTCTTTTTGGCATAATATTTCTCGGATTCAGAATGATCATGATTTCATGTTTCGAGTAATCAATGCATTTTGTTTAATTCATCGATACATATTACTTGTTTTGGAGCTTATGTTAGAATTTTTAGTTTAATAAACGAACTATTTTAAGATGAATCACAGACTTTGTCGGAACATAATGATTTCCAAATATCGGATATTATTCTAATCGATAGATGGATTGATCCTTTGACACCTCTATTGATACAGTTAACATATGCTGGTCTAGTCGATGAAATATTCGATATAGGTGCTACAGGTTTTGTTTTTTCTGTTTTATTGCATTCATTGTAATTAATTGTTCCTTAAATCGGAATTCGTTGTCTATTTATTCATAAATTTGTTAATGAATGTCTGATAACAAATGGTAATAATGGCTCTTAAATCTCGTTTTACGTTTAGCATTTGTGCAGCAATTCTTGAAAATTATGATAGATCTTGCAAAAATTACTGCAACTTGGTTGGTGATAATTTCTTCCTTTTCTTTTGTTTCTTGTTAATTCGTTACATATTTCTCCTTCTTTTATTTGTTAGAAGAATATCTCACTAGTTGAAATTGGAGCATTGAATTCCAAAATATAAAAACCTATTAATTTCATCTCATTACAAAGTAGATTTTGAGAAGAAACTTCAGCCAATGGATAATGGTATATATCTCGATATTACGAACACTGTAGAACGGCATTTCAGAAAGAATCTTTTAAAAAAATAAGACTTGCATTTGTGGCCCATTTTATTTATTTCGACAGCAAGCAACATATTGTAGATTTTGTGATTTTTCGTTTATTGAACATTAAAAGTAAAATATTCAGGTAACATTAAGACATCAAAACTAAGCAGCACAAGTGATTCAGCCGATGCTGCCAGCGAAATTTCCTTGCACGACCCACTCTTTAAAATGATTCGGGACCTTCATATTAAGGATGTTGGAAAGGAAATAGCAAAAACGCTTGGGACACTTCGTGATGAACGGACGGTATGTTTTACTTAGTGTTTAACTTTAATGCTTATCGATATTGTTTTTACTTTTAATCAATATTAGCTGAAGTTGTTATGCATGAAATGTGTGAGATTTGAGCAGTAATTGTACATAAATAAACAATACAGTATCATATTATAAGCATAATTGCAAGTGCCATTTCGCCAGTAATCTGCATACCGGGTAGGTTATTTAATTTATCATATTTTTATGTTTTCCTATATGTAGATGTTTGTAGAGATTAAAAGAAAATCCGCCGAGTGATTCGCTAGCGGAAAGCAAAGTTTTTGTTCGCAGATTGCTTGACATGCAAGGAAGTGAAAAACATGCCGATACTCATACACTGATTGCCGAACGTCTGATGAGTTTTATAAGTGATGATTTGCGATATTCTACTTTCCCAAAGTTGGTAATTGGTAATGGTTTGATATTTTTACTTACTAGTAGCATATTCCGAAATAATTATACCGAATATTTTTCAAAATGTTTGTAAAATATGTATTGAAAATATTATGTTTTTATCCTTAATGCTTTCGAAACTGTAAAAGTTGTTCCAGACATTTTGCAAGGAACATATGGTGACCGAATCATTCCGCAGATTGAGAATCTTATTCTGGAAGCATACAATCCCTTAATTGTTTTGCGCTTCATCGCACTTCAGTGTCTGGTTGCTGGTGGTTTTAAGAATGCTACCATTAGTGCATATGAACGACTCTTTATTCAGGTATTTTATATGTAATTTGCAAAATAATTATTTATATCTTTGTCTTCAACAAGTTCCAGTTTTTGTATTAAACTTCACATTTTCAAATCGATAAAATGGATAGTGGAAAATATTACCGGAAATATTTGTTTTAGAGTTATGGTGGATATTACATATCACTATGGATAAAACTACACCTAACAGGACTTTTGTGGGAAAGAAATGCCAAAGTAAAAGTGAGTGTTTCGCATCAAATAAAATTGAGAAAGTTTATGATTAATTGTACCATACATTTCACACGCTGGTAGTCACATTATACAACTTTCAGTACGAATATGCTCCATTTGATTTTCAAACAGCATATAATCGAATGTCATGTTTTGTCGATGAAGAACATAGTGTAAGTTGCCGATATAAAATCTGGAATGTGAAGATATGAAAAAATTTTTCAAAAAGTAGAACAAACAAAGATAATCAAGTCATAATTAGTATGCCTGATCTTTGAACTGATAAGTAATATGAAGATTAAATAAGACTTCTGGGACAGAAAACATAGAAAAAAATTGTTATTTATGCGCGTCCATGCTATTTGCTGAGTTGATCAAACTTCTTTATGTCAGCTGCTTCATTGTTTAAATTTCTATGATAAAACGTTTCGAAAATTACATTTATTTAAGAAGTGAAGGAAAAAAACAAATTGATTGATTTTGTATTTATTCAATGTGCATTAATTAAGGCATATGGGACAACAGCATATCCTTACAGTGGTTATATACCCTTAATTGTTCGATATATCGAGATGGGTATACAAAACAGTTGGCGGGATTGGACAACGATTCTGAGCGATGATTGTCCGACAATCAGTCCCAGCACTTACTCCATTATTTTCATTATTGGTGGTATCACACAGGCTGAGTTAGCATGTCTCAGAAAAACGCGCTTTTCAAATAAATTGTTGGTCCTTTCAAGTGCGCTAATAACGGGTAATAAGATGATTAGCTCAATACAAAATAGTTAACTTATGCATTGTGCTATAAATCTCTTTGTGTAAATACTATTCTTTCTCCGGAAAATAAAAAAATTATATGAATTTGTCTTAAACCAAACATATCGACTGAATATCATACTGATATGGATTTTCAATATTCATTGCAAAAACTTTCTCATATTTATCGTTTGTTGCAGTGCTTCCATATGAAAATTATGGAAGGAAAATTTGGAAAAAAGTTTACGCTTAAATAAACGTTGAATGTTTTACTTTCGAAAGATAAATATTAATCCCGAAAATGTCTAAAATTGAAATATATAATTTACTAGCGAATAACAAGCAGCAATGGCAGCATGATGGAAAATTTGCGTAATATTTATTGTCAAACAAATAAAAACAGTTGACTTTTGTCAAGAAATTTCATTTAGCAGAAAAATGGTTGAATATATAGGTCGCACTCAAAAGGTAGGGTTTTGAGAGTTTGGTGAAAGATAATTTGCCTTCAATAGGGAATTTGAAATTGATCTGAGTCATTTGTAGGTGCACGAAAATATAACAAGGAAATTGGAACAATTGGTGGTTGATATGACACGACAGCTTATCGCAAACGCTAGTAACAAAGAAGATGTTGAAGTGGAAGTGAAAATGTTGTTTGGGAAACTTGTCGGCAGTTCAAAAAATGCAATTAGTGAGAAGTTAGTTCAACATTAGTTTTTTGAAATTTCGAAGTATTTTCGAAAAAAGTCGATGAAAACATAATTTCAAAATTCTGTCCACTCCAATTTACCATAGAACTGCCTTGAATGTACCACTTAAAACAGTCATCTCCGGTGTTCATTATTGGATAGTTTACCTCAGATCGCTCTTGACAAGAGCCGATTAGTTTCGTAAAATCCCGAAAATTTTTAGTTTTCCGGATTCTTATAAATTACAAATTCTGTAATACAGTATAGAGTTTGGGCCAGTGAACTGACATATATTTTAAAATATGGTTTCAATTAACACAACTGCTTTTTGTAATGGTTTTTTTCAGTTCCATAAACAAAAACCTTTGCCCGATGCGAAGAATTTCCGGTTCTTTTGATGCCACTGTTACTGCAATTGGTAAGTCTAATACGAGATTTCAATCCAAATTCTTTTGAGTGGATCTTTTTCGAATAAATCCATTAACAAACTGCATATACATCCTCAAATCTGAAAGATCTAGAGAACTTGATGTATACAAAATTAAGAATATTACATGACATAAAGTTCATGTATCATATTTTGCAATTTAGTTAGTCCAAAAACATCGTCAGTGAACCATGCACAATCCATTACTAACTATTATTCATCACCAATCCAGCAAATTACAATCGAAAAAGACAGAACATCCAAGTATGTTGTTTTTATTAAAAATTTTCCATATTTCTTAAATATAAATAGCCAAAACATACCTTACATTCGTAGGATTAGCAACATTGTGAACTACAGATTAAGAATTAATTTTGAATAACATATGTGTTTTCATTTAAAGCGAAATCTTTTATGAAATGTTTGTCTAAATGCGATTTAGCCTTTTGAGTTCTTCGTACTCTAAAAGTTACCTAGTTTTTGTGGATTATTTGACAGATGTAATTTAATGTTCGTGCATTATAATCGCCCAACTTCGTAATTATATGGTCGTCTGAGAAGTTGGTACCTATCAAAAATTGCTAAAAATAAGACAGATAACTGCTTACTACTTCAGAAACGGAAAGATCAAAGAGAAAAGAAAATCAACAAGAAGCTCAGGATCGTTTGATATTGTTACATTCCGTGGATTTGTAGAATAGATAACAAAATATTTCCATTCCAACTTCTTTAACCTTTCAATCCAACCATATTTAAAAAAAAAAAAAAAAAAAAAAAAACCACTAACAAAGGATCAGTTTTCAAACGTATGTTTTTAAAATGTGAAATAACGATAATAAAATAAGAAGCAGCTTCAACTGATCAGTTGCTTAATATATGAAAGGTCATATTATAAATATGACCCTAACTCCTAGAGCTCCATATCGAATATACACATCCATTTTACCCGTTTAGAGTTCTGATTATCATTTTTCAAATTTTACAGATAACAAAGGTAACTGAAAGGGAATTTGTGATATCTGAAATAATATGAAATCTCGGTAAACAACGAGAAAGCGCATGAGATGGCAAATATCTATCTACTATCTTTAAAAATATGGATGGATATTGCTATCTTGATGCAAACAACTAACACAATGGTAAAAATGATAACGAAGATAACGAGTAAAAGAATAAAGAAGCTCGAAGAGCTAGGGCCATATATACAGAAGAATCAAGTGATTTCAGAATGTGGGAATGGTAAACTAGCAACAAAAAATACAAAAGGATCGGAAAGAACAGAGCAGAAAGCGTGTTGCACATAAAAAATTTGTATAATTACGATAGACTAATCTTAAACGGATGTAATCAGCAATGATAATGTGACAACTGTAACATCAGCAATGCTCAGCATCAAAAAATTACAAAAGATATGGAGCAAAAACTTTTTAACTTTTAAAAGCGCGAACAAACTTTACAACTTCACCGGTATTGTTCAGTAATCTGTCTCATCACTCCTTAGACATCTTGCCAATGGCGAAGAAGGCGGTTGTGAAGATTTCTGAAGAATGATCTTCATAATTTTTGAAAGAGAATCATTAGCCATCAAAAATGCAATTCGAAAGATATTCAGAATATTAGGAAGTACTAAGCCTTATTCTTGTAGCTTTTGTAAGCAGATATAAAATACCGAATATTACTTTGATTAAATAGAAAAAACCTTTTACAAACGATAGATTTAAGAAACTTTACTTGGCCACGAGGACGGAAGAGCTCGTGTTTCGCAAGTTCGAAAACATCTGCCCGCTCTTCTTTTCGATACTGCAGACAGCGACGGATAAAATCCTGGAAATATTGAAAAAATCCTTCAAATTCACTTATAATCTCAAATTGAACTATAGCGCTGAAAAAAATAAAATCAACAGATTAAGTAACTAAAACCAATTTAAAGAGATAAACTAGAAATAATCGTCACGAAATCCTAAGCAAACTATCAAAGAGAAATTGTCATTATTAGGGATCAGAAGCATGCTCCAAGAAGAAAAACGAATTAAGAAACATTGCTAACATGCTTCTATTATTCAATAAGGATGGAAAATTATGCCAAAATTTCCAGCATCTTAACCGAGTAAAAACAGTTCTACATGCTACGTTAAAAACATTTGGATAAGCTTACCTGCGCTGCCGAGCTGACTACCGGTTTAGGGGGAAAAGTAACTTCGGTAGCTTTTAGAATAGTATTTTCTTCCAGAATTTTCTGCTGAGTTTGTTCGTGTCCAAACGGCTAAAAAAGAAACAGTGTAGTGAGTTTTCGTCATAAAGTTTCTAATAAGTTACTCTCTGATTAAAGGGATTTATAAAAGGCCAAAGCTTACTCGTCTGCCATATAAACACTGATAAAATATGACACCAACACTCCAAACATCCACTTTTGAGCTTATTTTTGGAGGATTGTGACCAACAACAAAAGTTTCAGGAGGAAGATACCTGGAAATTTTATACAAAGCAAAAATAGCTACAAGCTGGTAAATTTCAGTTTAAAATTACAAGATATTCTCACGTGTTGTAGAAAATTAGCTTTTCAACAGCAAATAGATTGCAGTATTTTATAACAGTGAAAAAAATGTCTATTCATTTACATGATCCACAATCGACGTTCAATTTTCATTATTTTTGACGGAAAAATTTAGATTCGTTTTTCCTAAGATATTTGAAAAATAAGATTACCAGAGAGGGAACAATAAAAAATGAAATAGCATGACCGGTTCATGTAAGGTCTTAGTAAGAATAAAAATTACATTAAATTAACCACTAACCAGTATGTTCCAGCTCCTTGGGATGTAAGTTCAATAGAATCACCATCATCAGCATCTTCCATTATTTTACTCAAGCCAAAATCAGTGATTTTTATTGCACCGCTCGTAGTACCCGACTGTAGCAAGATATTTGCCGGCTTTAGATCATAATGAATTATCGGTGGACGTTTTTCTGATAAATAACGAAGCGCTGACACTACCTGAATTAAAATGAAATATTTTTTCCTGGTCAATTCAAATGCATTGTCCTATGAGATGATGATATATAATGACTGTTTTTCATCATCATATCAATAATTGCTTGATTAATATAAAACTGTCACAGTCAAAAAAAATGTCATAAAACTGGAGTTCAGACTTCAAAATACTACGTCAACATAACAGATTAACACTTGCTGAAGTAGATGTATGCGATGGATCATTCAAATTCTCAGTTACAATTCTTAATAAAAATTTATGGTGTTATCTATACATCTTCCAGAATTTCGTAAGAGTAAATTAACAACCTGCATAATAATAGAGCGTGCCTCCTTTTCGGGAATTTGCTTATTTTGCTTCAAATAAAAATCGAGATCATTACCATCACAGTATTCCAACACAGTACAAAAAGAATGATTATCGATTGTAAACAAGTCGAATAAGCGAACGATACGTGGGTGATCCAACGTCTTATGAATATCTTTTTCACGCATAGCATGTTTAACATAGTTAGCCTACAATTGGTTGATTTACTGGAATAATGAATGCAACAATGATTGTGTAATAAAAGTATTTTTTTAAAGACACAAGAGAAAAGCAAAGATAACAATCAATTCAGTCTGTTCGAATCATTCAAAAATGTTTTTAAATCAATAATTCCATAGTCAATATTAATTCGAATCAGTATTAACCATACCTTTTTATCCTCTTTCCATTCCTTATTTACATGATGTATTTTGCATGCCACATTCTTGTTCTCATCCAGATCAAACGCCCGCCAAACCTCGCTGTAGACAAATATAAATTAATTCGAAAGCTGCTGTACGCCATATGATAGACTATTGTATCGTTTCACACCACAGCGAAAAGAATGCTTATTAAAATAACCAACAAGAAGGATCTTATGAAAACCATCGTACCATAAAAGTGAAAAAACCAACCTGAAACCACCTTTTCCAAGAAGCGAAAGTAAAAGATAGCGCCTATTGAGCAATTCATGGTCTTTGTATCGACTTGACTCTTCATATTGAACCCGTTTTAATTCTCGAATATGCAGATTACGTTCTCTCTCTAAGCGATCACGTTCAGCGATTAGTTCCGCCTCCTCTTTTTTAAGATGTTCCTAGAATGAGCACAAATAATCTTCAAAAGTAAAGGAAAAAAAGGAAAACAAAAAAAAAAGTGATATTTCAAAATGCAAAATAAAAAGTGCCCTAACACATAAAAAACTAAAATAAAACAGCAGACTTCTTAAAAAACTGAAACTGACTCAAGTAAGATAGCCTTCTGGAATATGTGACATCATTAATGTTGATTTTGCAGGATTAATCCTTGTGGACACCATCTTATCAAAATAAAAAAATATGAAAAAATAGTCACAAATATATCAAACGATGCGATTCTTCAACAGACTAACCTATTTTGAAATTAATGAAAACTTTTGCTTAGGGTGAATAAAAATTACTCTTCATAACGGCGCAATTAAGCAGAATGTCCAGAAAATAACCGAGTTACCTTACGCAAGCGATAAATTTCTTCTTGTTCCAAATATTCTTGCAAAGTCAATTCTTTAGGTAATTCTGGTTTTGCGAACAGTTCGTCAGTGAGTAAAACAGAACTTGGTCCTGCTGACGTAGACGGGACCATACCATCCGACCCAGTCGACATTGCTCTGAATAAGAAAAAATCAATCAGCAAATTAAAATTCAATTAAGCTGTGAAAACATAACATAACAAAAAAACTGCCAATTTCAACCGAGACTAAGTTTTTTTTCTTTTTCTTCGAGAAGAAAAAATGGAAATTTTACAGAACTATCCGTTGTTAAGATTCCAAATACTTTTTCAATATTTTCAACCATGCATTGATTTATTAAGTGGAATGTTAGAATTCATTTATAACTATATTTTCGGCTTCAACTTAATAATGGAATTTCAAACTTCAGATTTCAGTAAGCCGAAAATATTAAGCACATATTCATTTTATAAAATGAAAAATATAAATGGGAACATGGAAAACAAAATATGGATCTGAATTTTAATTCACTCGAAATATCTACAATCAACATGCGACTGTATTCGAAGATAACGCCATACAACAATCGAAATAAAGAAATAGAATAAATTTTAATAATCTAAAAATTCCTTAATTTCGTACCTTTTCAAATCTCGTGCATTTCCGGTTGGTTTCCTTTTTCGAAGATTCTGCGAAGCATTAATTATTTCATTCCTCTCATTTGCAATCCTCTGCTGTGCTTTATTAATTTCTTCGAATGCCCAACCATCAGCCCACATTTCACGAAACTCTTCTCGGTGACGCGTTGGCTTGAACTGTCCAATACGTAAGCAATCTTCCATGCATTTTGCTTTCGCCTGAAAATTGCATCTCATACTATATATACCAAAAGTTGATTTCGAAAAAAATAAGCAAACATCGACGATAAATTAATGGGTAATCATAAAGCAGAAATCATGTTGTGTTTTCATATTATGAAATATGAATCTTTCATAAAATGATCAGTTCAATATTGTATGAAAAATAGAAAAAATCCAATGAACAAAAATGCATAGTATACTGAAAAGCAGTCATAATATAGCACAAAATATCAATAATAACGTGCTTTTCTGCACAAAAAATATACCGCAAACTTTTCCTTAACTAAAAAGTGTAACAATTATATTAGAAAATAAAAAAGAAAAAAAAGTACTTGTTTTCTTTCCATAGTGCTTTGTTCAATTAACAATTTTCTTATAGTCTCTTTACATGCGTCCATAGATCGGTCTTTTTTGATAATTTGTTGCTTCAATTCTTCAATCGTCTTCCTCATATCCTCAATTATATTATCCTTTTTTGAAAGCTCAGAATGCATTTCTGCTGCATCAATTAAGGATAATTCATCAGTTTGAGCCTGAAAGAAGAACTACCTGTCATTTATAAAAGGCTACCGCATTAGCAACATTTCTTCCCATAATTTTCTTATGTGAAAATGAAATAGATAAACATAAAACAGTTTGTAAAAAAAGACATAAAATGCTGAAGAACTGATCTGTGAAGCATAAAATATTATGGATTGTCATTCTAAACTTGCGGATTATTTTGTAAATAAAAAACATATAAATACTTGAGAATCCATTCGAGGTCTGCACATCAATGTTTGTGGTGGACTTTGGCTTTGGCTCGAATCACTCGAATTGAAAATGGTAAGATGAATATTCGGACGAGTATTGGTTGATGGAGAAACAGACGTAATAATTGCACACTTGAAATATAACCATACAAAATGAATAACATAAATCAGAATTATAAAATCATATTTTTTGGAACATAAGAGTTAACATATAGGTCTGAATCTGATTTGGAGCGATGTTTCCATTTCATTGAAAAACAATGATTTTGTTGTAGAAAATGCAACACAAATATTATATACACAATGAAAAACTGTGTAACAATTCCGACATATCTCGCATCTAGTACATCGCAATTCAAAAAGGCTTGAAAATATGAAAAACTGGTTTTGCATAAAAAATTGTACATATATATATATATATATATATATATCCAAATTTTGAGGTCTAATCAATGAATCAGTTTTGAGAAAACCAATAAATATGTTTGGAGTTTGGTTTAATTATCACTCAGACAGATGAAACATTTCTGAACGCTAAGAGCTAAATGTATTGTATGTTAACGATGTGTTAGTACATTGCAGACATAGGTGTCTAATAATTATGGGGGAATGATGCAAAGAAAGTAAAAGATGAAAATTCACACTCTATATTATTAAAAATGCTACTGGAATTCAATATGCATCATTTTTGCCTATCATTTTACTTGTTGAAAATTTAATTATTTCCAAAAGCGACTGCTTCTTACGAATAGTCTATCCGTTAAAATACTACAACGAATGTGCAAAGGTACCGAAAAAATGTCAAGAATCTTAGTAAAAAACAATCATGGCAAATTTCTAAATCAGATTTGTGATAAGTTCTAGAGAAAGAGGAACAAACATACATAATCACTGCTTGAACTATCACCATTTGCATGAGATGCGTTTATTTGACGCTTTGGGCTGGAACCAACTGCCATGTTCTGAAATACTAGGTAAGAGAACAAATTTTCTTATGAAGCAAAAAAAAAAAAAACTGGTATTTCTCATATGACATGCAACAACATCGTTATAAACGTATTTATTAGCAGTTTTGAATAACAAAAAACCCCATCAACTTATATATCTTCATGACATAACTTCGGCAACTTATCAATTCAACTGCAGGAAAAAATGTAGAAGGCAATGAAAAAAATACCTTGAAACACTCAGTAATCTTCCGATCATTTTTGGGTGGATAACCATCATTCCTTCGCCTTTTTCGTAGTGGTTTTTGTTCCAAAGATTTCACAATTTTAGTGTAATTACTTTTGTCAGGAACTTCTGGCTCACGATCAGATACCGAACCCGTGCTGCTTACATTAGATAATTCACTAGCGACTGGTATTGGTAGATTGGAACCCGTAATTGCAATTGATGTAGGTACTAATGGCGTCGTAACGTGTGTCTGAACAATTTCCCCCAGCTCCATCTGAAATTGGCATACGAAAATGTTTATTAAAAAAATTCAAAAAAGTCAATCTGATGCAAATGAAAAAGATCATCTATCACATTGCGACAAATAGCATCATGCGGTATTTAATTAGAGAAAGAGCAAACAAATGACCGTGTATAACATTATGATAGTAACATCTTTATCAAAGTAGATAGCAATAATGGATCATGCATTTTTAAATAGAATCCGAGAAGTTCAATATAAAAAACTACAACAAACCTTTTCTACAATCTTATTGTTTAGTTCTTCGCTTTCATAAAAAGTTGGAAAAGAATACGTAGTATTGAATTTACTGATTGTTGTGTCCGTTTTGACCACGTCAGCTGAACCTTTTTTAAGTAGCTACAATATATTTCATTAACAGAAGTTTCAAAAAGAGATAATTCACAGACAAATAGCAAAGAAGAATTAACTCGACAAGTTCATATATAACTTAAAATGATCAAAAATCATATGATGAGAAGGAAAATTAAATTGCCATGATCCGGTCGAGATCTAACAAAGACAAGGGATGAATCAGTGATTTGTTCCAACAGGAATTAGCCTCTTCTTGAAATCCTAAATCGTACAAATAAACGGTAAAATACCTTCTCTGACGGCAAAGTCCTGTTCGCTTGCAGACCAGAATTAAATGCGCGTCTTTCAAGGTCAATTCTCGGTGGCTCACCAGAAGAAGTATCGAAATCTTCACACTGTACAATATCACCGGTAACAGCGTCACCACTGGTCATAGTGTATCAAACAATTCCATAGTCTTTCTTTCTTATTGCATTAGCACTCTTCTTGTTACATTTACAAATGAGCACTTTCCTGGAATATTTAATCGCGAATTACATAAAAACCAACAGTCTTCATATAAATGAACTGAGACGTCATATTAAACTGGCTTGAAATGTTTACAAAATCAGTGATATATTGATGCAGAAAGAAATACACTTTCAAAAATAATACACATTACTAAAAGTGAACAAAATTAAATATGATGAAATCAGTATTAAGTGTGGATAGAACGAAACGAAATAATGTGTGAAAGCAAAGAAGTACATGAGTTTCTCTTCGACTCCTCGATACCTAATGTATTAGTGTAAGAATACATGTCTGCTATGCTTATAATCAGAAAAATAATGACATTTTATCCGAATCAATGATCAAGGATTGCTAAAAGGATGTTATCATGACCCATCGCTAGTCTAGTTTTTCAAGTTTCTATGAACAGTTCATCATGAAGTTCGATATAACAACGATATCACAGCACATACTATCGATTTTCTTGAAACACTTCGGCTATGATGTTAACAGTTATGATGACCATGAGGATGATGATGAAAATGCCGGTGACGACCACGATGATGACGATCAGCATCACCAACATCATTGCTACGATCCATCTTATGCGCCGCTCCTCCTGGTCTATTCTGCGGCACCTATGTTATGTTATGTGTATATGTATGTTGTTTTATGTATGTGTATATTGTGTATGTATGTGTATGTGTGTATGTGTGTGTGATGCGTGTGTGTCAATGATAGTGCCACCGACCACAATATGCTCTGAAAACGGCCATGCACTTCTCATGCTTTCTTTAGGCATTGTTTCTTGAAGTGCACGACGAATAAGCAAACTTTTGCGATCTCCAGGAATATGCTCCAATATCATATGAAAGCAAAGCAAAGTACAGGATGGTACTGTATCAGAAGAGAAAACGCGGTAGCTGCTCGTAAAAACTTGAATAACTGATAATTGTTTTCTTATTATCGATACGAACGTGCGTCAATTTTTGCAAATAACATCACTGTCATGCGAGAAACTGTTAGGTGCTAAAAACGCGGGAAATGTTGGATTCTCCGCTACAACAGGTCAAATGAAGACTAAAATTTAAATCATACTAGTAATGCCAGCATAGAGTGCTTTTAGCAAAGCAAAGTACGTACTTTTAGCAAAGTACGTTCGAAGAAGAGCTATGGATGCACTGGAAACAGACACATATCAAGAGAATGTAGCACTTTCCTGGTTGATTTACAGCACTGCAATCATTTCTGGAAGATTAAACAACTCCCTCCTCGAATAATCTGAAAAACAATATGCTCATCCACTCTTCCCCTGCCTTCTTCTCCCGAGATATCCAGGTGGAATCCACTCCTAATAACTGAAAATCTCGCAATAAAAAAAATCAAATTGACACATTTTTGGGATGGAAAGATGAACAACAGACGAAATTCTTATAACAAAATGAATGAGTGCTTTTGGTAGGAATGAAAAAGGCGGCGCTACGCTGCAACTATGCGACATAAAACGACAATACAGCTACAAAACCATCACTGCTTTTATACACAGGCAACAGTCTGCTTTGCGATAATACTGCATCTATTGGCTCAGTGCCACTTTACTATTAATGTCGTGCTACATCATAAACGTAGTAGCCGCAGGAAGTAGCAGAATGCAGTGCAGTTGTGCAAATACACTTCGGATGGACATACATTAATGCAGGGGACAATCGCGCGATTAAAGTTTTCTGCATTTCTACGAGAGGTACTGCAGCATTGATATGGGTCGAAATGGAATGAGGATGACAGTGTGTGATTGAAAAGGTTGTTGAAAGCGATGTATCTGCGAGAATCCAGATAGTCAGTTGAAAGGTCACAGGTCATCCGCTATACCGATGCATATAATTGTGTGTTTCGGCCTGTAGATTATACCAACAATTATATCATAAAGCAGAAGAAATGTTTGCATTCATGGTAAGGTTTGCGTACTGCTTTGCTGCTGCAAGAGGAATGCAGCAGAGAGGTAAGAAGTAGTAGTGGTGGTTGATATTCGATGTGAGGAAATGGAATGCTAGCCAGTAAGCTTATCTTTTCAGGTTTTTCAAATGAATTGTAAGACAGAGAATATGAAATTGGAACATTTTCGAAAGAAAAGGTAAACCTGCTGCGTGAGCTAGACTGTTATGTCACCTTTCCCTTGCTTGTGTCCTGTTCGATTACCGTGATAACGATGGCGATATTCGCAAGAGTTTCTAACGAAGATACAGGAAAAGACTGGTACCGAGAAGACTGAGAGTGAGAATAAAGACATCCGATCAATACTCACCAATCTAATATTTGATAGAATACAGTGCGGTACTTCCCCCTCTGTTCCATTGAATTTCAGCATGAACAAGCTGTAAATTCATCCAGTCATTCTTCCATGTTGCAATCACTGATTAGTCGTAAACGAATTTTACAAAACGCTACCTCATCTGACGAGAGTGGGATTCGAACCCACGCCTCCGAAGAGACTGGTGCCTTAAACCAGCGCCTTAGACCGCTCGGCCATCTCGCCCTTGGCAACTTCTTCCACTCTGCATTATATAATTCATTGAATACCAATGTTATTCGATAAAAGTCGGACTCACGAAATATTTTGACGAGAGTGGGATTCGAACCCACGTCTCCGAAGAGACTGGTGCCTAAAACCAGCGCCTTAGACCACTCGGCCATCTCGCCCTGGTATTATTTCAATCATAATACCATATTCGTCACAAGAAATCTCGACAACTGAAAGTTTAACCTCTTATTTTTCGTAAAAAGTTAACTTCCTTATGCTGCGCCTATTGTTAATAGAATAGCAGCTCTACTGGACACGATGGAAATGGATAATTACCTCTTGTCAGTGATAATATCATATACAGGAGAACCATTTCAGATAAGTTACAGAGAATATAAAAAAACATTCGGAAGAAGGCGACTGATGTGGAAAATGTAGCAGAAGAAGCAACCCACTCTTCCTCTCATTATTTTTATTGATTATGCATAATCTTTCCCGTAATAATTTCAATTTAATCATTTCTCTATGCCGTTTAACAATTCATCCCTTCGGACATAATATTATCGGTAAGTTAACAGATGAAATCTTTTTTCTCTGTCCGATTTTTGTTCCAGTTTTCAACGCAGCTTGATTCCCTATCAGTTAAGTTCACTGATCATTGACAATTATTTTAAAACTTTCCTGACCATTCAGCTCGAAAACTCCAGCACAATTTTGTTAGAAACTTAATGTTTTTGAAAGAGATTGTTATCTTAAACCCAAGAAGGCTATTACTAGTATGTTAATTACTTCTCATATTTTTGGAGTTCTTGGTTGATCTAACTTATCGGTCACAAAGAATTTTGAGAAGTATTGAGTCCTCCTAAACTTTTGTTTCTTGGATTCGATACGAAAACTCAGAATTTTTTCCTTCAGATATAAAACTTCCTTAAACTTAGCAAGCGATACATCTCCTTTTCAGTTCGAATCGTAAATTGAATAATACTAGTTTCAGCTTCCTCTTTCTCTATATTGAAATCCCAGCTATTGAACAAACATCACGTTTAAATTATCATTTCGGACTTTTTCACTAAGAAGGAAATGACAGTTTACAACTGCATCCCTTTGGTCCTTTAAATTTGAGTCATTGTCCGTCCTACAATAAAGTTGGTCACGATTTCAAAACATGCTCCAATCTTGAATATGTTGGAGGTCAAAATTAACTCGTCTGTACATTATAATTAATTGTCAACTTTATTAAATTCACTGTTTTAATAAATTTTTTTCCAATCATAATACCATATGTTGTCTCCTCATACTCTCTAGTTATAGTAAACATTTGCAAAAGCGTTCTTTTTTCGCCATATCTGAAATGTATATCAACTCTGCATTTTACTCATGGTATGAAAATAAATTATTGATTTGATTTATACACAGTGCAACATGATTGTTGAGCAGATGTGTATATAATAGTCCACCTGTATTCGTGAACACTGATTTCAAATTATGACCACATATAAATACGACGAAAGACTTGGCACACACACGAACAATACTCACATATAAAATATAATCAATATATAGCAAGATCAATAAAATAACAATATTATCGTTGTGACTGCAATAAATCAAATTACTCGTTATTTATCGACTAACTTAAAATCCTTCGATTGCTCTCTCACATATTTAGGACTCCTTCTAAAGGAATAGAGGAAATACTTAAAAGAGAATAGTAAAGTACCCGACAAACTCAAACAAATTTGAAAGTCTCTAGTAGTGAGAAAAAAAAAACAAAAAGAAGTGACAGACTTGCATTCATGATTTTAAAAAAGTTCCAATTTGAACGAAAGTACGTGTTGCCACTTGATGGTGTTGAAGTGATATAAATCCAATCTGTACGAGTTCCCAAATATTTCTTCCCATTGTGCTATACTATTACCGATGCAGTACAACCACTTTGCAGTACAAATATTTCAATTGCGACAAATTTCAAACATTCCTATGACATTATAATTTAAATCTTCACATTTGTAACATTCTGTTCAGATATATTCCAAATAATCTAAGAACTGAATGAGTTATTTCAACATTAACAGACGAAAAACAACAAGACAAAATATTAATGTAATATTTTTAAAAAAGTTACTGAGATGAAGAAAAAGTAACAGGTGTAGGGAAAGTTTGACATGGATATTTGGAGAAAACTTCAGGACTACAACAAACAGCATTATTCAGAACACGAGCAGTAGCAAAAGTAGCAGTGGCAGAAGTAGTATTGCTACTATTACTGTCAAGAAGCGCCTGTTGCTTACGAATTCGTGCAGATCGAGACGGTCGACTATACTGCAACCTTGCGATATCACGACGACATATTATGCAGCTCATCCGCATTTTGTTCTCGTTGATTGCATGCTACAAAAAGATTAATAACAGAAAGCTAAAAAAATTATTTACATTTTCAAGTGAATTTTTGAATCCCGAAACAATAGTTTGATCAAGTCATTAAGCAAAGGAAATTACAGCAAATTTTAGTATCTATATTATGTATAAACCTTCTGGTTTGTCCATTTAAAACAATGAAAACTGCTGATCAAAGGCAATAATTTAAATAATAGCTTTTAAGGTACATATGGGTTTCGAAGAGTTTACATGGTAGAGTATGAGCATTTCATTACACGTTTTTTGGTAAGAAACGAAACTGGTTACAGAAGTCAAATTTGTTTAGAGATGTGAGCATACATAAGAACGTTGTGCTCAACATCGATGCCAGTCTAATCAATACTATTATGCCTTTCACAAAAATCTACACTCATACAATTATAGAAATCTCGTGATACAAACATACACAAATGAATTCGTAGATAAATTCAATCCTTACATAGGTTTGCGAAACCTTAAATGATAACCTACTTCAATTAACTGAACAGCACAATTCCGGCAAAACACTTTGTGACTACAAGGAAAGGCTCGAACTGATGCGCGCCGCTGCACACACACACAGCATTCATCATCCATTCCATTGGCACGATCTTCAGGTTCACAAGCAAGTTTTGTTTTCAACCGCTTCTGAAAATTTCCAGTTTTTATCAAGAGTTCATTAAAGTTATGTATAGGAAACTTCACATGTATGTCATGTCATACTAACAGGGGAAAAAAGGACTTCCTTAAAGAAAAAACTTAGGACTTCCTTAAAGAAAAGACTTCATAACTACGATTTAAGAAGATTCAAAAACTTTGTGTATACAAAAATGCAATAAAGACAATACCAGAAAATGACAATCTCTGGTCTATTTGATGATAAGCAAAATATAAGAAATGTTACAATCGTTTTACAATAAATATCAAACTCACCGAAGAGATTAAATATTTATTCTTAACAAGCTTACTGAAGGAACCTTATCCTTGATATTTAATTTTTTTGTTAAAATTGAATAGCATTCTATAACACTTAAATTACTACTCAAATTTAGTTGGCAGAATTTGGTGAAAGGCGAGAATATGGATTATTACCAATACTGTAATACTTTTTCTTCTATTACAGTAGCCCAAGATGTGAGATAGATTTCATTTCACATTTTTTAGAGCTTTTCGCCAACTATCTCGAGATGGTTGTCTTGCAAGAATAAGGATAGTGAGCAATATATAACAGATCTATAATATTGATGTTTCAAGGATTACGAGATAGCCAGATACAGTAGGAGTAAAAGACAACCATCACGGGCAGGTAAGCTCAAAGACTGATGACAGTGCATTATTGAACAAAACGGATGGACATTAACGTCCAGCTTGATTAGATGCCTTTCTGTCTTTTAAATATGGCCTTTTTAGAAACACGCAGGCCATCTGGATCAAAAGATGCAATGTATGTATGCGCGTATGGGTTATTTGTGGAGTGCATACAAAAGTGAGAATATTTGTCGTTAAGCAATGATACTGAAATCTGTTGATGGAATATTCCATCCACAGGTCAAAACTAATGGTCACTTCGAATAACACTCATAATGGCTTGTCTCCATTGCGTATAAGAAATAGAAACGGAAACCTAATGAATATGGATACCTGAACATGTTTATGGAGTTAGGATCACACTGAAATTCTGCGAAATCTTTGCAGTCGTAACAATAAGGACGTAACGTGATCACGGATATGGAACGATAATAACTGATAAGAATAGGAATGATTATTCAACACAAATAACTACTGGAAATCTTACCAACAAAGCATCGATATGTTGTCGTTGCGGTGAGGGCAACCTGACGATCGAACAGCAAGTGGGCTCAGTGTCCAGTAAACAGTGCTCTGATTCAGACTCAGGTGGGCGAACTCGTCGCCTCAAGAAGTGTACTAATTCAGATAGTACCATACCTAGCGACCCTTGACCTCATAGACAGAACCGAACAGACCGAAACACACAGCAAGCAGTGATCTATTGGCTTTTGCCACAACACAACAGATCGTCCCCGAAGATGTCCTAGCGACGCACAGACAGATAGACAGACAGACAACTCATTGTCTACTGCTCCTCCTCCGTCTAGACAGTCCCTTTCCTTCTTTCTCTCCTCATTTGACATATAATCGATCCTAAATATTTCGTCTCTTTTTCTTTCATTTCTACAAGAAAGAGAGAATGACATAGAATTAGGTTGGGATGATGACACACGCCTGCGCGCATTGTTATTGTGCGCCTGGCACGCCCATTTGTCTAGTATGGTGTATCTGTTTGTTTGTCTAGAGTTAGGGGACATGCAAGGTGACCCTGGCGACAATCTGGGGTCATGCATCGATGCACTTTTCACGTGCACCAGGGATTGGTTATTACCATTCCGGTGTTATCAGGTTAAATAGCCATCTCTTCCTCAACTGATCATCTCTCTTAACATTCTCTAGTCCTGCAAAAAATCCTTTATCAAAATACAAACTACAAAAGATGAATGCACGTACAGAATACTTTTGCAAGATGACACGGGTAGATGAAAAATGTGAAAGGCAATCAGTGCAGAGTGATAGGCTTGTTGGAAAAAACAAACAAATCTAAATAATCAATGGCCGAAATATGTAGAGATAAAACAGAGCAGAAGGAACATCACAACTTACAATACAAAAATTGTGTCATCCAGACAACAGGAAAATTCAATTAGACAGAATATTTGGCATATTACGATAGATGTATACAAATGAAATGTACGATTTGAAAAAGCTGAGAAAAGAATGAAAGAACTAGAATTACTTCTTGGGACATTGTGAAGAAAGGAAGAAATGATTTAGAAATGATGAGTAATCTGTTACACAGACAACAGTAATATCTCAAAAATAAAAGGACGCTCAAGTCAGTTTGATGACATAAAAGTCTATTTTACACATTTATCAACTACGCAAAAGTTTATTTGGATTCTGATTAATTAAAGCGAGAAGATAATCTTTTTATTTCTAAAACTTAAACTCATAGAAATTGGCTCTTGACATTTCCTGCACTGATCTTACCACTTAACACGATGTTTATGACATTGATAACTATTAAAACAAATGTGCATCCGCATCTATACCTTCATACATATATATATGCGTGTGTGTTTCACATTGACACATAATAAAGTAAGAAACAAAGGAAAGTAAGAAACTCAAAAAATATGCTCATTTTGAGTTATACACATACATTTAATTGATTTTTCCAAGCAAAAACTACAAAAATATGAGGTAAACCATCAGCGACTTCATCAAAATACAATTAATAGTGAATTATCAACGCTGTCGCTACCTGTCGAATAATTTTAAAATATTTTCCATTCGAGGTAACAAATTACGATGCATACAAAAAAAACTAAATAAGCTAAACCCGAGTTCTACAAGTTTGTGTACTGACATTAACCAATGTTTTTGCATGCCGGCTAGTCCATTCGTGCATCATAATTATAGTATCTAACAATGCTTTCCGTGCTTCCCTGTAATTAATATCTGCCAATTAATCTTTGTGATAATTGTTTGGTTATTCCTCGACAGTACAATTCAAGAAAACTAGAATTTAAAAATATGTTACGTATCAGATCTATTCAGGTTTATCGCTACTTATCAATGTTTGAACCAGTGAAATAAACGGACTATGTAAAGATCAGAAAATAGCTTGCTAAGACAAATAAAAGCATCACATTTGTGAAAATTAGATTTTTATGCAACTAATCAATCAAAAATGTCAAGCAAGCTCCACTATTTGTCGAAGAAATAAAACAATCAGAGCATTAAATTAACTCTTACAATAATAGATGCAAAACTGGCAGTTTCAACTTCTTGTCTAAACTCACTTGGTTAATGTGATATTTAAGGTTATACCATCCCTTACGGCAGCATAACATTCATCCACTAATTCTGGCCACTTCATCCAAAATTTTCGTTGCGCGAAACGACACACGTCATATAATGCACAAGCACAGTTCGATTCAATTTCTTCAATCTCATTTGTCTGCAGTTGTTTCGATTTATGAAAATTTTACTCTATTAATAGTAGCTTTAATACGGAATAAACTGGAATAAATTAAATGAGGAAAAGTTTTCAAAATGTACCTCGCCAGTTATTGTTTCCAACCATCCCTTAATTGATGAAACGATACAGAATAAAATATCATTCGATTCTAGATTACATCGTGCATGTTCTCGAGGCCAGTTGGCAATCAAAAGATGTGCCACGAATTCTGGGAGTCCTACTCCAACTTTTCCTCCAAATAAGACGTAATCTGACATTAAAACATTAATTTCTTGTGCAAAAGCTGATCGAAAGCCTTTTTGTCCTGTAATTATCAAAAATAAGAATTCATACAACATGCAAAAATTTATGCAAAAATACACAAGAAAACATTCTTAATCAATCCCTAGCATTACAATTACTTTGTCTCCAGAAAATTCCTTTGTTTAAGGTTTCTTTTGCATGCAAGGACAAATACAATCGCGAACAAATGCTAGATAAAAGTAAAACAATAATAGTTAACTTTATAATATAACAATTGCTTAATATTCTTTTTATATTGCAGTATTACTCACATTCATTTGACCTACGATGAATTTCTAAAAGAGCACTAAATCATTTCTACCCAAAATTGTTAACTTACTGGTAGCTGAAATGACGGCAGTTACTGCAAATCCTCTGATTCCATGTATTCCAATATTTGCGACATGACAGGCAAATCGATTCCAGTCTTCATCACTGAGGCATAAATTTGCATCACTCACTGTATTTTCTGGAACAAAAGTTCTAATCATTTTTTACAACTCGAAACTTTTCGTTTAGATAAAAACAATTAATTTTGATTACGGAATAACACTGGTGAAGTTTTATATTCATCTCCCATTCTTAGAATATGAAAATCAAGACAAAGAAAAGTAGAATCTGATTTGAAAAGAATCAATAAACGCCTAATGTTTCAATTTTGTAACTTGATGAAACAGATAACCATATTTCTCAGTAAAAAGAAGTATCAACAGACTTTATCAGAGAAATGGAGAGATCGCATATATTTACTTAAATAAAAAATCTTTCCAGTAAAAAATCAAGCAGAAAGTCTTACTGAATTTTACTGAATCATGCATCGAACAATGATCATTACAAGCAAGATCGAATAGACTGATGAGTTCGTCCACAGTTATCGCAGAGGAACTTACAGGTTTTCGTGTTTTCGGACTGGAAAATTCACCTGGCAGCACCATTTCTCCGACTTGCAGTCTATTAACAAGTTGTTTTTCTTTCTTCCCTTGCAACTTTTTTTTCATCTGACCATCATTCAGTGCAGATTCAATGTTTTTGAACATTTGATGTCCTCGTGCTATCCTTGTATTTTTTTCTCGAGCTTTCCTTTCGCCAAAGCTTTTCGGTCGTAAATCATTTCTGGCAATCGTCAGTTTGGTTAATTTCTCAATAGTATCACAGTCAAAACTAGAATCTAAGCGATATGTAGCCGAACTATTAACTTCTGGTTCGGTGTTAGTAGGTCCGTCATCGGACATAGTATATATCTGCAAATCCATTTCCATTACTTTAGCCTATCATTTCAAGAAAAAGGAGCAATTGCAAAAACTTTTCTACAATGATAATATCTTACTGATAATATCTTACTTAAGTTCAAATCCCATCACTGACTTCAACTAGAAAACCATAAAACTGCCAAGAGATTTTCTTAACGAATTTCAACAAAAAATTAAAATAGGAAATATGATAGCGGCATATATATTAATGCAGTGCATTTTCTCACATAGAAATGAAAAGGAATATTAAGCATTTCATTCAAAACTGACAAATAGTTCACACCGAAATTTATGCATGAAACAGACCACAACCAAAGTGAGCAACAGTGTTATGATACATTGTATAATTGAAATCCATCAAAATGAATTTAGAATTTATTGCCATATTAATTTCTTCAAAATCAATTTTTCATTTAACATTGCATAAATATTAAAGAATTCATATAAAAACTAAATGTTGATAAAAATTTCTCATCATACAATAAATGATCATCCTGCAAAACAAAGAATGTAGAACAAGTAATAAGATACGACAAAATAAATAGCACTGATAGAATTATCATGGAATATAGTTACAAATTTTTTTTAATATATATACAAGCCTCAATTTACATGCCTTCTACTTTCCAATCTTTATTTACTGAAGAATCTGTACCATGTTCGGGATCATCTGGAACAATATTCAATGAACTATTGGATGATCTGCTGCTACGTGGACTAACTAATTGTGGCTGTCGTCGCAATGATCCGGGTGGACAACCTTTAACTATCCGGAATGGATTTTTATTACTTCTCCATATAGAAGCCTTGCGTGCGATTCCGAGCAAATCACAAATCTGATCCAGTTTACATTGCCTTGCCATTTGTCTACCCTAAAATATTATTTTTCTATAAAAATATAATTAACTTTATAATTTCACTTTTTTCCAGTGGCATTATTTTCCTGAATTTCATTAACATCAGAGCAGAACTTTTAATATAATGAAAGTTTACAAATCAAATAAAGAAACATAAGATGATATCAAAAGCATATTATCCTACCTAAACTGAGAATTATCACCGCTGATTAAAAAAAACATATTCATCTTTGAATTTTGATTATGAAGGTTATGAAATGACCAATATTTTCACAAACCTTGGTAAGGCGTTGTTTGGCAGCCATACATCGAATATGGTCATCAAATAAAAATTTTGCATTGAAATAAACCGTGTCGTTCGCTTTCGAACGATTGTTTGCATCATTAACAATGATATGAAGTGCACGACTGTTTTCAAGATCACTCGTTAGCTGAGTATTCTAAAATCTTATATTCTTTGATCGAAAAACGTCATTATATGATCTTATTTAAAAAAGCATGAAGCTTACTTGTAAAAGACCAACAAAACGGACAACAGCCCACCCCATACGCTTGTTATCTGGCTCTACCAAAATCAACTGCGCTTGATCCGTAACAAGGAATTGATGGAATTTTTCACTTTTTTCATTCGTAATAACTGTGCATGCAAGTAAATCACTGTTTTCTGTAATAAACAATGTCATAAGAAATGTAGAAAATAAAATTAAATCAAAATAAAATCAAAAATAAACGGAAAATCTTCAATGTTTTTACATTTTGTTAGAGAACAACATAAAAGCAGAAGAAACGAATATCTTTTCAAATAAAAAATTCTAGTCTTTCTTTATAAATAAAAAAAGAAAAAAAAAACAATTTATCGGACCAACCGAGATTAATGCAATCGTTTACTTCAACGAACACATTGGTTTGAAATGATATCGGTAAACGCGTTTCTTCTTCATTACGCAGATCTAACGAAAAGTGTCTCAAGTGGAAGAATAACTGGATATTCTGAAGAAAAAAAAAAAGTAACTTTATAAACCTTCTATTATGCCTAACAGCCATTTACTGTGTATGCTGTTTTGTACATGTGATATAATTATTTAAGCAAAATTAAATTTTAGATAACAACCTTCAAAATAAAATACAAAAAAAAAATCTTTACCCTTCGAGTTCGTTCTTCACTGCCACATGGAAGGCGTTTATTAAGTGACACACCATTCAGGGGTGTGCTAGGAGGAGGAAGCAAAAGCGATGAATCGGCACTGATACTTCCAATGTGAATTCTATTTCGCTAAAAATAAGATAAAAATCAGATTAAGAACAGCATTCTAGCATATTTTTCAAAAAAAAAAAAAAAAAAAAAGAAAAAATTCGAATTAACCTCAAAATTACAAAATTCATCTTCAAACATTTCCAAAAACAATTCATCCGAATAAACAAATGGTGTCAGCATGCTAACAAGGCTTGCTATAACTTTTTCTGCTCTCCTTTCACATTCTCCTTGCACATCTACAGATACATCCATAACTAATAACAGCTGCCTTAAGACAATGCAGCATAATTCAACTGTTATTGTACGAATAAACGCGTCTGAAAATTTGCAACAATGTTTCAATTAATCAGACCGAAAATGCAAATAACAAACTGCTTAGACCGATCGTGAAAATAACTATTGCTGACCAACGAAAACATATTAATACCTTTTTCAACACTTCTAGTTATGATATCCAGTAATTTGTCTAGAAAATTATGATTCGAAGAACCAATGACACCGGAAGTGAATTGTACAGCTTCCAGAATTTCTCTTCTTGCTCCTGAAATAATTTAAAATGAATTATTAAATTTTATAATGAAGATTAATATCACACAATAGAAAAAAAGATTTCAATGTACCACATTCACACAGGCTCAAAGTAATTCAGTCTCAGTTCAGCTGATGGAATTATCGATAAGAAACCGCTTTCAATATGGTAATGATATGTAGCTAAATAATACCTTTATTCTGACAGAGGGCATAAATGAACATAAGTCCAAACAAAGCCGAATGATCATTTCTTGAACAAATCAACGCATTCAGATACCCGTTAAAAAATGCTCTGAAACCCATTACATTGAACTTTAAGATAAAAAAAGTTCAAAATGTTCTCTACATATTATTTTAAATATGCAAATACAACTGAAAATCAACCTTGGTTCACTGTCTTTAGCTTTCACATTCGCAAGAACCCATCTTGCTCTTTCACTGCGAATCCACTGATACTTCACATCAAAACCATCACCAAAAAAGAACGATGATAAAAGTATTTGTACTGCCTATAAACTAAGTTTATTTTAACATAGACTAGGAAATTTATTAGTAAATATGAACAAATAAATCACCATCGATCAGAACAGATTCATTTTTAACTAATAAAAAAAACACATCAGCGCTGTGCTTAATACATTAATCTTTCCAAACTGCTTCAAGACGCTGCATTGATTTTTTTTCCAGTACCGAATTTGCTACAAAATTAATCTAGTAAACAACTCACTATCTAATGTACCTGCGAATCATTGACGATCAGCAGAAATTGAGTAAGAAAAAAAAGAGTGGAAACTGGTGTTAAAATAGCAGTAGTGGGATGAAGACGAATATCACCAAGAGATGAAAGATACAGCGATTCCAGTAATCTTTCAAAAATTATTTCGATGAGCACAGCGGAAAGTTTTTCATCCTAAAATATAAATTTTCATCTTTATAATTTTGCGTATCAAAACATTTTAAAAGACAAGTTTCACTTTTAAAATAAATATGTTTATTATAAGAAAAGCAAAGAATGGAATCTTGTTTATTTCCAAAAAATTATTAAAATGAATATGAAAAAGAATTGCGATTAAAAACCAACTCTTATAAGTAAAATGTCACTGAGGTAATGTATATAATCAAGATAATCATCGATCATAGCATCAAGCCTCTTGCGATTGCTGGATTCATTTTCAGCTGACCGAGCAAAATGATCGATTTCAATCGACTGTCTTGCAATAAAATCGCTCAAAGCACAAAAATAAACTCGGGAGTGAGCATGAACAAACTTTCGCATTGCTTCGTCCTCCACTTAAAATACGAATGAAACAATACGCTACAACTTCATTAGTTTCATAGCTTTGAATAAAGCACTATTTTGCAAAAAATAATACATACCCTTGTAAATGTTTAGTGTGGTCGTTCGTACTGCAATGCGTACCATAGCTTCACTATGATTTTGAAATTTGATGACTTCTGTGTACAGTGGAAAATCTTGATTAGCCTATAAAATCATTAAATGTGAATAATAGTAGTCACTGATTTAAAGTAAATAATAGTCACTGATAAAGAGCTGACATAAAAAACAGACGAACCTCATTGAAAAAGAAATGTATGGTATACATATTGAGCTTGAAGGAAAGTGTTTTCAAAAAGGATATGTAATAGGCCATGATCTCCTCATTTTCAAAATCAAAATGATATGTGATAATTGAATTCACATGGTTATTGCTCAGCAAATAATCTGCAAATACTGACATATTCATTACCAATGAAGTTTTTATTTAATAAAAACACTTTTTTTACAAGATTGATAAAAGAAAAAAAGATTGCCATTTTTCATTAGTTAAAAACGGCAAACTTACATAAAGATGTCTTATGACGTATATTTTCAAATAAAATATTCAGCGTTTGCAATAGTTGAACACAAATAAAAGATCCGCAATTTTGTTTCATTATGGAGAGAAAATATTCCAGCATTTGTCGTTCTAAGAAAAAACTGAAAATTATATATCAGATGCATCTTACTATTTATTGCTCCAAAAGGAAAAAGCGAAAAAATTGTCAGAACATGTAATATATTCCTCCATCAATCAAATCTTTTCTTCTCTTTCTAACTGAAACAAACAATTATGGAAAGAACAGAAAAAAAAATCAAGAAAACTTCAGTCCCGAAGCAAACTTCCTTCAATTTCATTTCAATTTTCTGTACATTTGATTTTTCCACCAGAACTTGTATATTGTGCTTTGCATTCATGATAAGGAATGACAATTTAATCGCTAAGAAAACCAGATAAATATATACTTACTCGAAAACAGAACTTTCATTTTGATCACCCCAAATCAAAATTTCAGCAATTGCTCTCAAGCATTCTACTAATAATTTGCGATTATTCTCTGTGACTTGTTCATTCTTGATAAGTATTTCATGCAAGTACCTGAAACTTAGACCGTGAAACAAAGAATGAAAAGTACATAACTAAAAGAAAAATAAAAATCTAAAATTAATGAAATAAAAACACTGATTGGTAATTTTTTTTGTTTGAACATGGTAATCTAGCGAATGAAGAGGAATAATGGATGGCTTACTTCAGATATTCCAGCGAGTGCGGATTTTTCGGCTTCCATAAGGAAGATAAGCCCAACCGTTTAAACATTATACGCGTCAACAAATTCTAATAATGAATTAAGGAAATACACATCTTCTGAAATATTATGTCATGAAGAAATCATATTCGGATGGCTGTTACTTCCATTTTTGTAAGGAGATTTTAAGGACCACTCATTTCCTCACTCATGCATTCTCTCCTCAGCTATATACTTCAGATATTCCAGCGAGTGGAGACTTTCCGATTCCCATAATAGAGATAAGCCTCAAACTTACTCTCAAAATGTTACAATAAAAATTGCCACCACCACCCCCTCCAAGAAAAAACTCCTGCTTGCAGTATCCAAACCATTCTCATTGTGATCCAACCACATCGAAAATTAGCAAACCGCACCAAAACAATAGGTTTAAGCGTGATTTGCAACAATCATTTTATTCATTATATCGGTAAATTACTATTCATACCTTACTATGAATATCTCTTTTCCATTGTGTTGCATCGTGGCGACTCGCTATGAAAACTCCGAGCTCACGTCGGTGTTGCTTGACTCGTTTAATTGAAGAAGTTTGGTAGTGGAGAATACATTTGGGAAAATCAGTTGCATGGTATTTTATGATCCGAATTGGCCGGGATAAATAGACTATATCCAGGAAGAATTTATGGTTCAAGAATTGATCTAGAAAAGAATTAATCAGACTGTGACAATAATACTCTTCTCATGCATATTTAAATTGTTTGAATTCTGCAATTTTATTATTAGCAATCAGAATTGCTTCTTGTTTCTCAAAAATCGAAATCCAAGAACACAAAGGTTGAATTTGAATTAGTTATTGCAGTATTGCAGTTCTCCGAATAGCTTTCATTATAATGAAGTTCTGGAAGTTTTCATAATGAATAATATTAGTAAAAGATGTTGAATTCTTGACTTTTTTATAGGAATTCTTCTACTACGTTTTGTATTAATGAAGTTTCTGAGTTTTCTGTGGCATGAAATGGATAACAATTACCGATAATTGAAGCAGTGGAACGGAAGCTCTGAAATCTTCAAGCTTGGATTGAAGCTGTTTATTCACTTTATATCATCGTTTGTTAACATTCATTCTACTGAGAATAGTGTCAAAAAATGCATTATCAAACAACCAAAAAATGATTGGATGCTCGGAACAATTCTGTCTTATAATAGTTGTTGAATCAAACTTATCTTTCGTTCCGTTATTTGTCATGAAATAATAAATATGGTGTTAATTTCGTTGAAAATGAAAAACTTTGAAATAAGAAAAGTTGAATTTTATGCTGCTTCATCAAGCTATTATTATATTTCAGAAGAACTGTTTACCCACTTGCATTTCTATCTTTTTTTTTTTCTTCATGGTAAAATCCAGTGGTACTGATTATTTACTACTATTTTTATTTACTTAATTGCATTTAAATCCGAGAACTTCTTTAAATTCACTCGTTGTTACTAATATAAATGAAATTGACAATCAGCAAACTTCATTTATAATCATTGGAAGATAATATGTAAGAGGAAGCGGTGATAAGAGAGATGTAAACATTAGTTTGTGCCATCGTTCTCGATACTGTCCCTTCGGGATAAGTAAGTTTTAATACTAAGCAGAGAATCAAAAGTTGCTATGACCTTTTGGAGCCATCTTTTCCCCGAATTATCCCCATTCAATGATTTCATTCGTGATGGCTTCCACCTTCCTCCAACAAGTTTTTGCAGTCTGTTTTGATAGCTTTCTTTCTTTTATGATTCTTATTTACGTACTAATTGAATTTTTCTTTAAAAAAAAGAAAGCAAAAGTGAAAAGTCTATTTGATTTCCTTAAAAAAACTACAATTTCCATATTCGAGCAGCACCGTGCATTCCTTGAAATACTGTGAACTTACTTAATTTGATCGCTAATTTATGAATTAATTGGGTTATTAGTGATTTGAATTTTTCGCTATGCTTAACACTTCATGAATATATACCATCATTACTGAACACAATGACATATTGAATTTATAAGTTTCGTTGTTGAAAAGTTCAGAATTAATATCAAAAAACTATCGAATTAATATTATCGATTAATTATATCCGATTGAATATTTAATTTGCTCAACTTTACAAACATTTTACTAAGCGCGAGAATTCGGTGCTGTATTTATTTTTTCGTATCACTTCACCATCGACCTTGTTAATGACACTTGCCACAAGTGTCATCGTATCCTTCTGTGGCAGAGATCACCCACTTCCTTCATGTGCATTTTTATACAAACAATTCCAAAGGACATTTTCTTTCTTCCTGCTGTTGTTGTTGTTCAGCAACTAAACGGGAAATTCACGAAGAACCATTTTGGCATAGTTCGTACTAAGTCGACAATTTTAATGATTCTTCTTCATCACTTCATCAATCACATACTGTCGCACTATCTATTCATCATACAAACAGAAGTGCAACTTTACATTCACAAGAGAGTGATCGACTTTCCCATAGTTCCACTTGACGAATGAATTGACTACCAACAACCGATGAAATTGATCAAAAATAGTGAAACAATCGACTATTCTGAATTCTATTCTCTGAGAAATATTATTTCCATTTCTAATTATTTCCATTTTTTTACAATATCATCATCACTATTATCAGTATTATCACTATTATTATCAACTATTATAACTTATTGTTATTCTCATGTTTTATATTGTTGTCGTCATTAATTATTATTATCATTGTGGATTAAACATCCGTTCGACCAACTATAATGTTTTGGGTTAAATTTTAAAATCTCACTTTTAAATCTTGGACTAAGATTTAAAAATCATCATTGAGATATTTCCTTAACATATGTGCAGTCCTCAAACGAAATTTTTTTCTTTACACGTTGTATGCTTTCCAGTTGTTTCACCAATTCTTTTAAATTGCATTGGAAATTTCTGCCATCAATTCAGTAAATACTATTTCTTCTTATAATCATTGAATGTGAATTTTATTCTGGCATCCTGACCTTTCCACCATTCTGACCTTTCCTTCAGTCATTCCCTGTTATAATAATATTACTTCCATGGGGATAGTATTATGTCCAAGTTTCTTGTCAGTTTGTATTTCGAAATTCTAAAGTGTTTAAACCATTTCATTTCCATTTTGCATCCCTTTTGATCTACGCAGCCACCATATTTGCAATATAATATTACCCGTTTCTTTCAAACATTCCAATGTATCACAGCAGTAACTTGACTGTGTCTATATTGAAAGCCGGTTTCTGCATTGCGTAATTTATTACAGCCACCGATATCCATATTCGTTATCACTGATGATCTGTTTTGAAATAGTCTCGACACATTCTATGCCGCTATTATTAATCCTTCTTTTCTCTTTCGAGATTCCATATCTTAGCCATGATAAGTTTTCCGTAATGATTTTCAAATGCCACAATTGCTGTTCTAACTTGTTAACTCATTAATTAACATCGCTGTTTGCATCTGTCTTTTGATTTTCATCACTTTAAATGATATTCGTTTGCTAATTTGAATTAGCATTTTTCCCTTTAGTATCACCATTGAATAAGCTCTCCTTCAACAGCTTGTTTTATTACAGTAATTAATCGGTGATGAAAGCAATTGATCGCTATCACTAATTGAAGCGATACAGTACTGAACTAAATTGCTGAATCGATAAATATCTAGTAGCAATCATTTATATTTCATTCTGACTTCGGCATTTGTCGAACGCTTTCCGAGCTTCAGCAGAAATTTCTTCCCTGAAGTTCGCGAAATGCCCATATCATTTTTTTTAGCATAATATTTTCTCTTCCTCTAGTTCATTCCATCAAATTCTGAGACATTTTAGTTCATTTGATAATAACATTGTAATTTCTTTATTCCATATAGTTTTTTAATTCCAGTTATCATATATATTATCTGACCGAAGTTTTCATTTTTGTACAATTTCAAGTCATAGCGCGATTTTTACGTTCTCTGTGAATATTTTATATTCGTATTTAATTGTGTTCAATTTTCAGCTGAAAGATGTTATCGGCAAATTTTCTTGCATGCTTGATTGATTCCTCCAAGTTTAATCCACTAACCGTTAAAGTAGTATCTCACGCCTTGCTCTTCTCAAATCATCATAAAATTTTAATTCGCATAATCTATTCATGTTGTAAAAGATTTAGCTTTTCCTTTTCACAGTTCCATGTTATTATTTTGCTATTTAGTTAACTATTTTTTTTCTCTTTTTGAAATTTTTTTTGTTGTAATATATCCTCGGAAATCACCAATCACCAACGGTATCATAGTGTATTGATGAGATGTAAACAAATCAACTGGCTGGATATTTGCTTCTGTCGTGGTTTAGTTTTTATTCCTTCTATTCATCTGTAATAGCTGCTTTCTGATATTGAATTGTTCATTATCCCAAGTGACTGTTAATATTTTTCTGATCCGAGAGCAAGCTCATTAGTCCTTAATTCTTTTGATCTAGTTCGATACATGATATTGCATTGAAGACAGAGTTGACACGTCGACCACTTCATCATTTTAATCCATTTAGTCTTTTCGCTTATTTTAATTTCTTTTTTTTAAAGGTTTTATCAAAATGTACAGCTCTTTTTTATTTCAGCTATGAATCATCAAATACTATCTTCATATAAGATTTGAAACTTTAAAAACATATCCTAAATGCGAAAAAAAGTTTTTTCCGAAAAAAAAAATTCCCTGATTCATTAAATTGAAAATTGGACAACTTTAAAACAAGAAATGGTGGAAAAAATTTTTCGTGCTTTTTTTCGTGCACTTTATACCACTTTAACTTGAGAATTGTCCCACTTTTTGTTAAATGATAATACTTTAAAGTAGCTCAATTCAAGCCAAAAATAATGGAAAAGAGAAGGAAACTAAGGAAAATTAGGAGAAATTAGATTAAATTTTATTAAAAATAAAATACTGCGAGAAAATTGGATTTCAATGAAAATGATCCGTCGTAACTCAAGAATTCCTTTCTGCCAACTCTTTTTAGCAGAAAATCTGAAAATTGTTTAAAGCAACAATAATAACAATAATTTGGTTGATATATTTTCTTCAAAATCAGCATCAAATGTCATCCGTTGACGGTCTTAATTTGGTGTTGTTTGTGTCGACAGATCCGAGAAATCGCAGGGAGCAGTCATTCATTTCAAGGCTTTTTGCTTCACTTGCTCATTTAAACCTTGGTAGTTAAAAATAAAGCAATCAGCAAGTGTTATCATTCTGCAGACTCATTCATTTTCTATCTTTGCAGCTGTCACTTGCAGAACGCTTTCCAGTCGTAATTTGATCATTTTTTATTTTTATTTTGAAAACTCTTCTCTCACAAAACAACACTTTATGCTATTTTTTGATTCTTCTAATCAGATGTATTATTGTGCTTTAGAAGACATTTGGTATAAAATTTTAGAAGTTTGAAAAAATGCCAAATGATTGTGTTTAATTGCTTTAACAACACATTTATATCTTTGAGAAAGGCAAATTTTCAAATTCAATTTTTGTCAATTCTTATAAAATCAAAGATTAGGAATACATTCGTAAAAAACTTTTGCAATTTCCCTCATCTATGTTATAATGTATTGGTATTATCTTTAAGTATCAAAAATTTCTTTAAATTTCTTGTAATACATTGAGAAATCAAAAACTAACTCTTTCTTATATTCAAGTTTTTAGAATTTATTTGTAAATACTTATTCTTTTTCTTCAATTATCTTGTCAGATGAATAAATTAAACATTGGTCAGAATTTTTAACATTGTCTTCTCATCTCAACTCTTTTAAATGCTTTGATAATGGGAAGAACATAATCAAAGGTTTTACATTGAAAATAACATTAACTTTTGCAAAATGAATAAGATTATACATTCAGAGCACTAAATTTAATTTCACACTGCTTCAGGTCTTTCGAAAGGAAATATTTAGTATTTTATTAGAGAAGTTTTTTAATAAATTCCCACATTAGTTCTTTCTCCATGTTCTCCTTGTCCTCAAATCGGCATAAATGTAATAAAGTTATCAACCCTTATAAAGATCTGGAATAACTTAATTAATATATCTTAAGTGATTTGGCGAATAAGTTTGAGTAGTTTTGTAGTCTATCGTCTGATTAATTAGAAATATCGAAATAGTTTTGTGGATGTTACAATGAATAATTGTAAAACCATCGATGAAAAAAGCCTGAGCAATAAATCATATTTAAGCAGTGAATAGTAAACGCTGCTGCTTGACGTATTTTATTTAGCCAGCGAAATGTTTTCATCAATTTTATGCTGCCGATTTTCATTTAGAATACAAATTGCGGCATTTCAGGTTCACCATCATTTTTCATAAGAATAGTGTAAGAAAACACATACGAACAGAACAAGACCAAATTTTGAGCATTTTCCATTGTATGACATGAATTTATTCAGTTGATTCATTAATTGTATCATTTTTGTCTCACTCTTCACTTCAATTTTTTGTTGTTGTCAAAATGTATAAAAAAATAAAAATTTTTAATTAATTGATATATTCAAGTTAGCAGATGGCAGAAGTTTAGTGAAATATTACGGCCAATTTTTTACTAACTTTCCTCCTACCCTTTTTGTACTTTCCCAATATATTCCATCTTCATTTTCACCGTTATTAGAGTCAAATAATTTCTATCAATTTGTCATCAATTTATGACTATGATTTTATGAAGCATTTTTCTTTTTATGAATCATCATGTAATTCTTTCGTTTCATGACCATTTACTGACTATGTTTAAAATGTACATTTTCGACTAGGATATTAAAGAGATTCCGTCATCATCGGTTAAATATGATAAATGAGGGGATGGAATCTGCATGAGAGATGTTTTTGTGTAATGCATTCAGGATGATCCAAAACACAGCATTGCTTGAATCGTTCCTTCAAACTTTTGCAGCCTGCCCAATTCACATGAAAAAAGAATGTTGCAGTATCAGATTTGGGAAGAAAGATCGAATTGAATCGTAGTTGCTGCAATAATCGAATAGATTAAGTGTATATATAATACTACGAGCAAAGAATATTAGCTGCAGAAATAGCTCGATGGGTTTAGGCACCGGAACAACTCCGAATTCAGGCTCCCGTGATGATTTGTCTAATGGTACCAATTGTTTGTACAGCATTCTTGAAGTCCCACGAAATGCTGATGATGTTGCTATTCGAAAAGCGTATGTTTTATCATATTATATTATCAGCGATTATTTACGATAATCGATATTTACTCAGATTAGACTAAATTTTTCATTATTAAATCAGTTATTTATTCAACGAAATGATTTTACAAATTATGGATGAGAAATTTGCATGTAATTATATCATTGTTTCTGCAAATCTTTGGTTAAGTTTTCCTAAAATATTATTGATCTCTGTAATAAGAAACTGATCTTTTTTTTTTTTTCTTTTGATTTTTTTAAACCAAATATTGAATGTTCAAAAATTTTAGACATTTTTAACAAAATTTTAGGAGATCTAGACATACCCTTCAGTTGCTTTTAATTCAGTGCTTTTATTGTTGAAATCGAATCAAAAACGTGCTCTATCCATCCTTGATTTTATTGAAGACGTTGCTATTCGATCAAAACTTAACATTTATTGTAAAGCTTATGAAAAGAGCGTATTGGGACTCAGATGTCAACCACATGCAGGCATTAGGATTACTTGGCTATCCAGTGCTTATTAGAAAAAGCTATTGTTTTAATTGCATCTCATGAAAATTTTGGCATTCATCTTTATAATAATGAAACAATCTTCTCTCATTTTATCCAAATTCAAAGTTGTTCTGATCTCTTTCGTTATGATTATCATCAAATTATTGACAAAAAACTGCTTTTTTCTGCTCTGATTCATTTCTCCGACAAGAATTAATTTCGTACTTCCTTGCTGTATAACATTTAAAAAATTGTTTTATGTTAAATAAACTTTGTTCCGTGAAATTTCTTGATTGGATATAAATATTACGATTAGAATGATTCATATAACATACCAATAATTATTAACAGAATGGATATAAGATAGTGACGAATGAATGAAATGACGGAAAGGAAGAAAATGATCGAAAATTTTCATTTCCAAGTATCTAAAATTGGAAGAAATCCTGTTTTAGAGCATTTTTCATTGGCTATTTTCTTATCCATGTTTCTGGGAATCCATCAGTAGGATTGAAGAAATCAGAATCCGTCATTTTAAGCTTCGGGGATCAAAAAACTAGTCGATTCAAAATATAAAGGCTTAATTTTTCAGTTTGCTTCAGCCATAGACTTCTTGAAATAACAAATTTTAATTTTTCAATAATGCTTCGTTATACTGCAGAATTAGATCAATGTTGTAATATAATATTAGAATGATCAAGAACATTCTTTGTCATTCTCGTTTCCTAACGGATAGTCTAATAAGCAAGAAATATTTGATCAAAATTTTTTGGTATCCTTTTTTCTCTCTCTAACTGCCCTATACATATCAGAAACTATTTATCACTTAATAAATCACATTCATCATCGCAATTACACGGAGATAGGCAACATGCCTAAAATATATAAACAAGCAAGATAATCTTATGTGTAAAATATGGAAATTTATATGGTAATCATCGTTCGCTGGACGCAATGTTAAAATACATTTCATTCAATTAATTCAAATTTTAACAAATTCTGAACTAAAATTCCATTTCATATTTCACTACGAAACAGCTGATTGCTGCATTAGCAAACCAGTATAAGTACGAAATTATTTGGTAAATATGCAATATTCAAAGACAAATAGAAAACTAAAATGTAAAAATGAAGTTGTTTAAATTTTTTAAAAAAAAGATGTGAGACAGTATCTTTTAAATTAAAAAAATTTCGTGATAAAATCTAGCATCTATTGCAGATATCGTAAACTAGCATTACAATGGCATCCAGACAAAAATCCGAATAACAATCAAATTGCAGAACAAAAATTCAAGCGTATAACTCAAGCATATGAAATATTATCAGATCGTAAGTTTTTCTGCATATTAAATATCCCAAGCAAAATTTCATATCAAATATTCTAAAACCAGAGATTTGTTTTATGCCACATAGTGTGAAAGATTTTACTTTTGATGATCGCAAAGAAGAAATAAAGATGCATCTCTCTGAATCGCTAGATATAAATAGATTACATCTATTAGATTTTAGAGCAACTCTACTACATTACTGTTTTTTTTTCCTTCTTTCAATTTGAATATTTTGTAACAGTCGTCGGTAATTTAATCAGCAGAAATGATAAACCATAAATCTTTTTTTGGGAGGTTCGGCACTGGACTGGATTTTCCGTCAATACACTAGTAAATGGCATTACATCCAGTATTCGAGCATCGTGTGCTCTTCCTAGAATACCCTTATAGTACCATTCATCCATTCTACACAATCTTTTTTGCAGCAAAAAAACGCAGTTCATATGATCGTTCACGTTTGACTAGTTCACAACGTTACAATAAGCAATCACGTAATATTTTTCATCATCGATTCCGCTCACCTTTCGATATCTTTCAAGAATTATTCTTCAAGGATCTGTTTGACGTAGGCACCATTAATTTAATATTTTGGGACATTGATTGATTACAACTTTTATTTAGAATCCTTTCTTGAATGCTTTTTCAGAATATTGCAAAATGTGATATTTCAGGATTTCATGACGGATGAAAAACCTTTTTCACCATTTATTTCTCGACCAAGATCCGATAGTGTTGATTCACTTTACAGGAGATGCAGTTCGTTCGATTCTTAAATTCTATACGTTTAAATTTTGACAAATTGCAAGAATTTCAGTTTTGTTAAGGATCGCTACCCGCATACTTTTCAGGAAATCATAGAACGAAATTTACCAACAATACCTTTTTCGATGATAAAAGAGATGATGAACTTATCAAAGAAAATAACTGGTAGGCGGTTTTTTATAAAATTTCAATTTAACTATAAAATTTTCATTAATATGAAGGTGATACATTTCTTATGGACAGTTATTAAAGATTTTTTTTCCAAAACAGAATATTGTTAAAGCTGAGTATTGTCCTTTAAATTTTTTATTATTAAAGTTAATTAAATATTTAGATTCTTGAATGCTTAAAATACTTAGGCAAAAGAATGAATGGTAAACTTTTTTAGACAGTTGTTTGAAAAAAAAATTTCAACTGATCTATTACAAGATTAAATAATATATTTTTAGCAGTTTTTCATCAGTGATACGTTTTTCATCAACAGAGCCGGGAAAGAATGCCTCCAGTCGTAAGACAACAACAACCACGAAAATAATCGATGGAATCAAAGTTATTACGAAAAGGTTGCTTTTAGTGAAAATCTAAAATTCAATCTTACGATACGGATCGCTCTATTGCAGTGCATTTACAATTATCAATTCATTACTTTTGATTTGATCGCTGCTTAGAGAACACTTTTGATTTGGATCAACTGAAGCTGACCAGTTAACATGCTGCAATGCTTTAACTGAAATATCTTGCCTTTTCTGAAGCCTTACCAAACTCCATCATCCATTTATTTCGAATAATATATCGTATAATTTGAATTATATATTGTATAATTACAACTGACTAAAGTATAGAATTATATCTTTTCACGTAAAAATCCCATTTACTCTATTCTTATATTCAATAATTTATTGGGAAAGTTAAGTTATGTGGCACAAACGAATTTTTGACGAGAAAGGGTTTTATTGTTAGATGGAAGAGTTAATCTTCCTGTATAATACAAACAATTGTTAACATCCAATTCATCACAGGATTATTCTTGCTTATAGTAGAAAGATTGCCGATTTGTTATCATAGAAACCGTCGCTATACCTCCTGAGTCGTTATAAAAGTCGATAACGTTCTAAAGAACTTTCAGCCAATAATTTATGGCCAAGAATGGTTCTTCTCCAAAATCTGATCCTTACATATTCTTCCTTGGCCCCTCCTTTTTTCCTGATTTTCAATTTGTCACCTCATGATTGGTCGACTTCGCTTTATTTCTCTGTTTATCGGAGCATTTTAGCCGTAAACATGCCTGTTATTTTGGCCTGAACATATTATCCTCTGTTATTAAACATAATCCCCCTTTGTGGTAAATATGATTACCGCTTTGGGAGAAACATATTTGTCCTTTTGTTTAGTGTTTACGTGGGAAACGTGTTCGCCGCGTTTTTTTTGAATTCTATTACTCCTTAATTATTATATTTTGTCGGATTTTCGGACAACATTCACATTTTGTGAATGTGAAACCGAATGTAATGTCTTTGCATAACTATCTGATTGGAATGCTATTTGTTTGTAAATTATTCTATCAAAAATAGTTTTGACAATACCATAGTAAAAGTAGCTATTATCAACTAAAACCTTAGCTGAATTTTTGTATTTTGATCAATGTGAGGAAATGAAATTACAGAACAGAAGCAGAAGGTAAAGAAACTATTGAAGTGATTGAAAACGGTGTGCTGAAATCTCGGGTCATCAACAAGAGTGCTGTCGGAGAAACTGCTGCGTAATGCCATTCTTTAAAGAGGAATTTTTCAGAGTAATATTCTTAATCTGAAATAGGAAACATGATATTTAAAGTATTTTCGAGAAATAGTAGACCAATTTTTCCCCTATTTATTGGTTCTCATTCATTTCAGTCTGATAAGGAACTTTTGCAATTTTCATATAAAGAAAATATATTTCAAAAACATTAGAATTTATCAAAATCCTTTTACTTCATTATTTTCCTTAAATCGCCTTTGATTTATTGGTCGCGTTCTTGAACATCCATATTTATAGCTTCTGCCTTATCCTGGTATTGCCATTTTTGCATATTTTTTAATTCCACTTTTTTCTTTTTTTTTTTTGATAGAATAAAGTGTATTGGATTTAAATCCTTTTTTTTTTTTTTTTTTTTGTTGTTGTTGATAGAATAAAGTCTATTGGATTTAAAAGAAATAATATACAGTGAATTCCAAAGAAATAACTTTTAGTGGATTCAAAAAAAAAAAACAAGCATCAGAATTCAGTGTATTTATTTAAAGAAAATAAATCTCAAGAACTACAATTCCCTTCCGATGGCATTATCATCGAATACGTGCATGTTTATATAGGCTGTGGCTCAGTCTGATTAAGTGCCAAAGAAAGAAAAGGAAAAGTGCGCATTTCTAATATGTTTAATATCGTAATACTTGCGGGTATACAATATTTTTTGTTGTTCCATTGTCTGTGTAGATATAGAGATTGTCTGGTTTGTCGACTCTAGAACACGCAACATAAAATTGTTCGCGTGAAAAGCAAGTTATGTTAGATCTAAACCGAACAATTCTAAAGATTGGCCCTGGGCTTCGTTTAATTTTCAAATCCCTGATTTCTAAATGTTCTCATATTTTGACTAAGTGAATTTAATGGTTCTTAAATTCTGAACCACGGCCTTGGATTTATAGTGAATATATGTATCATTATATTCATTGTATAAGTAAGAACAACTTATTATTATGAACTATAATTCTAGTTTTGCAAATTTTTGCTCGTCACAGAGTTGTTTCTCTGTAGCTTATATATCAACTAAAAAGTTTTCAGTTGCATATTACGTTGCATATTCGGTGAAAGCATAACCTAATAATATATTTGTTATAGCTATTTCTTGTAATAACAATTATTAATCTTTGGTATTACTTTCAAACAATGTAAACCTGCCAATTTATTGTCATTGCCATTTTTACGATGCTTTTCAAGTTTGTATGCACTAATTATATAATCGTATTGTAAATATGTACTGGGATGGAAATCTATTTAATGAATTTCGAGTTTTGAAGGTAAAAGGTCATAATGAGCTTACTTGACAAATTATGTTATATAACACTAATTTGAAACAGTGAAACTTGGCGAAGTATTCCAAATAAACAGAACTAATAAATTTATTTCACACATGCACGATTTTATTTCACACTCGTATCATTTTTTAATTTTGCATTTTTCAAAAAAAAATTTTGGTTTTTTTAAATTTTAAAATTCAAGATATTACAACTGTCGTTTTAATTATAAGTTTTTTCTAACATCATAAATCATATATTGATTCCATGTTTGTTTAACAATTTTTTGTTATTATTTTATTGTCAAAACAAATGACTATCAAACTATTTCTCTTTTTTTGAATTGTTTGAGGATTTAAGGAGAAAATTTTTACTTATTTACTTATTGATTATATCTGCTTGATTAATCAGGAAATAAATTTGTAATAGTTTCGAGTACCAGAATAAAGTTAATACTTCAGAAATTGATTTCTTGCTGGTTACGGCAAGTGGCCATCATACTTAATGAATTGTCGTGAAACTTATTCATCTAGACTGTATTTTTGAATGTATCTCACCCACCAATTTTAAAATACAATAATATTTTATTTGCAGATAGCATTGAGAGAATTGATTCCAATGGAAATAATGTAAACATCATTGATTTTTCTTATATTTTTATAATATATTTAATTACAAAACAAGTACATATTGTGATAACGAAACTAAATAAAAAATTATGGCTGGATTATATAATTGTAATTACAATTAGCAACATGCCCGTTTACTGAAATCAGCTGATTTCACTCGAAATGCTCGATTCCAATCATTGTCTGGAGGATTATGGCGATAACGACGCGAAACAAGAACTTGCGGTCGTTTCACCATTTCTGCTGGTGATTCCCTCATTATTAAAGCTAATCGTAAATTCCAAATCTAAATTAAAATACTGAGCATCATGTGACTTATTCAACAGAAATAAATGAATGAGACTTGTATATAATGATACTGTATTAGTTTTTATACTTTGACGAATCTTATGCTATTTTATTTTTGATAATAAATCATTTTATGTGAATAAAAGTAACATTATATAGTTATCTTTATTATTTGCTTGAATAAATCATTTACTATGATTAGCACAATTTTTTGTTTCCCAAGTTTTTTGAATAATATTAATATTAATAAATGAGGTTCAGAAAAGTGGAAAAGACATACATATAAAAGACATAACAATGTAAAAAGCACATAAAAGGCATAAAAGGTATACTTATTAACCTTTAAGTTGGTCTCAAGTTTCAGTAACTGACTTATATTACTTCAGACAAACTGTTAGGAAGATGAAAAGTGCTTATTTTTTGATGTAGTTGTGAAATGAACGATAATTCCCTGAATCGAATTGTAATATTAAACAAGATATAAACCTGGCCTCTGAATACTCGCAACTGGCTGTATTTTAAAAAGCGATTCACATCACGATCATACTTGAATAAGGTGGCGATATCGTCGCATAGACTTTGCACGAATTGTGGTGTTAACAACTGCAGTAGATTTGTCCTTAATTCTTCATTCCATGGCTGTAAATCGAAAAGCGATTTATGCGACTGAACGGTAGATTTATGCTACTTGTATAAAATTGAAAAATTCACTTTTAACAGTAACAATATCAAGCAGTGGATGCATCTCACCAAAAGTTTTTCATGAATTTTCCTCAAATGCCAATTAGTACTTAGCATGAATATTTAGGAAAGATTCTAACATAATTAGCCCAAGACAACTGTGCCCAAGCAAACGGAAATTGTCGTAGACGACTGGATGTCTCGGGATGCTTTACTGGAAATGCCAAACCATTATCAATAGCAGCAAGTTCCAGTATTTTTTCTGGTTCATACCTGCACAAGTAATTATTTGCATCATTTAAGCATGAATTATCTCACTGTAAACATCATTGCAGGAATAGTTGTTTGAAAATGAAAAGAAATTTCGAGGAAGTAATACAAAAGATATCATTTGAAATTCAGTCTTTATCTTTAAGCAATTACATTTTTACAATATTATTGGGATAAATATAACAAAACTAAATTGTATGACTCGAATTGATGGATTTGGCTATGGTACTCGAGCACTGTTTTAAACAATAATCATACTTAATAAGCCAATTCCCCATATGACGATCTGTGTTGCGAATAACGTAATCAAGGACGCACAGTTTTTGAAATAGGTACTTGAATCGTTCAACTTCTACTGCTGTCAGTGGACATAATCCACCCCTCTTCTTCCACCGCGGTATAATATCAGAGGCACTTACATACCCATTCAGGAACAACTGTAGATGGATGAATTTTTTTAACTCATAACTTAAGAAATTTCATCTATTAGATGACTAAATAAAGTGCAAGCTGTGAAGAAATTCGTTCGTGAATTTAAATCCTTGGCAGCCTCAGAATCAGCAAAATTTGGATGAGATAAGACCTTACAATATGATTTGTCCCACAGTCTTCGAAGTCAATTTGATTATGAACATATCAAAATATTAAGAGGAGAATAAAATAATCATTGATATAATTATTTTCATATTATTGAAGCCATTTTACATGAAAGCTTTTCTTACTACCTGATAACTACCATCTTTTCCTTTCAATTCTTTGTTGTTAAATCTTGATTTATCCTTATAGTAAAAAGCTGGTGAGGCAAGTTTCACGATGCGTGTTTTCGGTACTATGTGAAGCTGTAATATTTTTCATTCATTTGTTGAATGAAAATTTAAACAAGAATTATGTATTCGATATTAATTCCTGTAACAATCACGTAACGAAGAGATTTTCATGATCTGAGGAATAGTGAAGCATACCTAAACAATGGGTAAGTTATCGATACGAAGGACGATCATTCCGATGAAAACTTCATGTGCGAATACATATGTAAAAATCAAGTTTTTTATAGTTATTAAGATTACATTTTTTATAGTTACATTTCTTACAGAAAACATTACATTTTTTATAATTATTTTTTATAATTATGTCGTTCATAATCTTAGTTTTGACATCAGTCTTTGAAAACATTACGCAAACAAACATAAATAATTTTAAACAGATAACATCTGGAAGACTGCCACAAAAATAAATATATGTGCTAAATGTGACGCGAATTTTTGAAAATTCTTCCTAAATAAGATGTATTTGGAATAAAATACCAAAAATTACTTGTAACTTTTCATCAACAAGAGAAGCAGCCGTTTCTGATATATAACCATTGTTTGGTATAAGACAGGCTCTTCCAAAACAACAGAAGCAAAGCATACGTTGAAAATATTTTGGCCATTTAGGATTTTGCGGTGCAAATGGTTCTTCGTCTTTTGGTTTGAATATTGCTATATTTTGATAATTTATATCGCGTACAAAATATGATCCTAAAATGAATTATGTGATAAAACTGAGCTTATTAAACCGTCTTCCCGCATCAATCTTTGAGTGCAGCAAAGAACTTCGTTCTTTGAGCCTCACGAAGTCTGTCAAAGTTATGTAACTTGCACGATCTGCTTTATGTATCAAATCATGAATTTTTTGGTCATATTGGCTTCACTTTTGATCTTCATTCACTAAAGCAAAAAACATCATATCTATGCTATGAGGAAATTATAAATGAAGCAGAATTTTATCCGCTTTAAAATTGCTACCGGAACTCCCCTCTGCAATCCGTACTGGTTGTATGCCAGCGTTGATTGCTTCCAAAGCTCGTTTCAAGTTCTGATTGAAATCATCATCATTCAGAATTTCCTGTCGCGATGATGCTACGAAAGTTTTTATCTTATTTTGCCACGTTGAATCCGGATGCGTTACTGTAGATGGTTGCGAAGCCGATTGAAAACTTTCCTGAATACTGTCATTCAAAAATCTCTCAATTTATTTCGTCGACTTCATAAACAGAAGTTTTTATATTCGGAATGTTTCAAATCTTCATATAGTTGTAGATGTTTAGGTAACAATCTTAGGTTAATTGAATTACATTTAAATTCAAACTGCATTGAAACCTTGATCTTGCAAACTATTAAATCTCAAGTAATGCTACAATTCTTAATTATTTAGTGATAATGATTTGTAAATGAGTACCAACCATCATTACATAATTCTCCTCTGACTTGGTTGTGACACCAGTGCGCGATAAGTCGGATCGGTCATTTATCCTTGCTTTTTGTTTTGAATTGGTGCAAATAATAGGTGATATTGTTTCTAGTTGCTGATCGTAATTCTCAGCCTTCACTGCCATCTGTCACCACTGTACGAGAACATCAATAATTTTTGTGGGAGATTTCAACTCTTTGCTAGAATATAATCACCATTAGTAACATTTGGTTGTTCTTATCGGGATCATTAGACTTATATTTCTTAGTAAGATCATTCGATCATTCAGCCATTCTTTCGATAGTATTACCTCATTTCAGGAACAGTTATATCCAAGCATTCCGAGAATTGTCGAAATTTGACAAATTTTTATCGAAATTATTGAAAGAAAAAAATAAAAAAGGAATTTTTCATTAGACAAGCATAGACAGAAGTCTAAAATGGATATAATTGTTATTATATTAGATAAAATAGCCTTTCAATTCTTCAATTCATTTTGAAAAAATATTGTAACACCCACTCGAATTATTAACAAACAATGCAACTATTTCATCTGAAATTCACTTTTAATTTTAAATGAACAAAGATAGAGAGAAGAGTCATATAGTATGCAGAATAGAAAAATATTGCGTTGAGAGTCGAGGGATTAAAAATGTGTGGAAATATTCATTTAGTGGGAAATATTTTAAATTCGCTTAGATATAGTCTCATTCACTGACTTATTTACAGCAGTAAGTTATGATTGATTGATTGTTAGTCAAGTTTTGAGATGCAGCACTTTTCTGTCCAGCGATTACCGACAATGTTGGAAGAATTCTTATAGGAATTAATTTGTATTTTTAAAATTTGCAATCTTTTCTTTCCAGTTTTAACAATCAAAAATTTGTTTAAATTCTATAAGTTCTCTTAGCCATTCAGTGATCATTATCGTCACATCTGATTTTGGGCGCTGATTTCAGCTCCAGGAAATAAACCTGTCCCAGGAATTTGAAGGAAAATGTTTCGAATTTTATGACGACAACATTTCTTAAAATTAAACTATTTGAAAAGAAAATGCATATAATGGAGAATCAGAGATATTCATTGAAACAATGAAGTTATTGTAATCTCAGATCTTGGCCAAATAAAAAAGAAATATAAATCTCGCCAGACTTGATTTTTTCTATAAATTTTGTTGTTGTCTTTGCTGCTATTAAGTAAAATAATAGCAAAATGAAGTAAAAAAGGCAGGATGAACTGATGTAAACGAACAAATCTAGTTCAAATAATCCTAAAAGTTGTAATTTTTTTTTTTATTCTTGTATACATGCATACTATGATCGATTTTTTAGCAAGTTTGGGAAATAATATTCCGGTTTTACATTAGTTTTGTCAAAGAAATCCATCGTATGTTATGCGCAAAAAGATTCAAGAACTAGATTTGAGAAAGTAGCAGAGAACCAAGGAAAAAAGTTGACGAAAGTACATTCATCTAAAGACATAATTATAAACAAAAAATAAATGAAAGAGACTTATTTTGCATATCATAAAAATAGAGAGAATCGTTCGTTAAACAGTTTTCTCTTACGATTTTTACATTTGCATAGTAAAAGTTTGTTGTGCAATTCGCAAAGCAATTGAAAATTGAAAATTACCTTGCAAATTGCACTTATTCTAGTTTTGCTTTTTTTTAGCTTCCATTTTGAATTTTTTTTCACTTTCTTCCAAAAAAAGAAAATTTTTTTTCTCTTTTTTTCAATGCCAACGTACATTATTATTATTATTATTATTATTATTATTATTATT
>KZ269980.1:1822654-1860393 GCA_002249935.1 Onchocerca flexuosa | reverse complement strand
TTATTCTGATGGTTTTAAAGTTTGATAAATTTAAATTTAATGACATTTTTGATTTAATGTCTTAGGTGGGAATAATACTAAAACACTGACCATTAGGATTTTTTTTTGAAACGTTACAAGTTTGGTTGGTTGAGAATGAACGATACAACAATTAACCATCAAATATTGACCATCTATGTAATATGTGAGGACTGGAGGAGCTAATGACCAGTTGACCTTTGAGAGTCTATAAAATCTAAAATAAGAAAACTTACGCTCAGTGAGATATACTGTTTCAGACATTGTATTGTGGTGGAAAAACTGAAAGATGAGGGATATTTGATCTCCATGACCACCAGTTTTATGAAAACAATCTTTCTAATGAGAGAATACATTGTTCTTATCACTGTAATCGTGAACTGGCGCTGATAAGTGAAAGAAAATTAAGATAAATTAGGCATGAAAAAGTCAGAGCACAAAGTGTGGAATAGGTAGTGGTCATCTATCATAGGGGTGCCAATGGCTCAGTGATTGAAGAAAATTGGATCAGAAATGGATGAACTTTTCCTGTTATTGTTTCTTAACACATCCCTTCAAAAATGCTTGCCTATAATACGAAAAGAATTAGCTTTCGTTTTCTTATAATCTTAAAAGAATTACTTTCTTTTATTTTCGCATAACCGGAAAAGAAGCTTCTCAATTTTTGACGCTTTATCTTTCCAAATTTTTGGATCCTTATCAGGAAATACGCTTGTTAAAAATTGAAAAGATAGAATAAGAGTACCAATAACATCTAAAAAGCTAGCTGTGATGGCACACAAATGAGATATGTCATATATTAAAAACTTCATTTCGGGATATTTTCACTAAGATAGATGGCACGATGAAGTAGGCGGAATAGACGGGATAAAGCGGGGCGGAGTTCGTTGGTAACGACGCCAGAAAAATTGAGATGCGTGATAAACAAATATATAAGAGGAAATGTATATTTCATTTTCCTCTTTATAGCAATTAACCAGTTTCATAACACAACTTCAGAGTGCATTTGCATTTACCATCATCCAACACTGCCTTCTGCAAAATTAAATTATTTGTTACTCTCGTAGAGCTCATTATTCCTCTGCTAATGTGCTGTGCTTTTATTGTATCGAGAATTCTATCTCATGTTCGCGAAATCTTCTATTAACAATTATAAAGGGATCCATTTCACTGATGCTTGAATCCCTAATTAGGATCCAATTAATAGCATTTAAAATATGGTAGATAGAAAATGTCTCAACAGTTGAATTAGATTTTGAGTTTGGACTTAAGCGACACTCCAAAAACTTTGATCTAAGGTAGTGATAAAGGCTCTGATAAAGTACTTCACTTTGTTATTAGCAGTGAATTTTCATTTCTTTTCGAAAATGAATTTAAATAATTATGAAAGAATTTCTGTGCCTTATCATTTTCTAATCATTTTCTGATGTTTAGTTTTATATTGAATTTCCAAACAAAACAATTCATCACATTCGAACAATGGATTGCCTTACTCGATCGGATAGATTCAAGGCAATATATTAGAGATTTTCGGGAAAAAAGATTTCATCCTGGTGAGATTTTTAGAATTCCTTAGGCACATCTGCTATTTTATCTATAATTTTAAAAATGTTGCTGATGAATTACTTCTGAGCAAACAGAACCGGTTCAAAGATTTTCAAAGAGTGAGATTTCAATTACTGGTTCAAACTCTGATAGATACTGATTGGTAAGGCTATGAAGTAATAAAATTAAAAAAAAAAAAAAAGCATAAACATCAGACATTGCAACTGCCTGTGAATTTACAAAGTATTCGGAAGAAATGTAATATTTGAAGCAACCGTTTTTCCAGCTATGGATCAATAAATCGATTGATTCAAATTCAATGATGTTTTTGAATTCATAATTTGTTTCACTTCCAAACCAAAATTTTCTTTTAAATTCGATAAAGTACAGATGCACTATTCAAAAGACTATTTTTCGATAGTTAATTAACAAAGATATTAGTAGTCTCTTTTTTCAATTATCGGTTTTTTCTAGTGAATATAGATTCCATTAGCAATGTATTTATATCTACAGAACAAGATGCTAAGATGAATAATGAATTTAATTTATATACTTCATATTTCGGATTAATTTTTGTTCTGCCAATGATGAATAGTTAGATGCTCAAGATCTGTAATTCCATGGATATTACATACCGCAATTTGTACTAAATTTCCTCAAAAACAACTCATGTCGACTTAATCCTACTTTTTCACCTACACAGTTTCTACAAAGTAAATTATCGGACTAATTGCATAGGGAAGAAAAGAGACTAATATCAAGTTTCTTCATTTCAACGATCTATATAGTTTTATTCCAACCATTCTGGTTTTAGTGTAGAAAACAGAAAAATTTCCATAGTTTGCGAAACTTGTCTTTTTTAAATTTTGGATTCGAAAAGATCAAAGTAAATTTAAAGAAATAAATAATTATCTAGGGAAATCGTATATCCTTCTTTAATGCCATATTGATGAACCTTTTCATTCCTGGATGATTTATCGAAATACCATTCTTTTTTAGAGTCGATCGCGACTATTAGTTTTTATTTTATTTTATTTTCTTTCACCCTTCAAGCTACTTTTCTAAGTTCCTTAATAAACTAATGGTTAGTATTGGAAAAAGTCTTGATTGCGGTCTAATTATACCGTTGAAAGTCATCAATGTAATATACTTCAAATTTAAGGTGATACGTAATATGTAGCAATTGTGGGGAATCAACTGCAGCATTAAAAAGATGATTAGAAGATTTCACTCAATTTTCATAATTAGATTAAGTATTTTCGTTGCCATCACTAAAAAGGCTATCTTTTTGCAATACTGCAGAAACTCAGTTAACATTGCCAAAATGGTGCAAATAAGGAAAGTGAAATGACAATACATTTGCTCGAACCATTATTCTTAGACTTATGTCCAGTAAGAATGGTTAACCAATGATCGCACATATATCCAAAAAGCTATCAGATAAACAGAAAGAGTATTTGCAACTTTTTGGTAAGTTAGAGATCATGACTGTTGTCATCTCCTTGTACCTCTAGAAATATGATTCTGCAATAATGCTGAATCATTGACTGATTTGTTGTTTTTTTTCTGCATTCACGAAAATTCGGTGAGTTAATTAATATACAATATCTCATTCTTGAAAGGTTTATGTATTTGCTCTATCATCTCCTAAAACGAATGATGAAGACAAAAGCAGAAAGTTTCTTCGACATGCTCCTTTCATGCGTCAAAATAACCGGTTAGCTATTCATGTGGAGATCAATGATTATCTCGTATCAATTCAGTCAGGTTTCAATCTCATTAAACAGTTTAAAGAGAAATAAATTATAATCTTTACTGACCAAAATCGAAAAGAAGAAATGCCCATTTCTTGTAGAAACTAAGAAGAAAGTACATTTTGGTATTCAGAAATTGTAAAAAGTGATTTTTAAATTCTGTATTTTCTCAAACTTTATACGACTAATTTCTTTTTTGTATTTCGTTTCGTTGCGTCGCCATTAATACATCAATTAATATATTTATCGGTTCGATTTATCGCTACTGCGTAGTTTGCATGAGCCGGTGCATTGGTCATCCAAATGCAGGAATTTTAAACAACAGAAAGAGGATGAAAAAAATGCAGCTAATATTGATCTTTTATCAGCTGATAGTTGTCACTACTGCAATCAAAGTGATCGACAATGGTTTGGCACCACCTGAAATTGTCCATTCACCCATATTAACCAAGCGTTTGTTTTTCATTTTTTCAATTTGAATTGTAATTCAAATAAAAACAAATCAACCAAGAAAATAAATCCGATAATGCCTTTACTAGACCATTTATTTCCATGAATAATAACGATTAAAAATAAAAGAATTACGGTAACAAATTCACATTGCTTAAGATAAGCTGATAGGTATAAAAATGAATCTGTTTTACAAATTTGATATTATTCTGTTCTTTTCATCTAAATGAAATTAATTTGGGACATTTAACTTTAATTAAATTAAAAAAGTTTGATTCGAATGTTTTGAATTACTGCTCCAAATTCAATAAATACTATTTTCGAAGAAAGAGAGCGGCACTTTTTGATGATATTGAGAAAACAGCCATCGGCATTTGAGTTTCGAAATTGTGTGAAATGTGCTATCATGAAAACGAATGGATGATGGAACTAGTTTTTGGTATAATTAAACATGAATTAAATGATCGTCGGTTATTCAACGATAAGTGATATTGCTGCAAGAAAAATAAATCAGTTGGCTAAAAAAATATTATAAAATAAAATCCTCAAAGTAGTAGCATAAGGAGCAAATTTCAGAAATTTGCCAATTTAGCTTGCAAAATTTTTCAATAAATAGAAGAATGAAAAAGCAGAAAGTGCCATTTATGGTAATATTTTATAGTTCATGCTCATTACCCATTTCATCAGTCTTTATTTCAAATTTAAGAAAATTGTATAGAAAGAAGTGAGGGTGAGAGGTCAAAAGATAACTCTATTGGAAGCGATCAAAATTCAAGAAAGAAAATGCGAATTTATTTCATTACGACTTATTGCATTACACATTAATTACGCATTTCCGAGTGTGAAGTAATCTCACAACATCAGCAATTAGCTGTAACAGTATTGTCTTTCTACCTCTAATCAATTTATCTTTCTTTTACCGATAATCAAATTTTATCTCTGATTTGATAAATTTGCTCTGATTTAATGAGTTTGTAGCTCGATGCATTGTCAAAGCAGAACCGTTGGATTTGGTATTTTTGCTGGATAGCTCAGGTTCACTGAAAAATAAATTTCAAGATGAAATCAATATCATTCGTCGAATCGTCAATCATGTTACTATCGGAGAATTCGCTACACGGGTCATGCTTATACAGTTCAGGTGTTTTCGTTATTCAAAATATTCATATCTTAAAAATTCATTAATTTTCTACATTTTTTAATTTGAGCAATGTTTTGAAATCACTCTTTACCCAATCCACTATACTATCGTTTTTTTTTTCTTTTTTTTTCTTTTTTTTTTTTTTTTTTTTTTTTAACAGAAATTTTCAAAAATTCGGCTGAAATAAGAAGATCGAAAATTTTGCAAAATATTTTTTAGTGGTGTCCAACATTTGGAGTTTAATTTCAAGAAATTCAAAGATCGCGACGATATTCTTGACGCTTTAGATGTATTAAGGCATGTATCGGGCATAACACGAATGGGTGATGCACTTGAATATACTCTTAGCATGCTAAATGAAGAAAATGTAAGTTATAAAATTTGAAAATCTTCATTTAATTTTATTTGAACTACAAATTCATGTTTCCATAACTTTGAATTAAAAAAACGGGTAATTTTCAGAAAAAAATTAAGCAGATTAGGAAGTAAATGCTTAAATAGAAAATTGGGACTACTACCCGTTGGATACAATATTTGATATCTGATTTTTCAAATTCTGATATAATTTCTAAATCTTCGCAATTATTTTTCAATAGTATATTATTTTTGTAAAAAATGACTTTGAAGAATGATTGCAAAGATTAATTAAACTTCATTTTTATATTTAAACAATTTTGAAACTACTCAGAATTTCTAAAAAAAATAAAAAAGTTAAATTTTTAAAATTTAAGGGAATGAGGCCTCCGCATGTATCAAAGATAATATATTTATTATCGGATGGTCGGACGCATGATTATCCTAAAGATACGGAAATGGCAGATTTATTGAGACAGCAGATTAATAACATTGACATTTACGCTTATGGAACTGGTGAATATGTTGCTATGAATGAATTAATTGCTATTACAAAGGTAGGATGGCAACTTTTATTTTTTTACCTGTCTTAAAGGAAGTTGCATAAAATCTGTTGAATGGAGAAACAAAATATCACCTCATTTTTGATAAGTATTAAATCATTTTTGATAAGTTTCCTTTAAAATTTTCATAATAAACAAATCATGCAGTTTTGAAATTCATTGTTTTTTGCAGGATCCAAAAAAAATTGTGACAAATGAAAATTTGGAAGACTTGGAACCAACATTTGATCGCTGGAAGGGTACTGAAGTTTGTGAAACATTGCCTGGTATGTTGATACAAAATAAAACGTCTGACCAACCCAATCCTAACCGTACTTGAAAAAGAAAAAGCAATATTTGGTAGAGACAAGTATTAGCCTGAAATAAATTTCATCCGAAATATATGAAAAATTAAATTTTATGGCAGCATCTTCGTACTTCCTGCTGTATCCTTTTAACGATAGATATTAATACTTGTCAAAGGCTATTATGTATTTGTAATTCTACTCATTCTGATAATGTAAATCTCAAGAAGTTAGAAGATGATAAATACAGTTTCATTCTTCAGAACGCCGGTATCGGAAAAATAGCTAAGAAAAGGATTTATATTTAATACAAATTATGGTTAAATAATTTTGCTAACATTTCCAAAAACCAGAAACATTTTGAGGATGGTTGGATTAAAATAAAAAATTTCTTTTAATTATTTGACTGAATAATATATTTAAGTTTGCATCCGTGGATCTGATAAACCTCTTGACTTGATCCTGATCATTGATTCTTCCGAGTCGGTTTCCCATCTTTTTGATGAACAAATCAGATTTGCAGTTGAACGAATCGTCCAAAATATTAACATACATCCAGATGCTGTTAGGTAATTCTTTTACACTATTGTCTTCATGAAAGGCTTAATTCTTGTCCAAATCGTATTATTTTTTAAGCATGAAGAAATTGTTATGTGGTTGATGTTTCCTAATTCATACATGTCTCCATGTTTCCTAATATGAAAGGCTTGACAAATAGCGATACCTTCTCATCATTTCCCTTCATATTTAATGCAATATTTTTTCATAAATAGCCATCAGCGGCTATTTATTTCAAAATTATTCAATTTTTATCAAAAATTCACTTCTGTGAGGAAATATAATCGTGCAATTTCCTACAAGAAATGCCGGTTGCGATAGCAAATAGCAAAACAACTGGCAAGTTGCACAATGCTCGAAATGTAGCAAAACATTTGGCGAATTTGTGTTTGATTTGATACGACACATAACTAAGATTACCTGCTTGCTTGCATCTTCTGAAATGCTCTTCGAATGAAAATAGTCTCGATGTCATATCACAATTAGCTTCTCTTAACCATTTATCAGCTTCTCAAAATCGAGTGCATAGCATTCCATCTCAAACTTGCTTACACTTCTGAATGTTGTCAACGTAACAGATTATTCTGCTTTGCTTCCAACCAATTTAAATTTAAAATTTCGCTGCTAGCATATACAACATTATTCCAGCTGAGCACAGTGTTGACACATAAATCAAGTTGCATTTCAACTTGATTTATATAAAATGAAATAAATTGAATAAAGCATATCTCTTTACAGGTTCGCTTTGATTACTTATTCTGGGCAAGCACATATCCATTTCAAATTCAACGATCAACAAATTCATAACAATTCAGCAGTGATACAATATTTGAATACATTGAAATCAATTAAGGGTACTACTTCGACACACATCGCATTACATCAAGCTTACAATCTATTAACGGACACTGACAGTGGTGCAGTTTTTTTCTTTTTTGAAATTTATACTTTTTGAAATTTTTTTGAAAGAAACTTTTTTGAAATTTATATGTTTTCAAATGAATAAGTTCAATTTTCAAGAAAGTCAATAATGAAAATACATTTAAATCATTCTAGAAGCACGTCAAGGAGTCAAAAAGATGATAATCATATTAACGGATGGACATTCGCAGCGTTCACCAGTAGATATGGCATTACGTCTGAAAAATAAAAACGTAGAAACTTTCGCTGTGACATTAACTCCAGCACCTTATGCAGATGAAAGCGAACTATTAAGTATGACGCAGAACACGGATCATGTTTTCACACCCGATAATTTAGAGGTTCTTATAACAAGAAGTGTAAATGTAAATGTAATCAAAAAAATGTAATAAAATGTTATCAAAAAAATTTAGATATTGTGGCAGATACATTTCCTTTTCAGTATACTGTAAAATAAATAAAATTTATAGATTTTAAGCAATTTGACTTGCATTTTAAACTCTATCCGCAACATACTGATTAAATGATATTTAAGCCAAGTTATGTAAAAATTAATATATTGTTAAATTAGAGAGAGTAAAGAATATTTAAGAGTAAGAATATTTAATTAAGGCAGTGTGCACAAAACTTAATAAATTCAATTTCAAGTAACGTACCATAGGATTCAATATGATTTTCAAAGATCTAGTTCAATAATTGTTCTAAATTTTGTTGTATTTTATATCCTAACGTTAACTCATATTAGAACAAGTTGTAGAACGATTGCCTTCTCTATATAAATTCAAAGTTTGTCTATTCTAGGATTTCGAAAGCAAATTTCTCCCTTTCATTGGATTTGGCTGCATTGGTGTAAATTTGGGACCTAATCCGAAACCAAGGATTCGTGGAGCTACCGATGTCATCTGTGACAAAAGCTCTGTTACATTTACTGTCCGAACACAACGGCCAATGATAGGCCTTATGTATGCACAACAGTATCACGATGATACGAAATGTGTGAAAGCAAGTTTCGCTTTATTTAGTTAATTAGATCTGGTAGAAGAAAAAAAAAACCAACTTTCCATACTACTCTTTTAAAGATCGATTTTTTGTACAACCGATTACGAACAGAGAAATTCTAAGATTTCTGGAATACCATGAATATGCAAAAATAATTGCATGGATTGTAGATTATCGTCTTTATCTAATTTGAATTTAAGCTTTAATTTCAGAAATTCTTGTATTCGAATTGCTTAAAAGAGTATTACTAAGTTTTCAAATTATTGTTAATGTGCTCATTTAATAACTTATTTTTTAGAAAACCGACGGGTCATCCAGAGAAATCTCGATCACATTTTACGAGGGAACATGTGGCCTTATTAAAACTCCAAATATAGTATCATTTTTTTCTTATTACCACTGAAAAATTAGATTCAATAATATAGAAGAGAATATTTGCTACCTAATTAATTTTTTCTCAAACAGATTCTTTAATCGTATTACATAAAATCTCTGGGATGCTTTTATTCATTTTTATTCATAGCAACTCGATGGCTATGTTTTCAATATTACCGTCATATTGCAATTCCACCCAGTTATCATCACAAGAGCCGATCAGGTAATTTGAATTATTTCAATGAAATTTAATTTATCTAAGACAAATTTCATAGCGTTGATCTGGCTGGAATTTTCTGAAGACTATTCGTTTCTTATATGGAAATTGCAGGGTTTGAGTGTATCCTGTTTCCATCAACGATCAGTATCACAAGAAGAAATAGGTCGTTCATCAATTAAGAAACTTAGTGATATTGAATGCACATATCGACTTCATCGATTTGCACCTGATCAGTGCGTTCCTTTGGATGCTAAAGTTGGCGAATCGTTATACCATAAATGGGAATGCGACAGTCGTAAGTTTATATTGTATCCAAATTTTTAACATTGCTAAAATATTTAAAAATTTTAAATTAATAATTTTGATTATGACATGGTATGCAGATGCACTAACAGTCAGTTCTTACTGAATACAGGTACTGAATACATTTATAATGAATATACTCGTGGGATTACTCTAAAACTAGACAGAAATTTAATTGCAGGTAAACAGAGCAATATATCAGGACATAGTATCGATCTGTAAAATTAGAAATGAATTTTCAGTGTGAATGTTATCTTCCTGATAACTTCCTATCGAAATTATTTCTTGCTTATGGGACAATTGTTTTTTTATTTCTTAAATGAATTTCAGTTTATTTCAGCTCCAAATTACCACTATTTGGTACATGACTGTTTTGTTAAATCAGAAACGAAAAATACGCTAATCATAGATTCCAGCGGGTAAGCATTGACGGACAGTTTTATCTGCTTTGAATTTAATGTACAATATTATATTTTATTTAAATATTCTCAATTGCTTTTTTTCAGATGTGAAATAGATCCATATTTCCTGGAAACTCCTGACTATTCGAAATTTTTTGAGAACCCGAAAAAGTACCCTGTCTACGTTTTCAAGGAAATGAGTGTGTTCAAATTCCCGGGAGATGGGAATATCGCTTTTAAATGTCAGATGTCATTGTGCGATATGGAAAGCAATGATCCATGCAAAGCTATGATTGTTAGTTTTTTTTTTAAGATTTTTCCAAATTTTTAAAAGGCAAAATTACAAGTCTCTTCATACTTCCACTTAGGAATTATCGACAAGCATATGCATTTGATCTATAGCAATCAGGTACTAAATTTTTAAATCTGATTGATTGCCCAACTATTGCATTATTTCATTTTGTAGATCAAGTGTTTGTTTTGATACATTTTCTTTGAAGCCCCCACGCTGTTTGCATAACGCGACGTTAAGGCTGAAACGCGAAATTGAAAAACCAGCTAAGATAAAACCTGGATTCGCAACAACGCTTAATGTAGAAACCCGAACAGTGAATGTTTTGGAAAATGAATCAACTCGGCCATCTACTCCCATCAGGTATTGCGATATCAGAATGTAAACTGTTTCCAGTGGACCCCAGTTTGCGTCCCATTAAATAAATGACAAAAGATTTGCGTCGGAGTTATAAAAAATTTCAAGTCTCACAATAAAAAGTGTCGATACTGTCATCTGAATTCTGAAATTTTTGGAAGAACGTGTAGTTTTCAATATGAAAAGTTGTTATTTAATACCATATTAAAAACATATTCATTTGTTTTATGACATTCGTTCCATACAGCGGGTATTTCATGTATAAAACAATATTTTTCTCATGTGTTGATAATATCGAATATAATTTTACTATTTGAGTTTCTTTTTTTTTTTCCAATAATATGAGCAATTCATGGATCAATTATTTGTCACAACACTAAAAGTAAGAAAGTTTATATCATCTAATTAATCCTTCTGATCAAAATATCTCATCAGTTTGATATATAGCATGCTTGGATAATTAATTATCTATATAAAAAGACTGTTATGCAGTGTTTTGCCTCATTATTGTGCTTTTGCTTCAGTTAATTATGATAGGAAGTATTCGTTTTGTTGTATCTCGACACATGAGTGTAAATACTAGTAGGGATCTCATCAATTGCAACATTTCTTTGAAAGATCATAGATGTTTTGAAAATAAAATTCAGTTTTGTTCGAAAAAAAAAACTGGAAAACTTGAGTTCCAAAACAATGTTTTCATGTAATGAATCATTTTGAATACATTACTTTCTTGGATTAATTTCTTGCATTACTGCCTTCAGATCCATTTTTTCTTAATATTTGAAATGATCTGTATGTGATCTTCATTACTTTCAGCTCAGCATATAAATACATATCTTTTTGATTTAAGAAAAAGAATAAATGACTGAAAACCATGCTGATTGATCTAACAATTTTCTCCAAAAATTTTTATTCAAGTTCTTCACGAGAAACTAATTGGACGCAAAATATTACTGAGTGAGGTAATTGCTGCATTTCTTGATGGTGCAGGAGTATTTAAAATAAAAGTAATACGTAAGTGTTGTTAGGAACTGTATGTAAAATTTCGGATACAAAAGGTCTGAAAATAAAATAAAAAGTTTCAAGATTGCTATATCTGTTGTGAGGAAAAAAGAATACTTTATGAAACTGTTTATAAAAATATCGATTAAAAAAAAAAATGAAATAAAATAAAATAATTGCTTCTCATCATTGTTAAATAGTTTATGAGCAAATTCGATTCATCGAAGATTCTTTGCATCTGGTAAAAGAACAGCTAATCTATATAAATTAAAATGTAAATGTTTACTGTTATCAATCTTAAATCTCCGGAAGTTCTTCACCGATTGCTTTCAAATTTTGATATAATGTTGTATTCGAATAAGCGTGTGGTTTTGTATAGATATACTACTTTTTTTTTTTTTTTTTTTATTTATCACATCTGTGACAGGAAAAGTAAGTGAGCGGACTGAATGTATTGATCACGCCTACTTCATGCAAAGTAGACGTGGCCTTCAGTATGCAACGCTCAGCACTCTCAGTAAAAGCATACGCATATTCCAACGCAATATTATGTCAAAATTTCGAAGCAGTAGATAAGAACTTTCGGAGATTAAAACTTTCAACAAACGAACCTTTCCGACTTTTATATCATATATATTTTTTCAAAGCGATACAAACTAGCAATAATCCAACAATTTAACTAAGCAATTTCGAGTTCAAGTTGAAGTTCAGTCACATGTCAATTTTGAGAATAGTTCGGGTGCAATCGATCTTTTGTAGTTCATCCAAATGATGCCTGGCAGAAGAATAAATTTATGTCATCATATTCGCGCAGCGAAACGAAAGCAACGATTAATTGCAAATCAAACTGAGGGAGAACGGACGTTAGCGAATGAGCGAAGAAGAAAAAATGGCACAAATGCGAGCAGAGCGACGTGCAGCGAGATTTGAGGATGCTCGTTGTGAGCATGTCGATCGTGTTCAGCAGCTTCAGATCTGCTTCGTTCTGAATAAAATGAATGCAACAGGTGAGAGTGGTTGAAAGACGTAAATGAGAAACAGGAGATCAGTGTCAAACACGACTTCATATTCAGCAATCATGCGATTACAATCGTCTTGCTTTCCGGTACAACCCAGCTGATGAATATATTTGAGCTCTCATGTTCTCATCTGCACTATGACTGACCCTGAAATTTAATGGAGAAACGAAAGAAATGTGTTGTGCCGCCAGAAAAATTAAACTGAGAATCGCAAAACCATTAAAATCTTTGCTTGCGGAATATACTGCCGAACCACAGCATTTTCTATCTATCATCAAGAAATACAACTTCTGCTTCCAAATAACATTGTTTGGCACAAGAAATCGTGACAACACAATTCATGTCAACTTCCAAAGTGAAAGGATAAATTTATCATGAAGCTGGATCCCTGGTTCCATTATCAGATAGCTGGCATAAATTCCCACAAACGTATTTCATCGCTGATAGCAATGATGAAATCAATGCACGCTGCGGAATTTCAACAGCTTCACGAAAAAAATAATTTAGTGCATTTGTTCAAAAGAATAATTGACAAGATGCCATCTGATACACACAAGATTGTTATTCATGCTAACAAAACGTCTGTTGGAGAACACGTGTGAAGATTCGATGCTCCAACAATAGACGAAGTGGCAATTGCTATAGTCGGATATCAATATCAACATAGAGAGATATTGTTCTTCGTTGGAGAAATGACCAGTTCAAAAAAGTTGCAGAAACTTAATGATGCTACGATGTCCTATAATATACAATTGTTTTTTGGTATGGTGCCAATGGATATCATTTCAATGTTAAGATGAAAAATCTATCAGATGCGAAGAAACAAATAAGAAATGCGGTTCACTGATTCATTATTCATACCGATTTATGATTCAAGAGAATGAAGACAATCACATTTTGAAATGGTCATTAATTGTTTCATCAATATATCGTAGATATGTGTGCAAAAGTCGAAACAAAACGTTTGATATTCCGTTTGAATCAAATCAAGCTTCGCTCTGAAGCATACATTCATTTGCGAGATGCAGTTGTAAATGACGGTTAAACAATTAAAGTTTGTTATCTTCATCTAGAAACGACAAACCAGACAATCTCTAAATCTACACTGACAATGAAACAACAAAAAATATTGTACACCCCAAATATTGTGAAATTAACTCTCCCCAACATTAGAAATGTACGCTTTCTCTTTGCTTTTTATCCTTTAACCAGACTAAACTACAGCAACGCGTATATATAAAAAATATATAGAAACATGTGCGTATTCGAATGCAATGATATGTCAAAACTTCAAAGCAATAAGTGAGAACTTTCGGAGATCTTAGATTTGAACTAATATAGATAAGGAGATTAAACAAACGAACATTTACATTTTTATTTATAAAAACTAGCTGGATCGGTCATGTGGAGCGTGGCCGGGTACAGCTAGTTTAAAACAAGCAAGAGAACAAACACTTATGTAATTTTTTCACTGGAAACTTTATTATACGGTTGTGCTTTCTGCATAGATCCTGTTGATAATGAGGTCATGACATTGTTTTTGCTGGAAACTGCAAAGCATGGCCAACTTAAATTAGTGGGAAATCTCCTGTCTCCAATAACATTTAAATCAAAACTTTACATTCGTCAATCAGAGAAGAAGAGATAAAGTATTGCTAATCTTATAATTTTGAATGGAATCTTTTTCAGGAAAGATGCAGGACATGACGCTGAATCATTGAAAGCTGCGGGGTATTCGGCTTTTATCCTTAAAAATTTCAGCATCCATTGAGTTCTAACAATTTAAAATACTGCAATACTACAGCTAAATAAGGATAACTTTGTTGAAATATAACCAAAAAGTTTGCTTAAATACAATCGATAAAGGAACCACAATTGTATTGTAATATTTGGATCCTGATTAATTATCTCAGGCTTCCACTGATTAGACTATTAATAGTACTTCAGTGAAAATTTTGTAGTACTGAAGAGGTAGTAGATTCAAAGGGAAGAGTCTTACCGAGGCAAATGATTCGTATTCAAAGAACTGAACCTGAAGAAAATGTTGTACGCACTGAGCTGCGATTCGTTATTTATCAATCGAGAAAGGATTTGGAGGGAAAAGCTCTTTATGAGGTAAGGAAATCTAATAATTACTCGAAAATTTTGATTTAGTTATTTCAAGATCAATTACTGAAGAAATAACTGTCTTGAAATAACTAAATCAAAATTTAGAAATTTAAAATCCTTATTCAAAACAAAGATTATTTTAGAATCAAGGGATTCCATCAACTTTATGAAAATTATTCATTAATTAAACATAATATTCGATATTGAAAACTAAACAATTCAATCAAACAAAAAACTAAAAAAGAACATAATGCTTGGAAAAAAATTTTTTAGTGTTTCATTCCAGGAAAATGTAATCAATGAGGCAGTGCACTGTTTAATGAAGAAATATGCGGAGATGAATTTCGGACACGTGCTGCCAGCTCGAATAAACGATGTTAACAAATTTGCAAAGGTTTTAGAGTAAATATAATAAAACTATATGCCTGACTACTATTAAACAACACAAATTGAATAACTGTACAGAAAGACATAAGTAATGTGCCAGGATAACAATTCTCTTTCATATCCATGATTCACACTTTGTTTCTGTAAATGATCTAAACCAGTTATCTTCTACAGGCACTATCAAAAGAAGATATATCCCTGTCACCTTCAAAATGCCTCACTGATAAGAAGTGGATAACAGAAGCTCAAAAACGACTAGAAGTTTGCTCATGCACTATATCAACACATTTTTTTCATTGAAAGAAAATTATAAAATGACTGATTTCAACGAACCATTTCTAAATAATAAAAATTTCTTGATTTATCTGTTCCGTCGTTAAACTTACGAGAAGTTGCTTATATAAAAACGACTGTTCATTAATATATATATTTTCTGAGGAGAATTACTAAAAGCTTTGCTTGTAATTCAATATACTCTTCATCATTTAAATGATATTTCAGTCGGTGGCAAAACGAGTGCAGACAATTGAAAAAAGTGCAAACTTGATTGGTCCTGAATTCGCAGCTTTCCAAATGCAACTTGCGTCATTGCTAGCCGATTTAGAGGAAAGGAAAAGAGCGGGTGGTAGTCCTAATGCTGCTCCTCATAATGATCAAGTTATTCGTGAAAAACTTGAAAAACTACAGCAATTCGCTGCAACAACTGCTCGTGTGAGGGGTCACAAAGAATTTTCAAAAAATTTGATAGTGGGTAGGAATGAAAAGGAATTAAACAATTAAGTCTTATGCATAAATACTGAAGTTGAAATAAGTCTTACGGATAAACCATAAACACCAAGTCCTTAAAAAAAATAACTTGTCGATCGAAATGTCTATGTATAAGATTTTAAAATTTGTGAATGAAATTTGACGATGGATAGATTGTTTTTTATTGCAGTACAACAGAGATGTTGCAATGGGGAGAGAATCTGATATATGATTTTAATGTCATCAGTATATTGCATCTTCTGAGAAGAAACTTTCCTGAGCTGCTTTTCTCTTAGCAATGTTTCCTTTCATCTATCTGCAGTGTAAAGCTTGTGATGTACAAGCAAGTATGTCTTTGAATATTTGAGCATGTTGCAGGCATTTATGAACTCTGACGTGCAGCAGCAGAGCTCCAAGCAAACTAATAAGAGGTCTATAAGCAGATATGCTTAGATTTATTGTACCAATAAAATATTCCGAATAAAATTGATCTTCCACAATGAAAACAACACAGAAAGTGTCAGCAAAAGAAAGGAACTCCATACCATCATAGATTCACTCCATGCCGGACAAGGATGCAGATGGGAAGGAGCAGAGGAGATATTAATGTCTTCTTTTTTCAAGAATATTCTGCCAACTTCGGAAGATATGTTCATTAAGGAAAGCTGCATTCTGTCCCATCTTTCTCTTCCACATTCATGCAACAAGAAGGTCATAGAAAAAGAGGCCATAACTCAAATCAATAAAAATCTCACAGAAATGGCCTGAATTATGCAAAACAAGAGTCAGAACTCAAACTGAATCACAAATCATATATTTTCATTAAATGCACCAGGTGAAGTCTAACTCTGCCCACAAAGATTATATCCTCTAGGTGAAAGTCATACTACACTTCACTATCGTCCTACCCTGCCTATGTTATCATTCTTCGCACTCCTATCAATCCTTATACTCTCTTCTCAGCTAATATCCCTTCACTCTCTTTACTTCCACCACCAACACATTACTTCCAAATACTTCTCAATCTTCACTAAATACTACCTCCACCCCCCTCAACCCACTCTTCCATTGACCAACCCCACCTCCTCAATAATAACTTCTCATCTGTTCCCAACCCTTACTTGGTATCATTGCATGATCGTTGCATGCTACGGAACGGTGAAATGAAATACGTTGTTAAAGTATTATTGATGTAAAAATGATACGCCAAAATGAACTGTACTGGGTAGTGGAGTATCGCCAGCTCTTAATTTCTTTGGATTGAAAGTTTTTCTCGCATCGATTCACTTCTGTTCCCTTTATTCCGTTTTTATCAAAAATAAGAACGACAGGACACCAATTTATATACTGTATCTTGCAATATTTTCCCTTCCCTGACATGTAATGATTTCAAAGTATGAAGATGCATCTTGAGTTTGATGCTTAAGTTTTCTAGTTAGTATTATCGGTCTACAACGGGGTTCCCTTTTTATTTTATTTGTTCATTATGACTGATGAAACTCATCGCAGCTTTCTGCAATAGTCAAGAGAAATTAATAATTTAGTCAAACGTATGGCTGAATTGGTGCCAGTTAGAATCAAGCAAAGAAATCCTCGAAAAAATCGGAGAAAAGTACGTTTCAAAATATATTTTTAAATTGATAAATTTCGTATTATTTTGAAGTTTGAATGGAAAAAAATTTATTAAATATTTTTGATGAATTTATTCAATATTAAAGACTAATTCATTATTGAAATGGTTTTCTATAGCTATTTGAATTCAGAACGTAATGAGCTGGCATTATTTTCGCATTGCATTTTTCGCTTTCATTTACATTGCAAATTATTGTTCCGAAACAGTAATTATCATATTTTTGCTAATTGCATAAAGTTTTAGAGGAGACGTTCAAAATCAACAAGTTCAGAAGAAGAATGGTTTAGTAGCGATGAAAGTATCTATGAAGATAAGGTTGATGATGACCAGAAGGAACAACATTTTACTAGTGGACCTTGGGCATATGATCTCGATACAGTTCTCATGAAGAAAGAATTTGAATGCAATGATATATGCCGAAAAATGAATGCTTCTGGTAAGTCATTTTATATTCACGATTATCAATGAGTCAGAGCTGAATGGTTGGATAATTAAGGTTTAGTAGCTTTAAATAATCCGAATTTTCGTTGTCGAATAAAATAATTGGCTTCTCTGTATATTAGAAATGATCTTAAAAAAAAATCTTAAGACATTTTTTGTTTAAGGTTATTTCTAATGTAAAGATAAGTCAATTATCACTGTGCTCCATTTCAATCCATTTATTGTTCTTCTGAAATTACAAAAAACTTTGAAATTTTTGAGTTTTTGTAAAAGTTCTTCAGATTTTACAATTGAGTATCTACAAGAAAACGGTTTGGAGGAGCCTCTTCTGTTCAGAGATTCATTGAGCGCACTCGGAATGAAGTATATTTTGTCAATGATTATTTAATTATTTTCTGTATCTCAAAATCATGTCACTTTTCACAAATTATGCTTCCTTCTGATTAAATTTAAAAAAAACGAGAATTGAGTTTTGTCAAAAATTTTTTTCGTAGTAAAAGTTCCTTTGTCTTAAAGAAATTTCTTACATTCTCTGATAAGTATAAATGTTTTATTCTACGAAAATAATGTTGAAATGTTATATGAATTAATAGGATGCCAAAGGATGGGACATTAACTGTGCGATGTGTGCTAAAAGCAGTTGGTGATCGTCTGGTTGAAGTGGTTGATGTGATGACACAAGGTAGCCGGCAAATGATGCTTAGTGATTTTGTTGATTATTATGAGTAAGTTCTGAGAATTGTTGCATTTTTAGTTTTTGCATTGCATTTAATATCAGTTTATTTCGCTAATAAAGTCACTATATTAAATTGATGCTTAGAAATTTTTTTCAATTGTTTGTTTGTACAGGTCTCCATCGGCAGGACGAAAAGATCTGCTTAACTTACTTTCACTTGAATTTTCTCTCACACCGCTAACAAAGAGAGTACGGGGGCCAACGTTAGCTCAAGAAATCGACTGGGTTGAGTTGTATTGGCCAAAAGATTTACGGAACTCTCCATCTACTTTTCCCAAAGTGCAAAAGTATGTTTTATTTTATGGAAAACACTCTATATAAACAAATTTACTAATTATTTCTTTATATATTTATATCAGAAATGTTCCTACAATTCTCTAAAAAAGAATTTGGATTCTTTTTTCAGTTATTGTCTGATGAGTGTCAAAGGATCATTCACTGATTTTCATGTTGATTTCGGTGGCACATCAGTTTGGTATCATATTTATAAAGGAAGAAAGGTGCATCCTTTACAAATTCCTAGCATTTTCACAGTTTTTTGAATATTTTATAGATAACTATGAATTGTAGACTTTTTGGGTTATTGAACCTACGGAAGAAAATATATTGAAATATGAAAAATGGATATTGGAAGGGTCGCAGCATGAAGCATTTTTCGGCGATTTTGTTGATAAGTGTGCAAGGATCGAACTATATGAGGGTTACACTTTTATCATTCCATCAGGTATTTTTTCGCTTCACATTATTTTAATGAATATTGAATATGAGGCGGAGCCATTATTCTAGTTATATGTTTATTCCAGGTTGGATTCATGCTGTTTATACTCCAGAGGATAGCTTAGTTTTTGGTGGGAATTTTCTTCATAGCTTTTCTATTCCAATGCAGATACGAATCAACCGTTCTGAAAGTATTCTTATGGTATGTAATTAAATTAAGTAGATTAATTCAGCATTTTACTTCTTATTCTTTGAAAATAATTTTTTGTTTTCAGATCAAAGAAAAATATCGTTATCCAAATTACATCGAAATGGTATGGTATGTGATAGAAAATATTGTTAAGAAAACAACTGGTCGCATTTACAAAATTAACGAAATGGACAAGGTAGTTTATTGAAGTTGTAAAATTATTCGATATTTTGCATATATTAATTTATCCTTCAGATGTTGAATAGTATTGCTTCATTAATATGGATATTTAGAATTATTCGAATTATTTGTGGAGTAGTATGGGTATATAGAATTATTCATTTTATATAAAAGTTTTCAATATTCTTCATGAAATTTTCACATATAAAGTCTTTTAATTGTTTTCTGATGTCATTTAAAAATTATGCTTTCCAGAGATACTGTGGATAATATAAAAAGAAAAGTAAAACTATATTTAGTTATTTCATCCAGTAAATTTGATTTCTATTAGCTGTTTTTTTTTTTTTTTTTTTTTTTTAAGGCTCTATGCCGTAGCAGCGATCAGAAAGTCGACAGCAATGCTTTAAAAGTAAAAATGGGTGTTAATGCTGGTGGCATCTTGATGCATGTGGATAATATAGCGGGAAGTGCTACTAATAATGGTTCCTGTTAATTTCAAATACTCAGATTTGAAACTGAAATTGCATTTCTCTTCGTTGAATTCTTTAATGTTTTATCTTGACTGCTTTTGTCTCGTTTTAAATGCTTCTTTTTCTGTATTTTCCCTGTTAATCATTCATAATTAGGGTTGTTGCAGGCATAAGAGAAGAAGTAGACAAGAATATGGTCACATACAGAGAAAATATAATAAAAATGGGAGAGAATACAGTGGATTCAACTGTAGTACAAGTAATTTTGTTTTGTTTTGTTCTTTTTTATTTTTTTTAAGTTGTTTGGTATTTCACTTCTTCGTTTTCCTTTGTTTTACTTCTCAGTTCAATAGAGCATCTTTAAGTTCAGTAAATTTGATGGCCTATTTGATAAGGATTTAGTTTATCAGGACATTTTTTTATAGGCGCAAACTGAAGAAATTGCATTAGTTGATAAGAAAACAGATGAAAAGAATCTATGTCCTGAAAAGGTAAATGCTTGAGATATTGCATTTTATTGATGCTTGAATTTCAATTGCGCAGCATTTTGAAATCATGAAAATCCATATTTTTTGGTGGGTATTCGTATAAAATCAATCTACATATGTCAAAAGTGAAATCCATATTTTTTGGTGGGTATTCGTATAAAATCAATCTACATATGTCAAAAGTGACCATTGTGATTAATGCTCCTTTCAATATCAAGTTTACGTAGTTACGTAACAAAAAAAACTGTAAATGCTTGAGATATTGCATTTTATTGATCTTGAATTTCAATTGCGCAGCATTTTGAAATCATGAAAATCCATATTTTTTGGTGGGTATTCGTATAAAATCATTCGTATAAAAATTGGGTATTCGTATAAAAAAAATCATTCGTATAAAAATTGGGTATTCGTATATATAAAAATATTCGTATAAAAATTATTGGGTGGGAGAAGGGATTGGGAATGGAACGCAATGACAAATGAGCCTTAAATTAGTCATAAATTTTTTTATGAGTCTTAAATTTTAATTGGAATTTTGCCATCAGGTTAAATTATCGTATGAAGCAGAAGAAAGCAGTTTGACATATGATGATGGTTAGGTTTGCTTTCCTTTTGTTTATTTTCTTTCTACAAATTCAACTTTAAGAAAAATGCAATAAATTATTAAACTATGGATTTTTACTTCAGTAATTTTAAAAATTAAATCCTTTGGTTCAAAAATTGTAGGATTATTTAATAAAAAGTTCTAATTTTTTAAAATCCATGATAAAGATTTTTGCTAGAAAAGGCTATTTTTGAGAGATCAAGGTTCGTGTTCCAGAGTATCTCGCAACAATTAGCAAAAAAGAGCATGAAGGGTTTAAATCGTTGCTGGTTTATATGCGAGAGATTGTCAAGAATCATAAAAATTCGACAAATCAGGAAAAAAACGATTTGCTTAATGTTTTTGAAGTAATTTATTTGATTTAATTCTAGGTTTTACTGCATTTTTATATTGTGATAAATTTACAGGCATTTAATGTTAAGGGCATATCCTCTAAATTTTTGATTCAAGTTACATTGCGCAATACGTAGAAGTTAAACCAATCATAAATTTACTAAAACTATAATCTTGTCACTATTTTGCAGAAGATATTAAATCATAAAATTCCTGAACATTTTATAATCGAGAAAGAAAAAAAGAAGAATGTTGAACAGCAAATTTCACCTAAGGTATAGTTCTTGAATATTTTCTGTTTCGAAATTTTTTATCAAATTCAACTTTATCATCTTAAACTTATATATTATATTTTCTAGCTGAATCAGTGGTTGAAAGCTTTTGGAAAAAATAAATCGCCCATAGCTAAACGAAAAATACCTCCGAAAGAAAAAGGTTAGCCTTCATATTTCTTGTGGAATTCATTCTGCATTGTCTACAAAATATGTTGATTTTTTTAGTCATCGAAACGCAGCAGTTTACGAGACCGAAGCCACCGAAATCAAAAGTTAAAAGCAACAAGAAGCCGGATTATCATAAACCTGATGGACCATTAATTGTGGGAGGCATTCCTCCAGCTATCATGCCAGCTGATGCACCTCAAGCACCTAACCCATATGGCTACGATCCTCTGGCTTCTGTCACTCCACTGGGACATAAGCAACTACCTTCTGCTTATAGGCGTACACCTGATGTGAGTGCTTCTCATTTTTGTAGAATCATAGATTTTAATTGATCAACATTTCTTAATAACATATGAAGATTATATACAATATGTATATTTCAGATGGCAAAGGCACCACCGAGCCAGAAATTCCGTCTTCAGCCTCAGCTGCACAAAATTGTCTTAGACACATCCGAAAAAATGGAAACAATGCCAGAAAAAATTTCAGACAAGTCGTGGTCTACAGGTGTTACATCAGTACCTGGACCTTCAAATGATTATAAATCAACAGAACATGAAATCAAAACTATAACCGTTGCGCAAGTTGATATTGAAAGGAGCATTAATCACAATGGTCACTTTTGACATATGTAGATTGATTTTATACGAATCTTGATTGAGATTTAGTAAACATAATGATTGCAGTAAAAGAAAATTTACTTCGTGGAATCTACTTTTAATTAATAAATTGTTGATCATTTTTCTATAATAATTTTCTGCAGACTTTCATTGATTATAGAATCATGGCGATCTCATCGCGATCGAGACAAAGATAATCAACGTGAAAATCGTTATACTGTAAAGGAAGAATATCCAGAATTGCAATATCGTTCACCTTTAGTACGACCTGGTCCAAGTAATAGGAGAACGAATGTGTTCGTATTTTAATCTTTTCAAATTAACAGATATGTGATATATCATAAAAGATGCACATTTATATATGTGCAACTTTATATTTATGAATTTTCAGTGGTTCAGAGTTACTCATATTTTTGTAAGATCGATATTCTAAGAATTTCCAGTGCTTCAAAACTTGGCCAAAATTCATATCGATGTTCGAGCAAAACTTTCAAACGACGACATACTGATTCATTTTCGGCTGCTGATTGCTGGTAGAATTGTTTATTAGATTTTCAAGTGGGATTAAACTTGAGAGATTAAAAAATTGTTCTTAAGATATTTTCCAGAAATTCTGATTGGGAAAAAAAAATGGTTCTTTACAATTTATTGATTTATAATACACTTGTTTCCATTTTTCTTTATTAGAAATTTTAAAAATAGTTCGAATGAGATACGAAATAGTTGTTGAAAAAATCAATTTTGCAAGATTCTAGGTCAATTGGAAGCAGAGGTATCAGACGTGCAAGCGACTGTGATTCAAAAAAAAATGATTATTCAACTTCTTGGCGTTCGGAAACCTATCATACATCTAATTCTACAGATATGTCTGGTGTTTCCTCACAATCTTTCGCTCGTTCTTGGCCTAAAGAAGTCTCAACTATCGTTCAGCATAATTATTCAGTATCTGGTGACCCTCGTCTTTCATCTGCGGAAGGTTTTAGCATTATTATCTGCATTGTGTTATTGAATCAGCTCTGAATATGATTTTCTTTGTTTTTGTTAAATAAATAGAATTTTTTATTAGATTCTAATTTTATTACTAAGTTTTAATACAATACAAAAAAAAAGTGAAAATTTCTGTGATTTTCTTCATAGTCAGGTTAAAGCTGAAATGAAATTTTAGGTTTATCGCGATGGTCATCTGCAACTAAAATTGCACCAGCTAAAAATCATGAAAGAGACGGAAATCTTCCGATTGTCCAACCAACACGAGTGACTGAGGCATGTCCCTCTCTTGATCAAAAAAATATTAATGGAAAAAATCATATCACGTTTTTTTTATGAACTTCATTTGGATAGGAAATATAAAAGATTTTCTTTTCTTCTTAAGACTTTTGTCAGTAATAATTTGATTTTTAGAAGCAGGATTTGAATATCACCACAACCGTTATGAATATTACACCGCGAACTGTCCAGAAAATGTCTTCTCCGGTGGGTCTTACTGGAAATTCGCAGTATGTTCCTTTACTCAATCGTGAACGAGCTCTCATTCCAGCATCACTTTCTGGTGTTGACACCACGATGGTTAACTTTTATTTTCATTTTTTTTATTGGAAACAAAATTTCATTTCAAGCACTTTGAATTCAATAAAATTAACAAGTTTTTTAAATTATTTCAGCAATATGCATCAGGAAGTGAATATGGTACGGTTGCAGTTACATCTTTGCTTTCTTTAACCGACAAACATTCATTTTCGATCTCAGGCATCATTTCTCTTCTTGACATTTCATTCTTAATGATTTGAAGTTATCTTTTTTTACAGTTACTTTGAGTTAAACCATTTCAGAATCTCATGGTAATGCAGCGATTGAATCTGTAAAGTCTTTAGAGGAAATTAAAAAACCTGAAATTCGAGATCTATCAGTCACGCTGAATGAAGATAAGGAAGATGTTAGACTGATTTTGAATTTTTTTTTTTTTTCTCATCTGTATATTGTCAACCATTCTATAAAAAAATGAGGCATCTTAATGAAGAATTGAAAAAAAACTGACTAAAGTTTTTGTAGAGTGCAGAAATTATGATGGCGGCTGAAGAACTGGCAGAATTAACCAAGGTGTTTGATGTCGATGAGCGAGATTCGGAGAAGGAAAAAACGGGACCTTTGACGGTTTGTTGCTTTCATCAAGTTGACATTATTGCTGTATTGTTTTTATTTGCATACCTTAATTTTGATAATTCTTTTCACTATTCAAATTATTCATTAACTTTTTATAATTAAGAAACACTTATAGGAAGATGTAATATAAATGCGAGAAAGCAGGTATGAGTATTTTTAAGGTCACAGTCGAACAAAAAAAGCTCAAACAACAGAATTGGGATAGTTTAAAAAGAACTAATGATGTTGGAGAAAGTGATTCATCTTTTCCAGAAATTGTAGAAGCTGATTCAATCTCTTCACCATCGCAATCATCAAGTAAATATTTGTTGTAAAAAAGTATCTGCTACTATGAAAAGTAATATCTATTATTATAAAAAAAATTAATGTTCAAATCTAATGAATTGCTAATTTGATTTATTTTGAATTTTAAAGAAGTTGTTTGATACTTTAAACTTTTGAGTGCTTGTCCAAAATTCTTCGTCTGAGGCATAATAGTTTTTCATCGCTTTATTCAAAAAAGCATATATAATATTGCAAATTAATTCAATGATTTTCTGACCTTTTTCATTAAGATTTGATTATAATTTGGGTATATAATCAAAATCATCACACTTCTTATTTCAGAAATTCCGACAGAAACTGTTTTGCAAAATTTAAGTTCACTCACTGCAGAATTTAATGCTGTTGTGGATTGAAAACGAATAGCCATTAATGTTGTATTCTATTATTTAAGTTTTTCAGTTTTCGAATTCCATTCATTTAATACTTTTTTCTGTTACTGAAAACTTTTTTGACAAAAAAATTAAGTTGTTAATATGGATGTCAAAATATCTCAAAATATCTCATATTAAGCAATTTTAATGAAATCTAAGATAAGCAGAATTAAATAATTTTTAACTGCACTTTTGTGTTGAATAAATGGAAGATTCTAATTTGTAAATATGATAACGAACAAGTGTTATTTTGTAAAAGGGTTTTCTGTAACGCATCTAATTTTGGTGCAGTTATTATTGCTGTATATTTTTTTATTTATATTGATTAATTAGTGAATTGCGCATGATTCTAATATAAAAAAAATAAGTAAATTCATTAGGCCGTTTATCGTGATTTTGATATTTTCAGTGTAGTTTAACCTTCTTGATAGCTTACGAAATATATTGTATATCACTTAACATTTTAGTGATTTAAACAGTGATAGTGAAGTTGCTCTTCATAGTATATAGTTAATAGAAATGCTTCAAATGGAAAAGTTATACCAAATTAACATTTCGTTTACAATAAATCTGTGAACTGTAAGAGTAATTGAGATATCGTATGTATGTTCGATGTTACATGAAGAATTTATTGCGATCATAAAAATTTTAAATTTAACATATTCCGACTTTGTATACTTTCCAAAGTTGCAGTACTTATATTTCAGTGTTGAGTGGGATATTGTGAAATTTTTTCAATTATTAACGGTAAAATTTATTTCAAATACTATAAATATCCGTGGTGGCATGCAGATCTTTTTATGAAAAGGATATGAAATTAAAAAATATTTGATACATCAAACTGGTGCACAATTTGATAGAATGATAATTGTTTGCTATGACAAATATTCTAAACTGTCCTAGTGTGGAAATTGTTCTCAAAAGTCCGGAAGAGATTTTCAAATTTTCTTGACCATTCTTGATCCAAGTAATATTGCTGAAATATTAACCATATAGCAGCAAATCTCGAGCATTAAGGGATAAAGGATTTTATAGAAAAGTTGCTGCGTTCGATTTTTAATTTTTACTGTAGATATACTGTGGATGAAATGGTACTTCGTGGAAAGAATGCAACATTGGTAGTTATTGGAGATATTGGCCGAAGTCCGCGCATGTGTTATCATGCTAAGTCGCTTGCGGATAAAAATTATCGAGTGCAAATAGTGGGCTATACAGATTCGGCAATACATCAATCCGTACAGCAGCATCCATATATTAAGTATCTTAATGCTTATATTTCTGCTCTGATACTGCTTGATTTATGATCGAAATGCAGAATTCAGTCAGATTAGCATTATATCTTTCGATATCAGTATATTTCGGTTATAGGTGAATTGAACACAAGTATTATAGTTCAAGTTAGATATTAACTTTTTTTTAAATGTTTGGTGTTATAAAAATCATTTTTCCAAGCAGTGTCCATTGTATAAGTCCTGCTCTCAGTACTGGATTACTTAACTTATACTGATTATTGAAAATTCGTCAGTTTTCCTGTTCTTCAGTTATCAATTTTTACAGTGTTGTATCACTAAAAAGTCCGCCAGAATACATCTGTAAATTGCGGCCTATTTTTGCCTTGGTATTGAAATTTTTATGGACTCTGATTGTTCTACTAATAACGCTATTCTTCCGAATTGATTGGCCTTTGTTGATTATGGTGCAAAATCCTCCTGGATTACCATCTCTTTTTGCTTGTTGGCTGGTTGTTTCTTTTATTTCTAAAATATTTGTTTTTCAAAAAGCTAACTTTACTGATCCGAAACATCAATAGGAAATAAAGTGTCATTTAACATATTTTTAATCATTTCTACTTTATTTCATACAAAATTATCTTGGAAAAAAAATGCTTTCTAACATATAAAATTTCAGTGTGCTCGTGTTAGAAGAGCGCAGTTTATCATTGATTGGCATAATTATACTTATTCAGTATTACGCAAAAAGTATAATATTGATGAAATACGCGTTGGTCGCGCTTCCGATCGACGAATCCAGAATTCTTTAAATTGTTCTGATGACCATGGCTCGGGTATTTTGTTTTTGATGCTGTTGTATTGGGATTTTTTAAATCTACTACTACTTTTTAAAGAATTTAAAATGAATTTGGAAATAAAAAAAGGTAAACAATTTGAGCATAAATCTAAAGTTTTATCTGCATTTCAGTGGCAAATGATATTTCCGATGTGCGTGGAAAAAGAATGACACGAGGGGAACGAGCAGTTCAGGCTGCAGCGGCTGTGGCAAATAAGAAGAAACGTCAAACTGATCGAAAAAAAAGATTCTCAATTATGCAAAGGTCAGTTTCTAACGAAAAAAATAAACAATTTGACTTATAGTTTTCAGAATCCGGATATTATTTACTGAAAGATGAATTTTTTGTAAAGATTTTTTTTCAGATATGTTGAACAGATTTATTACTGGGAAGGTTATTTTGGTCGCCGTGCCGATTTGAATATTTGTGTAACTCATGCTATGCGGCAAGATATGTTTGATACATGGGACATTAGTGCAGCTACAGTATATGACCGGCCTCCAGCCTGGAGCTTTCAGAAGTTGAATGATGAAGAGCGACATAAATTTCTTTTGAAATTAATTGATTACGGTGAAGAATTCGAACTTTTTAAAGCTGTTAGTACTCCAGGCTTGCAAAGAGATTTGGTTTTTGTAGAAGGTTACTTTTTATTGCATTTTAATTTTGTTTACGCATGAATAATACAACAGCAAAAGCAGTAACACTTCTTTTATTGTTTTCTTCCAGAAACGCTACTGTCTTATCGTGACAACGAAGGTAAAGTACATCTTCGAAATGAGCGCCCTTTACTCCTTGTTTCATCTACAAGTTGGACAGAAGATGAAGATTTTGGACTCCTACTTGATGCCCTTCGAGAATTCGATAATATTGCTAAACTTTCTTCAAAGTACGTTTCCCCAAATTAATTGATTTTTTTTTCTGAATATCACTTTTTATTTTTCTCCTGAATATTATTTTCCAAATATCCCATTAGGAATCCTAGGAATCCAGCAACTCGACTTCCATCCATAATATGTATAATTACCGGACGTGGACCTTTGCGGTCGTATTATTTGGGTCGCATTGAGCATATGCAGTTACAAAATGTTGAAATATTAACACCATGGTTAAAAGCAGAAGATTATCCGCTTTTGCTCGGTTGTGCTGATATCGGTGTCTCTCTGCATACTTCCACATCAGGTAATAAGTTTATTTGATTTGACAGCTTGAGTTGCTCGTACACTGATCAGCTTTCTTTTTTTTTTAAAGTGAAATTAATGAGTAGTAAGGCATTAAGACAATTTGTAAAATTATTTTTATTTTTAAAATTTAAACGTTTTTCGCAGCACTCGTTGATCTCATTAAAAAAGCATCAGGTTCACATCTTTATACTGAAATTGAAATTTTATGTAAGACTTATGTTTTTCACGATGAAGGTTTGGATTTACCAATGAAGGTAGTAGATATGCTTGGATGTGGTTTGCCTGTCATTGCCAAACGATTTGGTTGTATCGGTGAGCTTATTTCGGATGGCCATAATGGACGACTATTCGATACTTCGCATGAACTTTCACATATCATTAAATCATTGACATGTGGTTTCCCTCTTCATTGTAATGTTAGTTTTTATTTATATTTAAAATTTAAATCATCATAAGTGGGATTGAAAACTGTGGAAAATTTAATCATATCTTCACTGAATCATGTTTCGTTTATTTATACTTTTTTTGTAGTTCCAAATTTGAGTTTAAATCAAATTTGAATATTTTATAAATTACAGCAGTTAAATACACTAATATCAAATGTTTATTCCGATCCTCTAATATCGTGGAACAAAAATTGGGATGCGTGCATGTGGCCACTGGTGCGTACCTATGGAGCTTTGTCAGTTGATGATCTGGCACGACATCAAAGGTACTAAATCTTTATTGTTTTTAAACTATTGAACACTGTAAAAGAAGTGGCGACAGTCATTGCTGTAAAGAAATTGATAGATGACTTAATTATTACTCTCAAACACTCGAAATATATTATGTAGATATGTCATTGAAAGTTACTTTCTCTTTGTTCTCATGGAGAAATTTTCGTTGCAATTTTTGCCTGCATAATAACTGTTAAGATTCGCTGTGGTTTCACTTCAAAATCGAGTAGAAATAGCTGAAGTGCATGACATACCGGAGATGAAGCAACAGGATAATGATGAGCATGAAAAAATCAGGTTTAAAAATGAAACTGCAGAATTTGGAATGGAATCCAGAAGTAACGAAGATGCAGTTGATTGCAATAATTCAATAGATGAGAAACTTAGAAAAACTCAATTTGATGATCTTACTGCAGTTCAAGATAAGATTTTGGATTCAAAAAGCTAGTTTTTGTAGAACTTTGCAAATTTCGAGTAGTTGAAAAAATTCGATTTATTTTGATTTTTTTATGTGCAAGCAACTAAAAACTTTAAAAAATGACAAAGTTTATCATTGTTATCTAAAATTTGCGCAGTTACTTTTTTGTCTTTCTTTCTATATTTTTATGAAATCCTTCTCTTTGTTTTGCATTTTGCAGTTATTTATATGAGATTAAAAGCAAGTAATTTGTACCAAAAATGAATTCTCTATCTCATGACAAGAAAATTTTCTTTAATGATTTTTGAAGATCAGCAGCGTTGCTTTTTGCATAACCTCGAGAAATTACTGATGAATTTTATAAAAAATGGATTATGACTAGATCATATGCTCTTATTTTGCTTCATTAGATTTACAAACTCATTTGATCATTTATGCGATTAATTTATCGGTGCATTCCATATTATGGTATTGTTTATATTGTTGTGATGTGATAAATTGATGATTGATTATACCCATTAAATCTTAAGCATTCCAGAACAGTTTTTTATTGAAATCATCTCATTACTATAAATTTCATAATTGTTCCAATTATAAGCGGATGTAAACTAAGCGCTTTATAAGGATCTTTGAAACAAGATGTTCATTATTTACCGTTTAGTTTCTATCGTCCGGCGGCTCAAAGCAATAAGTGAGTGGAATATTTTCCAAATTATGTTCAGTTGATTGTTAAAATGATGGTTCCTCATGCAACAAAGTTAAATTGTCCACAATATTTTGTTTTATAACTGAGTTATACAAAATTTCTGTTTAGGCTTAGAAGAATCCGTTTCCTCAGCCATGACAGGTAGAATTCAGATAGTATTTGTTGTTTCAAAAAATTATTTTTAAATAATGCACGACACTATCCTCAAATAAGTTTAGTGTCATGCGTTATATTTCGTCATCTGCCAATTCTTCACTCATTAGATTTTGGTTAGATGATCTTTATTTCTGGAATAATAAAATTCAATCTAAATTTGCTATATTTTCTCATATTAATAATAAAATTCATTTTCTGTCGAGGTGAATTACAAGTCCATAATTACAAATGATGCATTTAGGTAATGCATTATTTTATAGCAAAAATGCTGCCGCTGGTGATGATTTGGTACATCCTCCCAACAATTCCTATCTTTCTGTTCGCATTACTTATCATCAATTGCTGTAAGTTCTTCTGATAGACCCAAACATCTAAAATATATTTTGAATGATTAAACAGTATAGTACAGTACATTTTCCAATCATTTTAGAAAAATATTTTTGATGCATAAAAATTGCAGAATTTTTTCAAAAAATTCAAATATCGTGATTTATCCAAAATATAGCAAAGTGTTCTGATCGATATAGGTTGTGGGACCGACAGCTTGTTTTCTTAATTTGATAAAATATGAAAATTTGTACTAATGCTCTTATTGCGTTGTTTCCTTATCAATGTTACATGTCGTCTCCAAACTATCGCACTATTTTATTTGATAATACGAAATTGAACTATTTTTCATCAACAATAAGTAGACATTATAAATTGCTGAATGGCAGTTGAAAGGAAGAATGAGATCATTCAGAGCCAGATTGTTTCAACAAATTGAGAGCAATGCATTGAAAAACTCTGATTTAAAAAAAAAAAAAAAAAAAAAACTGATTTCTCGAAAATCATCATTAATTCCAAGCACATATGCAAATTTTTTAGCTTCCAAAAAGCCGGAACCTAAAGTAGTTGGAGAAGGAGGAGGAAAAAAAGATGGACCAGGACTTCAGGGACAACCAACATCAACACCGAGGCCAACAGGAGCAGCAATACCTCCTCAACCTGCGGAGTCTGAAGAAAAGGTTTTAATCAGTTATTTGAAATTATTGTTAAGTGAGCATATGTTGATATAATGCTAAATTAATGTTTCGCTTTTCAGAAACCAAATGAAGTAAAAAGTCTTTTTCCGTAGAATCTTAACATTTCCCTTTTTTAATGATGCGTCTCTAAATGCAAGACATCCTCTAAAATGGGTCAAGAAGTCGAGGAATTTGTGAAATTCTGCTCACTGCGAAGAAATAAATGTGAAAAAAAAAAAAAATGAAGTAGAATATGATGGACTTGAGAAACGTTTTATCTTTGTACGGATTAAAAAAAATCTGAAATACGGGAATGAATGGGAAAATTTTCTGGCTAAGTTTATTGAATTCCAAAAATCTAACTGAAAAGTTATTAGTTTTTCGAAATTGCAGAAAGCATCAAAAAAAGAGAATGGTACTGGAGGTGCTGTGGTTGCAGGTGGCAAAAATGAGGAAGAGGGAGGTTACGAATCATGCCCCGATATGACACCTGAACAACTTGCCAAAATTGCAAACGAATCTCCAGCAAAATAAGTCAGTAAATAATGCATTTTGAAGAATAGAAAGATAGAGAATAGTAGAAAAACTGAAATTGAAGTTTTACTTATTCGCATGGAAAAACTGCGGAGAGAAGAATTGAGAAAACTAATAAGACTCATGAGTTCTTGGACCTCATACGGAAGTCGTAGTGATATTTAGACTTGGCTGCTTAAGTTTGTACTTTATCGATGAGGAATAAAATTCACCAATGAATTCAGAAAATGATGTATGTAAATGTGAAATATCAAGATCAGAAGTTAAACAGTTGATTAACTGCCGACCATTATATTGCAATCTGCACATTTTCTGGATATTACTGAATGTTCAATGCGTCAATATCGTGAACTCATAAAATATAGAACGTTGTGATATAAATTTATGCACAACTTGTCAATTTTTCAACTACAAAAATTAAAAAATGATTGCTATGTTGCTTGATTCTCCTTCTTAAGCAAATTTTTAAAATTTATGGGTCGTTTGGTAATCATTTCGCTTCTAGCAATATTGTCGTTTACGTTGGTTATTCAGGCGTATCTTGGAATACATTTAGCAATGTTTAATTATATTTAATTGTCAGGTCAAAGGTCAACATATTTATGATTTTATAGGAAAATATAAATTGCATAATAGGCCACAGATGATGGTAAAAGTTATGCAAGTAAATGAAACAATACTGATATGATTAAATATCACTAATATTATGTCTTTATTGTGAATGTTCGGGAATGAGCATTTCTAGTCAAACAAGTGAAACATACAGAAGCGAAAGAAAAGGAAGAATCAATTGTCTTTGCATCGCCATGTCATCATTAAACACATATAAAGGTAACAATAACTCCGGCGAGCATTGTAAATACATAATTGAGAACAATAACAGCAAAATGAAACTCACTGATTCGTTGCACAGGTAAGGTTAGTATAAAGATCAGCGTGGAAAGCAGAGATGATAGGAAATATTTCCGATGAGAAGGCCGAATTTCCTTTTCTTCCTCATTCTCCAAGACCGTTACATGCAGACAATATCTATTAGAAAGACTGGTCAAATGAAAAAGAGTAAACCAAATTACTTTCAGAGCTTCATTCTCTTTTATTCTCTTTTACAACTGTCATTTCCTTTTATTTTTTCTTTTACAATTGTCATCTTTTTCTTTATTCATTCTCTTTTACAATTGTCATCTTTTTTATATATTTTATTCTTCTCTTATTCTATTTGGAAATTTCTTCTTTAAATTTCTCATAAATAGATCATTAAAATTTTTCTACACAAAAATGTTAACACTAATTCTTCCTGGGATTGAACGCATAGAATTTGGGTCAGTGATGTACTCTAAATTTCAAACAATTAAAAGATTCTATCAGTATTGGAGAAGTCTGTGTACTCAAGGATTTGTTAGTAAGCAATCTGTACTACTGGATGAGCGAGAAATTAATAAATAATACTAACTTCATCATATTAGAAGCATTCTCAGCTCACTCCTATTATTATCAAAATATGTATAACTAACCTGATAGCGCAATAAAAGAAAGAACAATAGGTAAGATAAAGGAATGCGTGACGATGTGGCGGCCAAAGTTCATACATCTTTCTCAATTTCACACAATCCTGCACATGGCATAGAAACTAAAATATACTATACTTTTGAGAACTGAAATGGATTATATTTCTAGAAACATTTCATTTGTTTGCGAAAAATAGGAACGAATTACTTTTCGTGAATAAATAAAATTCAAAAATGCAGTTAAATTCTTGAACTGTTTCTGCTCTGATCGATATTTATTGCAAAAATTTCTCTGATATTCTCTCAAAACTGTTTCGAAATATCCATACAGAGTATAAAAAATTTTTATAGGAAGTGTGTGACCTTTTCGAAACATCCAATATGTGAAGTTTGAAAAACTATTCCAGACAGTGCTAGATTAAGTATTACCACAACAAATAATTGCAGCAATAAGCTCAACCAATATAAATATTTCTTGTAATTATTCAGGAAAAATCTCGAAGTGAAGAGAGCACCAAAACATATCATTTGCTAAAATTCAAAAACCGAAGATCACTGGAAAGAATGCCAAATTTACTTGCCAGTTTTTTCTTTCTAGATTAATCTAGAGAGAATATTAAGATGGATGAATTGCGTCTTATTGGTAATTACTAACATTTTCTAAACACTGAAATAATGCCGAGCTGAAAAAAAATTCACAAATGCAAGAAACTGGAAAAAACAACACTAGTTAGCTAAATTCAAATCTGCAATATATTATTCTTCTGCAATAGGCTTTTAAAAAATCAATAACGAATTTCAAAAATCCATATTGTTTTTTCTTTCTAGAAAGTTTCTTATATAAATAACAGTAGATGTGGCGTATTATCTTACCACCAATATCAAAAAGTATTTTTAAAATCAGAATATGAGAACTCCTGCAGTGATTAACGAAAATATTGAAAAATAAATTCAGTCCTACAGAGCTATGCTGAAAATACATGTAGTTTGTGCACGTATATTCCTTGACCTAATTTTAAAGGATGCTGATCGATTTTCAACCACAGTAACTTTTGAGAACTGCAAAGCAAGTTGAGGAAAAATCACTTCCTCCGTACTTCAAGAAACGATCGGTTTCAACAAATCTGAGATATTAGGTCATCTGTCTTCAGACATATCAGGTCACTTATTCTAAGACCTGCTGTTCAGAACCTGAAAATGTAAAACAAGTTCGTCATCCTACACTTCCCTGTAATTCCCTATTCAACCAGCCTTCAAAACCTGTCTCCATGTTTTTGTTCCACTGCTGGACATATTGAACTATTGTTGATCTCTAAAACTCTAATTCCAGTAGAATAATTAAGACAAACAACGTGCATCGAAATTGATTCGGTGAATGGCAAGGAGGTTTCCTACCTTTTCAAACAATTTTTTTCTGCAAGACAAGAGTATTTAATTATTCATTTTGAAAGCTCGAATAATTAATATATCCATGAACAATTTATTTCCATTATACGTCACCAATCATAACAAATTATCACACATAACAGATGAAATTAAGGATAAATTAGAAGTGGAAAAGTTGGAAAACAAAAAATTGAGAAAATTGTCACTGGATTCATTATAATACACTCAAGCTAGATAAACAAAAACAATTACATTATATCAAGAACTTTTTTCAGCTGAACAATTAACTGCCAATCCGCTTTTGATAAATCATTTCGAAAATGTGCCTTACAAACATCTATTGTTTCACGCGTTATCTGAATAAGAAAATAAGTTTTATTTGATTACTTAATATAATTCAGCAATTCTGCTTATTATTATTAATATTAAAAATTTAATTCAATTTCTTACGCCGTTCAACATAGTGCTTTAAAATATAGATATGATTTAGAATTGTTCATTGACAATTGGCAGCACTGATAAGTAATTTCAAATAAAGAAAATTTTTGAAAATAAAAAAATTTTCTGAGGATTTTCAAAATTAAGAAAATTTTCTATAAATCTCAAATAATTAAAGCATGGACATATACTGAAGGGTTAATTTTTCTACTTTCTTCAAGATTCGTTGGAACTTACCCGGCTGACTAATGTATCTTGATGCGTGAAATGCCTTCCATAAAGTTTTGGAGCTTCACCAGTTGTGTTTTCTATTTTTATGCAAACTTCATCTCCCGTACGAGCTATTTCCACCTGTTCATGATTCCGCTCAATACTTGATACGCTACCGATGAAGATAGACTGAAATTGAAATTAACTAAAAACGAAAAAAAAATATGATCTCAGTTTTGTTTTAGTAGATAAACTCATTAAGAAACAAAAACAGTCTAAAAAATTCACAGGACTTACATCCTTAGAGGGAACGCACAGTGGTACTCCTCGTTTGAGTTGTCCAGCTTCAACAGATACACCAATTATAATGGGATTACGGGCATTAAATATATGTTGTGGAAGAATCCTCAACTTGCATGGGAAAATTGCTAAATGTTCATTCTGACGTCGGCGTTTCAATCTCAATTCTTCCCTGAAATTTAGAAACAATAGACATATCTTTTTTTTGCTTTGCGGATCTATTTCTATTGCCTCTTTATGCCCATGATTACAATATGATTTCGATGTCCAATAGACTTTAGCTACGATGTAGAATGCGTCATGTACCACAATGTTTTATAATATGTTTACTGCGAAAATGATTGTTGAAGTCACTGACAAATATTAACTTCAACTTTCTCACAAAATTTCGACAAATTCTTTTATGAAACATTTTTGAATTTCAAATAACTTTATTTTTTTGAAGATCCATGTGTTTACTATTTCTAGTTTTCATAATATCAAAATTATATACCTATATTTCAAGAAACTATCTTCTAAATGGTATATAATATCAGCGGAGAAAATGCGAACACCCTCATTAGCTGCAAACTGTTCCGCTTCACGGTCAACTCGAACATCGAATGCAAGTATGCAAGCATATTCTTCCTTTCTCTCCAACATTGCTGCTGCTTTTTGCACATCTTTTTTATGCACTGGTCCGATATTCACATTTGAGTAAGGTATTTTTTGTGTCTGAAAATGAAATTTTTGCAGAAGTGAAGAAGCTTTCAAGAAGAAAAACTCGTCCTCTGAAATTATAGAAGTTTCGGAAGGATGAAATAATACCCTTAGGAATTCCAATAAAGCTTCTAATGAACCCAGTGTACTAGCTTGAACGTACACTCCTTCAGGTTTCTTTTTGATAGCCATAAGAGCTTTAGATAATTGCGCTTCACAATCCTCCCTGAAATACAAATCTGGGAAATATAATTTTTTAAACAACAACAGTATCTTCGAGAATGTTTACACAAACAATAAATTTGTAGGACAAAACGAAGAAATTTCGTTATTTTCAGAAAAAAAAAAAAAAGCATACTTGAGCACGAGAAGTTCATCTTCCCGGTTTGCAACAAATAATGGCAAACCAGCAAGTGCTTTTTCCAAATTTTTTGCAAGTACTTTAACTCCTTGTGCACCTTTTATCATTTGATAATGTTCATATGCATTCTGAAAATATGTCAATATAAAATATATCCTTCATTTAGACAAATTTCATGCCTTCTTACCGAAATCATTCAATACTGGCAATGACCCAAAATTCCTGCTTTCATGGAAATCTCGTCAACTGTAACTATAAAGAAACCATACTTTTTGAATTAAAAGAAAATATTAAACGAAAAAGTAATTGTACCTTAACTCTCAATTCTTTCAAAGGCTGCGGCATCAACAACTCGCGAATCTGAGTGATGATAGCCCCATCAGTACCCGTAAGAACGACAATATCGCCGACTTTTAATGAACCATTTACCAATATAACATCTATTGTAGTTCCTAATCCGGGAAGAGATTTGACCTAAAAAAAAAAAAAAAAAAAAAAAAAAAAAAAAAAAAACATTTCCAAGATCGCATTGGATAATCTATAAA
>KZ269980.1:1697600-1822554 GCA_002249935.1 Onchocerca flexuosa | reverse complement strand
AAAAAAAAAAAAAACTTGTAATTAGCAGAGTGTTGCAAAAAAAAAACCTTTATCATTTTGTTTCAACTCTTTTTTTGGTTTTTTCTTTCCATACACAGGACGTTTCACTGGTACCTCTTCACTTTCTCGCCTGAGTGCACTTGGAAGTATGATATCTAGGAAAACATGAATGAATATTAACCAAATACTTATATAAGTATGCTATTTGACTTGATTAATCAGAAAGTCATACTTGAATTAGCTAATAGCGCTTGTTGTCTCCTAAGCTTTTCCTTTTGTGCTGGTGTCAGATACTTTCCTTCCGCTTTTAACTTCTCATCACGTTCCTTTTTCTTCTGTTTCTCACGTTCCCTCTTCTCCTTAGCCAATCGTTCCTGAACGAAAACACATCAAGATTTGAAGAGCCCTTATCAACTGTAAAAATAGAAAACCAATCAGAAAAAAACTCACTTCTTCTTCCTTTGCTTTTTGTTGCGCAATTAATCTCTCTTCCTCTTCCTTCTGCTCTCTAAGTATCCTTTCTTCTTCCTCTTGTTTTCTACGTAATATTTCTTTAATAAAATCGACCTAAAAACTTGTTACTTTACTTGGGACAAAAAACCTAGATAATCTATGTCTGTTAGTTATCCTATGATAATTCTGGACAATATTATATGATTCATTCAAGATGACAAAGACCGCTTTATAATAGCAAATTAAAAAAGAGCAAAACCTCCAAATTCAATATACAATTACTGTAGAAGCATTTACGTAAACATACATGTTTTTTCTTCTTCGTTTCCTTCTTGTCCCCATCCTTTTTCGAATCTCCTTTCTTTTTCTTCTTTTTTTCCTTTGCATCACTTGCCTAAAAAAAATCTGTTCAAAAAAAATTTTTTATTTTCTATTATTTATTTGAAAAAAAAAATAGTAGGCTTTTTTTATAGGCTACTATACTTTAACTGAGCAAATGCAACCGCTCACTCTTTGATTTTCTACTGAAACAGCATCTCCTTCTGCAGGTGATTCGAACTCTGCTGATTTTTCCTTTTCTGCTGTGCCTTTTTTCTTCTTTTTTTTATCTTTTTTCTTGGTCATAACATCTCCAACATCAGTTTCTGTAGTAGCTATTTCTCCATCCCTGTCAGCATCAACTAAAATAATCTCTTAAGATTTCCTAGGTCATGCAAGACTTTAAATAATTCGAAAGTCAACATAGCATAAAATACTAAAGCTATGGTAATTTCAAAAGTCAATCTCACACAATATTCTGTCAATTGGGAATGAATAAATAATTTGCCTGCAATATTTCCAGTTGTTGAAGATATTTTTAAATCCGTACCAGCTGGTACTTCTGCTGTATAAGATATGCCTGAAGCTGCTCCTTTTTTTTTCTTTTCTTTTGATGCTTTTTCTATCGGTTTTTCGAGATCCGCAAGCAAAGCATCTAAATCCTCATCTTCTTTCAAACCCTAAAATATAAAGCTTATGGTAGATAAAGGAATATCAAGAAATACCTTAACAAAATACGGCCTATATTCACCCGACAAAAATCACCTTTTTGCCTTTTCTTCCTTTCCTTTTTCCTTCTTCTTTTAATTTTATTGTTGTTTGTTGCTTAGAGAACGCTTTTGTTTCATTAGGCTTATTCTTTTCGTTCACTCCCCCTTTTTCTTGCTTGTTTCCTTCGACTTCGTCTGCCTTGTCAGAATTTTCACTAATACTTTCTGCCTTCTCTATATCATCGCTATCGGAATCATGCTGAAATATGAACTGATTGCTAAATAGGAACTAAACAATATGCCAAATATATCTGTTAAAATATCAAACTTTAGATGAGTAGTAACTGCTTTCGTATGGTTTGGTCTAGGTAAGTGGAGAAAGAAATATGCATAATGAAAGGAAGATGCAAAAGATGAATGAATCTCTGGGCGATACTGAAGAAAAATATTTGGTTTAACAAATAATGAAAATTCGATGTACTTCAGCAAGCATATTGAATGCACTGATTTTCCCTTTCCCGTAGAAAGGTGCCATTGTTTCTTCGTCACTCCCATTGTCTTCATCAATTTCAGAATCGGATAATTTTAATTCTGTTGCTTCGGCATCTAGATCTTCCGACCTATTTAAGATCAGGCTTTGAATATAAAATGACGAAACTCAATAATGAAATTTAATTGGCAAAATTTCAACATCGATATTATCGAGGTGAAATAGTTAAATTTTTCTTCCAGAAAAAAAAAAAAAAAAAAAAAAAGAAAAAAACGAAACATTTCCAAGATCGCATTGGATAATCTATAAATATATGGAATTTCTATACAAATTATTAGAAACAAGGACTAGAGAAAATTTTCAGTATTTCCCTTACTTCCATAACGGTACAGTCAAGCTCTTCGCAATATGCTAATTTCTCAGCTAGTCTGTTCTGTGATTCATTGACAATATGAGCCATAATATTACCAATACCATCACCAAGAAATGCAGAAGTCGGGACCATACTAATATATTCATTCAAATCTGGATTTTCGTTCGCCATAACTACGTTTACTCCCTTAAAAAAGAATGGCATATGTATATGTATTAGAATCATTTCATGATTCTCATAGGAGTATTCGTATTCCTGTTGCTTTGGCAAAACTTTACAGTGTTCCAACTTCATCTATAAATATTAATCGAAATTTCTTAATCCTCAAAGATTTAGTCATTTTTTTCTTTCCTTAAACTAAAAAGGATAGCCAATCCGTAACTATTTCTCTCCATTCAAAATTAATCTCTTCTTTAATAGGTATACCTGTTCAGCGAATTGTAATACAACTTTATCTTTAAGTTCTTTGAATTGCAACTGCGTATTAATTGGTTGTGACTTCAAATGAAGATAGATGTCTTTTCGAGGATTAGATTCATAATCGTATAAACGATCGATCTGAAGACGATAATTACGGCAATTATAAGATAAATGTTTAAGAAAAAAGTGATGAAAGAAATATCAAAAATAACGTTAGAAATTACTTTATTCAACGCTATTACAAATGGAGTTTGTCTTTTCCTTAGCAAATTAAACGACTCGAGTGTCTGCTGTTCAAGCCCATGCATTAGATCAACAACCAAAATTGCATAATCACATAATGAGGAACCACGAGACCGTAAATTCCTTCAAAATAAATAAAAAGATCACATTTTACAAAAAAATTGATTTAATATATGTTTTCAAATGCATCATTAGTATGACCTTATTCACTGTTCCCATAACACATACAAAATCGGATTATGCATTTTTGTTTTGGGCTGTTTTTTTTTTTTTTTTTTTTTTTTTAACATTCATATTGCTTAACAAATTTTTACCTTCAATTCCACATATTTTATACAACAATCACGCTAATTTTCATTTCTGCACCATTACCATCCTAATAAATATTACGATAAAGTGTCCAAATTAGATTTTGCAACTATATCTTTACTATCGCGACATTTTTCAGAACATATAAAAAGTTTTAAAGTTAAAAGAACTTACGAAAAACTTTCATGACCAGGAGTGTCAATTATCAATAGTCCAGGAATTTTCATTTCACTTCCTACGAACTGAAAAAAAAAAAAAAAAAAGAAAAAAGACTGCAAAAGAATACGGACAAAACAAAATAATAAAAACATGACAAAAAAAGTTGAAGTAGAAATCCTGAAATCTGCATTAACCACTCACATCTCGAACCATTTTAGTACGTTCCATAATTGCAGCAGCTGGTACCTGTGTAGCACCGATTTGCTGCGTTATTCCACCGGCTTCTCCATCTTGTACATTTGTATGACGTATCTATTAAAACAAAAAAAAAGAAGAAAATGAGACAATTCAACTGAATTCGTTAAAGGGATAAGACAGAACATAATCATATAGCCAAAAGCGAAGGAACTGAAGTACCGTATCCAACATTTTTGTTTTTCCTGTATCGACATGTCCAAGTACACAAATAACTGGTGATCGTAAATTGTTCGTTGAACGTTTAGCTTCAGCTTGCTCTCGTCGTTTCTAAAATGAAAACCTCGTTTTAAAAAAGAAACAACAAATGGAACAATGATAATCTCCAGATGAAGTAAGAGAATGTAACCTTTAAACGTGCTCGAACTTTTGCTTTCAACTGTTCTTTGCTTTCTACATTTTCTTGCTCATCATCACTAGTTTCTTCTTCTTCTTCTTCATCATATTCTTCCGAAGAATCCGAGCCTTCTGCTTCTTCAATGAATTGTTCTGATTCAAACTCCATCGAAATTATCTATAAAATTAAAATGAACAAGAGAATATCTCAATTATTTTTGCGGAGAAAATGAAATAATGCTATGATCTGAAAAAAGTATAACTTCATCTTTTGCAGGAGTAGTCGATTGCACAATCCTATTCATGACATACGATGCCACTTCTTCTTGTTCTTCCCCATGCATATTTTCCCAGTCATCAATAACTTCATCCATAGCATCCCAAGAACTAAGTATTTCTTCATCTGATGGTTTCACTACTTCAAGAAATTCCGAGGTTTTTATTTCTGCAGTTGGCAAATGCTGAACATTTTCTGGAGTAGTTTCTAGAACAGAAAGATGAAAATTAAGTAAACAAGTTCGCAAAGCAATTATTTAATCAAAAAAAAAAAAAAACTTGTAATTAGCAGAGTGTTGCAAAAAAAAAACCTTTATCATTTTGTTTCAACTCTTTTTTTGGTTTTTTCTTTCCATACACAGGACGTTTCACTGGTACCTCTTCACTTTCTCGCCTGAGTGCACTTGGAAGTATGATATCTAGGAAAACATGAATGAATATTAACCAAATACTTATATAAGTATGCTATTTGACTTGATTAATCAGAAAGTCATACTTGAATTAGCTAATAGCGCTTGTTGTCTCCTAAGCTTTTCCTTTTGTGCTGGTGTCAGATACTTTCCTTCCGCTTTTAACTTCTCATCACGTTCCTTTTTCTTCTGTTTCTCACGTTCCCTCTTCTCCTTAGCCAATCGTTCCTGAACGAAAACACATCAAGATTTGAAGAGCCCTTATCAACTGTAAAAATAGAAAACCAATCAGAAAAAAACTCACTTCTTCTTCCTTTGCTTTTTGTTGCGCAATTAATCTCTCTTCCTCTTCCTTCTGCTCTCTAAGTATCCTTTCTTCTTCCTCTTGTTTTCTACGTAATATTTCTTTAATAAAATCGACCTAAAAACTTGTTACTTTACTTGGGACAAAAAACCTAGATAATCTATGTCTGTTAGTTATCCTATGATAATTCTGGACAATATTATATGATTCATTCAAGATGACAAAGACCGCTTTATAATAGCAAATTAAAAAAGAGCAAAACCTCCAAATTCAATATACAATTACTGTAGAAGCATTTACGTAAACATACATGTTTTTTCTTCTTCGTTTCCTTCTTGTCCCCATCCTTTTTCGAATCTCCTTTCTTTTTCTTCTTTTTTTCCTTTGCATCACTTGCCTAAAAAAAATCTGTTCAAAAAAAATTTTTTATTTTCTATTATTTATTTGAAAAAAAAAATAGTAGGCTTTTTTTATAGGCTACTATACTTTAACTGAGCAAATGCAACCGCTCACTCTTTGATTTTCTACTGAAACAGCATCTCCTTCTGCAGGTGATTCGAACTCTGCTGATTTTTCCTTTTCTGCTGTGCCTTTTTTCTTCTTTTTTTTATCTTTTTTCTTGGTCATAACATCTCCAACATCAGTTTCTGTAGTAGCTATTTCTCCATCCCTGTCAGCATCAACTAAAATAATCTCTTAAGATTTCCTAGGTCATGCAAGACTTTAAATAATTCGAAAGTCAACATAGCATAAAATACTAAAGCTATGGTAATTTCAAAAGTCAATCTCACACAATATTCTGTCAATTGGGAATGAATAAATAATTTGCCTGCAATATTTCCAGTTGTTGAAGATATTTTTAAATCCGTACCAGCTGGTACTTCTGCTGTATAAGATATGCCTGAAGCTGCTCCTTTTTTTTTCTTTTCTTTTGATGCTTTTTCTATCGGTTTTTCGAGATCCGCAAGCAAAGCATCTAAATCCTCATCTTCTTTCAAACCCTAAAATATAAAGCTTATGGTAGATAAAGGAATATCAAGAAATACCTTAACAAAATACGGCCTATATTCACCCGACAAAAATCACCTTTTTGCCTTTTCTTCCTTTCCTTTTTCCTTCTTCTTTTAATTTTATTGTTGTTTGTTGCTTAGAGAACGCTTTTGTTTCATTAGGCTTATTCTTTTCGTTCACTCCCCCTTTTTCTTGCTTGTTTCCTTCGACTTCGTCTGCCTTGTCAGAATTTTCACTAATACTTTCTGCCTTCTCTATATCATCGCTATCGGAATCATGCTGAAATATGAACTGATTGCTAAATAGGAACTAAACAATATGCCAAATATATCTGTTAAAATATCAAACTTTAGATGAGTAGTAACTGCTTTCGTATGGTTTGGTCTAGGTAAGTGGAGAAAGAAATATGCATAATGAAAGGAAGATGCAAAAGATGAATGAATCTCTGGGCGATACTGAAGAAAAATATTTGGTTTAACAAATAATGAAAATTCGATGTACTTCAGCAAGCATATTGAATGCACTGATTTTCCCTTTCCCGTAGAAAGGTGCCATTGTTTCTTCGTCACTCCCATTGTCTTCATCAATTTCAGAATCGGATAATTTTAATTCTGTTGCTTCGGCATCTAGATCTTCCGACCTATTTAAGATCAGGCTTTGAATATAAAATGACGAAACTCAATAATGAAATTTAATTGGCAAAATTTCAACATCGATATTATCGAGGTGAAATAGTTAAATTTTTCTTCCAGAAAAAAAAAAGAAAGCATGACCTTCAAATTCTCTCAAGTACAGATAGTAGAAGAAACTTTATCTTTAATCTATCAGAGTAGTACATTGATGACTAAGACAAGTGATAATAATGCTTTCACGACTTTACCAATCATTCTTCTTGTTGTTCTTCTTCTTTGTTGCCATTCTCAAGCGAAATCATTTGCTTTGTAAACTGAATTCTGTCAACCAATTGATATAAAATCAAACTGATATGCAACTGAAACTAATTCCTCCTCTTATTAGAAAAAAACTCCGAAACTATGCAGTTAAACCATACTCCGAACTAAATTGACAGCCCCACCTTACTACCTGCTTTAACCATCTCAGAAAGAAATGACGGTGATGCAGTTTGCCCCGATGACTGGAGTCACTATGAGACTAACAGATCCCGATGCGTTTGAATTTAGGTTCAAGCCGGATGCCTATGGAATTTCGATAGACGTGAATTCTCAAGAGAAATCCTTATTTTTTTTTTTTTGATTATTGTGAAGACTACTTTAATTGTCATCATTACTACAGGCTCAAAATTACAAAACACTCGTAAAAACATTGTTTCAATCAGCATTGAAAGAAATAGTAATAAAGCTGATCTAATCTTCCGTAGTAGTTTAAACTCAACCTAAAAAGTAATGTGAAGGCTTTTAATTTTTAAACAGCTGAATGACAGTTTTCATCTTTCGACTGCAGTAGAGGAAGGTGCAACAGTACAAGCCGTTGGCGCTCTGCGTTCGGTAACCAACTAGCATGCAGGTAATCATTATTTGATGAATCCAACGTTTCAATGAGATAAATGGTCCTAAAATGTGAGCTAAAACATGGAGATCTGTTTTTATTTCCCCATTAACCTGTGCTATGTTTAGGCTCTGTTAACAGAAGAAATGTCACTACAAAGAAAAGTCAATAAATAAGAAAGTTTTGCTAAATTTTTCCATCAAAATGCTACAACTACAATGGCTGTTTTTGAAAAAGGCCGAGATAAATATAAGGAAGTCGAAAATTGTTCTTTTATAATATAAGATAAGGTAGATCTTTTAGTAGTCACTGGTGATCTCAGTAATATCTTTTGAGAGATGTTGACGTTTTCCGAAATAACTTTCTAAATATATTGTTTAGTTAAAATTAGAGAGCTTGAAGAGTGTCTCAGAATTTATGTGATATGATAAAAGTCGTGTAACCTGAATTTGAAATTTTGGAATTCGCGAAGTATTTTTCGAAATAAACAACCTATCGAAAAAAAGATTTAAAAAATTTGGGACAGCAGAATAGTGGGCTCTGTACCTCCTTAAAACAACATTCAGTAATGTTACTTTGTATCAGTTTGTTTGTTTGATACAGTGCATTCTCGACGTGACGAAAGAGATGAGTTCAATGCAGGTAGATGTCAGTGAAATCTTGAAAAATGATATATTTCAGATGTTTCCGGAGAAGTTGATCTGCTTTAGTGCTAATATTTTGGACATAAATAATTGTTGTTGATTAAATCCTATCAAAGGAATCTAGAATTACAAGAAAATTTTTTAATTTTGAATTCTCTATCTGTCCGAAGGACAACAGATTTCTCAGTTCTGAAAAGGTCTTCCACTTTCTTTTGCTTTTCCATTATTGAATAAATGTAGTTGCTTTTCTAGCTATTTCCCAAATTTGGCTATCTCCTTATTTCGTTAACCAAAAAATTTGAAATATTACAGAAATGTTCCACTTTGCGAAAGAGACACGTAGTTCACAGTTTTTGAAACAAGTTATGGTGCATTATTCTGAAGGGCAATTAATTTCTGATTTATAAAATTTTCTGAAAGTATGAGTAAATTTCCTGTTCCATATTTGCTAATACAGCAAATTTCCTAACGACATTTATTCCATTTCTATTCAGATGAATGGGTAATCTAATATTGTTTCGTGTAATAATGAGATATTTAGAGAAAAAAAACGGATATATTTTGCTTAAAATTTCTGTTCTTGTTGCTATGCTTCTGAGAGCTTCAGGACTTTGACCAAAAATGAATTTACAGTCAATATTTGAAATTGATCTACTTGAAACAAACGCAGCAATGTAATTATTCAGAAATATTGATCCGAAAATATGGGAAATATTGATTTGTTCAGACAATAACATTTTTAATTCTTGCAATCTAACTTGATTAAACCAAGTAGGGGATGATTTTTGAAAGAATCAAATAACACGACTTGTCAAATGAAGAAAATGCTATTGTGGAAGGTTTGAAATTTGGTTTGAGCTGTGGAAGGAATAGATTTATATTAAATCTTTTATTCCCAATAGTAGCAATCGAACAATATGTAATTGACAGGACAGTAGAGAATCAAGCGTGTAGTGAAGTAAATTGGGTGATGTCGATTGGGTTTTCTGAAGAAGAATATGTGGGAGCTTGGACAGGAGTAACGTGGTTTAAGATTGTCTAGTCAGAGCGAACCAATTCGAAAGAATGAAAAGGAAAAAAAAAGTGATTTTTTTTTTGGAGTTTAGTAGAGGTATTTTAGATGTTGATAATTGGGCATATTGGGATGTAATAAAATTGATATTGAAATAATTTTAAGAAAAAAATTGTTCACAAAAAAAAAATGTTACGACAGTTTAATTGAATTCAAAGATAGTGACAGTTTTACAAGTACAAGATTAATGACTTTATTAGCTGTAAGCGGAAACGTTTTGATGTGGTTGTAAATTAGCATGGGACATTGCATACAATGAGAAATAATTTTACAGATGATGACTCATTGAAAAAAATTTTACAAATTTTAATCATTTGATTATGTAATTTTCCATATTAATTAGTTTTAGTTGGGAATTAGTCTCGGTTTTTCCCGACAAATGCTTCAGATGACAGTTTTCCAATTTATTTTCAACATTCTAATTCAATCATTCCAATTTCTGAAAGCTTTTGATCTCAAATATAAGAATGTAATGTGAATTGCATATTATTTCTCGAACATATGCTTTATAGAAATATCTTTCTGTACATCATTCCTGATATTTATGGAAACGATTTAAATTACTTCTTTGATATATATTATAATTTTTATCTTTCTTCATTTTTCTATGCTTACATCTTTTGATAATCCGGAATTTAAAATCCAGTCGACTCTTTTGATTTTGAAATAAGTTGAACAAAAATCTAAACCATTTCGAAATGAATCCAAGAAAAATTTAGAGAACCAATGAAAGTAATTGAATTAAAGGATCTCCTAAAATATTTTCAAGTAAAGGACTTGAGGAGAAAAAAAACAATATTTCGATAAATTCAACAGAAAATATTATTTCATTAGGATGAAAAAAAAAAATACGATCAAACTTTGACTTGTCTTTATTTCCGTATCAGCTTTTCTATTGTCCAAAACCAAAATTAAAAAATTTTTGGAGAATTCAGGGGAAGGAAATAACAATGAAAGTTTATCCATTTTTTATTCTCGTGATATGATCCAAAATGCATCGATTTTCTGGAATTTCATGACTGCATCATTTTCAATAAATTTTGAAAATTTATGTATAATTACTTTATGCATAAATAACGAAGACCGATAAATGAAGCGTTACGTGAGAGGCATTTGCAGAGCAACTTTGGCAATTATCAACAAAATATTGTCTAGAAACAGAAAAGAAGCTATAAATCAAATAATTTGTAATTACGGTAACATCATGGATGATGAAGAGAGTGAATAATTACATTGGTGCATCACATTCTGATTTGAGGATTTTTTAATTAAGTATATTGAAAACAATCGATTTACTGTAGAAGACTACTAAAAACGAATAGGGGAAGGATTTATCTTTTTTCGATTCATCCGTTTAGAAAGAAGAGAATTCAGTTTGCAACAATTTATAAAACCATTGAAAATTAGTAAAGTTCATTCATCCCTTCTACTGTTCCAAATTCGGCAAATACTTTTGCTTATGAGAAAATATAGCACAACTATTAATCACGGCATCTACGGCCTAGACATCGCATTTGATAATTTTTCCGATACACAACCCTATTCAAGCTACTCTAATCTCAAAAAAGGTAAAACTACTGTAATGTTCAAAAAAAAAACAATGTACTACAATAAATTGACTGTTTTTCAGAAAGCCTTATCTTTGCTTGATTCTAGAGAATACTAACTACAGCATTTCGTGCACCGTATGGTATCTTAACATTCAAGTGATGTTCTAAGCAAAGCTGATACGATGTCTGGCAAGATATTGAACAAGAGAGTAGTGAAGTCCTGCGCAGAAAACAAAATCAAGTAGAAAATTAGTGCGAACATTTCTTTACTTTATTTTCTGCAGTTTTAAATAATGAACAAAAATCTGAAATGGCTTTTCGCGCACTACTATTGCATCCATTTCAATTTATAGTTTAAAAATGCTTTAAAGTAGAAATACGAAACGAGAAACTTACCAAAGAATCGTTCAGGGTAGAAGAATAAAAACTGAAAATCCGAAGTTTTTTTTAAAAATCATTCGAGAAGGCAATTGAACAAAAGAAGAAGCTGATTCATAATCACATTAAAAAATATTTAAGAAAGATGATAGTTACGACTTACGCAGTTCTAATAATTAGAACTTACATAATTTTGCTAGCTTAAAATGCACTAAACATCAAGTTTCTAATCCAGAAGTTCGTGTTGATGAAAAGAGATTAAGAAGAAAAATTGATCAAAGTTACTGAATGTACTGTGCCGTCAAAATAAGAAAGATGCGAAAATACTGTATCATGTATGGAAAATAACCACTCTAAAAAGAAGAAAGAAATAATTTGCAGATTTCTCGAACTTCTGGCAAGCAAATTATCAAAATCGCATTGATTTTAATGAAAGAAAAAAAAATGCTCCAATGTTAACTTAACTTTTGAACTTATTTTTGATTACTACTCCCGTGATCTATCGCTGCAAGTAAAGACTAATGATGCTTCTTCACTTGACATTTGCGTGCATGTATCTTATCATACTGCACATAAAAGTATTGTGATTATCACTGAAAGAGCAATCACATATAAAACATACAATTCAACGCAAATAATTCAATTTCAAATAAAATTATATCAACAGTGAACTTTAATTTCTTGACCATTGGTTAACAATAATCACAACAGCCACAAAAGCTAATGACAGCACTATCGTTAAAGCCTTAGTAGGGAGCAAAAGATTTATGGTTAGTGATGGCAGCTATTCAAAATTTAATTGAGGAAGATAGCGATAGGAAATATTAGAAAAATTCTAGCGGAACATTTGGAAGACGTAGAGGGAATTCATGAAGAAGATCGGTAACTGCCGCAATGACACCTGAGACTTTGCTCACCTTTCTAACATCAAAGGTTGAGACCGAGTGTCAGGCGGGATTGCGAAGACCTTATTTTCGGGCCGAAACCTATAAAAAGATAATACACTTAGATAGGTGCTAGTAGTTACTCATTTCTTATAGGAAAGAATCACGAAAATAAGTATAATAGTAAACTTACCATTCTCTAAAAAGCAGCAACGTAGCCCAAATAGTCCAAAAAGCATCAAAGATTTCGATCATAAAAAGTTTGCGAAGACATTTATTTTGGATCGAAAACATTGTTAATTAAAGAATTTTATGAAACTTCATCACTGGGAAACAGAATTACTTATCGTTATGATATAATGGAAAGTATTCCATGAATCCACGGAATTTTTTATTGAAAAATCTAACCATCAAAGAAGCCTGATGTTAGAGACCATAGTTACACTTGTCAAATCCATTTGTACTATAATTGATAGGATAAATGATAAGGTAACTGGAAAGATTTGTATACACGGATCATTATTTCTATTTACTCTATTTGAAAATGTGTTGTAACTAGGAATTTTTAAATTGGAAGGAAGTTATTTTGGATGAATACAAAACTGTGTTTGGTAATTGAACGTACCAATGACATAGAACAAGTGAGAATAATTTAAGAGTGGAATTGCTTTTTATGTTATCGATGTAGAACTAAAAATTTCAGTAAATTCACGATAAACTCTCGCTTATAATAATCCCATTTGTGCTTCCAATTAGACTTTTTAATCAATAATTCCTTTCCAATCAAACTTTCGTTTCCTGCTCAGTTCCTCCACTGCCAGAAAAAGCAAATGTGAGAAGTAATGGTCCATCACTCAGACAAAACCAAAGAGCTCAAGGCGATAGAAGGAAAATGATGGTCAGGAGAAAGTAGAGTGGGGATGGGACAAATCGGCAATATTCCGAAATGTACCCATCGGCAAAAACACGATGAATGATGTGAGAACGACAACACACTGACACATTGCGATGATAACTTTGATGGTATATTGAAGTGATTGCAGTTGAGAAGTGCAAAGCAGAGCGAAGAAAACGAGAGGAAGAGAGGTGACATGCACATGCACATGCACATGCACTTTAGAATCTGATTGCTAAAAGCAAAGATGACAATCCATCCCACCTTAAAAGTTGCAAATGAGGCGCTTTTTGTCGTCTTTCCTTCCCATCCCTTTGTTTCCATTCAAACATTACTACAACGTGTTAGTAGGTGCTGTAATGAATAAACTGAGAGTTCATCGGACAAGAAGTTGAAAGCCAACCACATTAGATGGGAAAATGAAAAGAGAAACAGAGAGAGAAGCAAGTTTTGTATACAAAAACGACTTTGTTTACACTGTTTACAAGAAGATGTGATAGGGAAAAGGGTTGAATGCGGGGACAAGAGCGGTTAAAGACACTCTGACACTGGGCTTCAGCGACTGTAGATCAACTCGATTATTTATTCGGTCAAACTTCGAGAAGAGAAAAATAATATGAATAGAGATATCTGGCCCATGATCCAAGAAATTCCTAAAATTCGAATAAAATTCATAAGCTATTATCATTTTTCCCGTCTAGGATTTAATTCAGATGCTTTCTCAGAATTGCCATCTCACTCATTCTATTACTTGCTAATCATCTAATTCAACAGACTGAAACATATCATTTGGCAATCGCGTTTTTGAGAAACCATAAAAAACTGACTTTACCGACCATCCAACTTACTAAGAAGTAAGTACTATCAGCATTAGTCCCGTAACAGGTAAGGGTGCGAGTATGAATGCTGCATACCATATAATTCTTATCTACTACTTTTCAAGAACATTTCACCTATGTCAATCATGTCATTCATTTTTCAAAAAAAAAGTCTTTATATTACCAAAAAAAAAAAAAAAAAAAAAAATTGTACGTATCCAAAGAATTTATTTTACCTTCCTCTTGAACAGAGAAATTTAGTTGGTGGCCTCATCCCAATTTCCACAAGTCTCAGGAATAGCAACATAATTAGTTTCTTATTTTTTCTTTTCAAATCTTAAGTGTTCCACAGTTAAAGATCAGAATTTTGGACGATTCTGATAAGCTTTCCCTGTCTGTGCTTCCCAATTTGGTTATTTATCCAATATAATCCAGGCATTAATGAATGAAAATATTAAACTAATCAATAATGTATAATTTAATATCATCCCATCAATTTAACATCTTGATAATGTTGACAAGAATCTCAAATCACAATTGTCGAACGGCATTTTCTGCCTTCTGATGATAGAAATTCAGAATAAAGAAAACACAACAGATGCGATCGATAGAAAAACTCATTAAAATGGCAGTAAAAACGTGGCCAAGAGAACGGAATAAAAGGACTGATCGGTGGAAAAGAAGCAGCCAACTTCGTATTTATGAATGGATGATTTTTCCCTGTACTTAAAATATATTCCTAACAAAAGCGATAAGTTGTATTGAAAGTGTGAAGGTATTATTTCTTACCTGAAAGCTGACGAATGGAAAGTACCCATTCACTCGAGAAGCGATGCCTTTCCTCTCTTCCATTCATTAGTGATCCTTAATGTTGACACTTTTTCGAATCTTCTCAAATGTCATTAGAGTACTCACAATGAGTTGCAAATACTTAATTTTATTCATTATTGATATTATTTACACAGACCGATAAGATGAGAAGATGGCAGGAAGAAGAGGGGAAAGTTTGCTCATCGCATCAATAATAAGCTTGCAAACTTAAGATTAAAAATCATGCCGGTTAATTCAAAAACGTGATTTTACGTATATTAATTTATGCACCTAACGTATTACGCGACCATTCGGTATGTGAAATATCGAGCATAATATTTCAGATCTTTTTTTCGTTCCGCTCTTCAAAACTCATTGATCTTCTCTCCGTGTTGTCAGTGAGATATCCATAAACATGCATTATGAAAAAAATTACTAGGGAGACTATAAATTCTGGATTAATATCAAATTAATGAATACTAGAAAATATCTTCTATCTGAATTTCACAAATAACTAGTTCAGAGTACGATAACCGAATTCAAAAACATTAATGAATTTCAAGGATATACATGTATAAACTGAAGATATGTCAAAGCAATTACGTTTGTTTATGAAAACTCCTTGAAATAAACAACTTGCTACATTAGATCAATACCTTTTCAACGCATCGCTCTGCTCCTTTCTCTCTGAAGTAACAACAAGTCTTCGATCTCGAAATTGAAAGCCAGAGAAGCACTAGCATAAGATCAATAAACAGCTCTAAATGAAGATTCCGATAATCAACTCCAAATGAAGATTGCTTTATTAGAAAATTATCTTTCCCTACCTGAATAAATAAATTTCGAAATACCACACATCATATGCCGTACTCAAACTCATAAATAAACGACTCAAAAATCTTATGGCTACCATTAGTAAAGAGATGTAGTAGCAACAGAGAGTTGAAAAATATTATTGGAATGAATGAGATTCTGTAATCTGGTGAAAACCTGGAAGAAATACAGTAGAATACAAACAGTGCTCTCACTGTGATGGATATGGTGAGTTGTGTGAAAGAAGAAAACAATTGACGAAGTAAATCCCTTCATCGATGATGGGACTTAACGAATAAGCAAATAGGATTGAGGGTGCGTGATGATGACAATGGCGATGTGGTGATGACAATGGATGATGATGATGATGATAATGGTTCACTGCACCATCACGGGGTTATGACCTCAAGGTTCCATTCTGCTCTTTCCACAAATTATATGTATATATGCTAATTTTGTAATTTGATAATACACCTAGCGATGTTGAGGAGAAAGAAGTCTGAGGGCAGAGCTGAAATGAAGAAGGAGAACTTCACTCTGAACTCGATCAAAATAAATCCTCTAGACATTGAATGAAAAGACTTTGTGATGGATATATGATGACATTCGTTGATATATAGTAGCTTGTCTCCTTCTATAACTTCCTATTGTTGTTCATAATCGGAGATAAGGAATATGACAGATTTCTTGTAAAAGAAATCGTTTTTTATACCAAAAGAAATGAGATGTTTTGTTGTAGAGAGATTTTTCAAATAGATAAATTTATGATGAGATTTGTTCTCTGATTACTTAGTTAATGATTTTTTTACAAAAAAAAAAAAAAAAAATTCAGCATAAAGATCTGAAATTGGAGAAAATCCAAATTATTAGGTGACAGAAACTTTCCAATTCGGATCTTAGAATTATTAGAAAGTCTTTCCAACAATGCAAAAATGAGAAATGAATATGATTCGAATTTCTATGCGGACACAGATGCATGTGACACAGATGCATATGTGTTTGTGTTTGTGTTTGTGCATCTGTGATCGAAAGTATGTATGACTGAATATGGAAGGTAGGAAAAGTAATTAATCAAAAATTTGAAAAGTCCAAGGTCAAAGGATACAACGTGAAAGGAGTACGGTCGAACAGAAAAAAGACATCGCGTTGTTACCATGATGATATTGGGAGAGCAGAGAAGGAAATTAATGGATATAAGTGAAATCACTCAAAGAAATGAAAAGGAAGAAAAGAACTGATGGATGTCATTGTCACCCTTTACCCATTTCACATCTTCACTAAAGCAGGTACTCAAACGGTAACGTAAAAACTAAATATAACTTGGCAATTTATATTTCTTCTGAACTCATTCAAAATACATCCTCTAACAATGGACAATTGCTAGAGGATTGGCCACAATATTCAAATTTATTTTGAGCAAAGAAATCAAAATGCGAAGAATTGATACCAAAAGCAATGTACTCGCACTGCTCACTTCTTCAGTTCATCCTATCATCTTTATAACAAAGTTCCAATATTAAGATAATTGATTGATTGAAAAGAATAACAGAAAAGACAGGATGAACAACTGAGAAATTACACGAAAACACTAATAGCAAGGAGTAAATTTTCCTCACCATTTGCGACCGATAGCTTTTATATTGCTAACTGCGTGCTGCACGTATTAAGCAATCCAGGGAAAGAATAACAGCCAGATTCATCTAAATTTCTACTTTTTATTCAAAGTTGTGAAAATGTTCAAGATTATGACTTGGAGAATATTCCATAATGTATAGTTTCTCTGCTAAATAATCAGAAAGCATCCTTAAAATTAATAAAAATGCAGAAGAAACTTTAATTTCTATGTTCCGGAAGTTTATGATAAAGTCAGTTAGTATATTGAACAAAACGAGTCATGAAGAACTATGGAATCGACAAGGTAATAATGGCTCTGAAGACAACCTGATAAATAGCTGACTATCTAGCAGAAGGAGCAGTTATGAATCTTTTTTCCTACGTTCAGATAGTACTTCCACTATTTTGTAGTACACATCAATCAACAATCGGTCTGCTATCTAAACGTTTCAAATGAATTAAGGAGATTCATAAAAAATGTAGGAAAAAAGAAAACTTCTTGCAAGATGATCTTTGGGAATGCATGAATTAAATTGTGCACCAAAACTGTGTTTCCGAAAACTGAAATATTTTTGGAATATGGATATGATGAATTAATCAGAAATCTTTGTATTTTAGAAATAACTTTGAATAAGCAATTTTTGTCATCTTCGTTGTAATTAATTAATATATAGTAAACCATGTTGATGATTTGGAGTAAGCAACTCTTTTCGCGCTACGCTAACATGTTGTAAATTATTTCTCTTTGCGCTATAAGTTAATATGTTGTAAATTGTATTAGGATTTACATGTAGTAAACAACTTCACCATAAAAAGGGTTTTTATCTGAAGGGACTTTTCATCATTCATTTCAAACTTTGCTCTGATCGCCCAGAGCATTCAATCTTTTCCTCCAATCGATTCGGGTCGAGGATTTCAATTCTTTGCTTTGATCGGTATTCGACAAGCGTCCTTTCCAAACCCTAGCAAATTCTATCAATTCCAAAAACCGCAGATAACTTCCCTTTTATCAAAAAAGTTTAAATTATTGATTGTACTATAGATATTCATCAACCCATTGTACACGAAGCGGAGGAAATAAAATTCGTCATATCAAAGACTTCATCATACAACAAAATCATCTGTACCATATTCCAATCTCCAGCAAACAACCCTTCATAAATTATTTTTACGACAAAATGATGCCAAGAGCCGGGATGATGTCTGCTAGCTCAATGATAAACGTTGAAACGAGAAGAGAGGAATTGAAACAACTCATCGAGGAAGTCAAAGATTTGGATCAAAGCCTTTAGATCAGCAATTAGAAGAATTGCGCCAATGATATGGCCAAGAGAAGGATCATCAAATAAAACTAAGCCAAAGCAATGTAACTGAAGAAGTAACACGACAAAAGGAATCATTCCAAGTAGTCAATCAGGCAACAGTAAGTTTGCCGCAACTCCACTGTCAACATTTAGTGTGATCTCAAACCGTGGAAAAAATTCTGGAGAAGCGTTGATGTTGCAGTGCATCTTCAACAAATACAGATATTCAGACATTAAAATATCTGATCTTCTGTCTCAAATGGGATGCATTACAAACTGTCAGAAGCTACGATATGGCTCCCCAGAATTACGACATTCTAATTAATCATAATCAGCATATGGAAAGCCATTTAATGGATTACATTCCATCAAGAAAAATGATGGAGAATGAAAAGTAACAACAGAAAAATCTAAAAAGTACTTCGACCGTTAGAAGCTATAAGTGATAACTTAAAACATCCTAGCAACGAAACAACCGTAGGAAGTAGACTGCCTTTGCTGAATTGGGTACTGGACACAGTATACCAAAAAAAGAACAATGATCATGGTCAGTTACTAAGCTCCGACAATTCTTGACAAGACTAGTCGAGAGAAATGAGAGGTGGCTGGAAGCCAAATGACTAGTAATGAGAAGGCAAGCAGCTTTACTCAGTCAAGGACAGCACATAATATTAGAAAAGAAACATCCCCTTAGCTGCAATCAAGCAGCCCAACTCTAACGGTCTAAAATCGATTATAACTTTGATTCATATAAACCATTTCTTTGATTCATATAAAACTTGAACCTGTGATAGCAAAAAGCGGATACACCAGCAAAGTCCCAAGTACGAATTCAGCAATGAATGCGGAGAAGTCGAAAAGGAAGATTCGAGGAGCAGTCTTTCGATTAGAATTCACGTTTAATGTAAGACGAACAATCAAATTGAACAGAATTTTCAAGAATTTCTCAAAGAATAGTCAACATTCGATCAGAATTAATAATCAGTGTAAAACGGAAGACTCCTCAACAGATTCATGTATCCTCTAGAAATCAGTGATGATGGGAGCTCAAGAATTCAGTCACAAACGTTCAAGAAATCAACGCAAAAATTCGAACAAAAAGAACCTATCGCTTTAAGAACCAGAAGTCACATCAAACGACGAATTCATGCAAATTAATTTTGCAATAAAATCTAAATTATTCCCCCTAGAAGAATTCATCTTCTTCAGTCAGGAATCTCGGAAAAACCGAAATATTTTTTGGAATATAAATATGACGAACTAATCAGAAATCTTTGTATTATAGAAATATCTTTGCATAAGCAAACTTTTGACCTTTTTGCTGTAATTAATTGCAAATTTTATTTGCTATGATGACATGGAATGAGCAACTCTCTTTGCGCTAACATACTGTAAACTATTTTTATTTGCGCTATAAGTTAACACGTTGTAAATTGTATTAAGGTTTACATAATAAACAATTTCACCATAAAAAGGGTTTTTATCTGAAGAAAAGAACTTCTTATTCATTAATTCAATCCTTTGCTCTGGTAGATCAAGGCATTCAGTCCTATGCTATGATCGATCGGAGCATTCAATCCTTTGCTTTGATCAATATTCGATCAGCGACGTTTTCCAAGCTCTATCAAATTCTATCGACTCCCATAAACCGCAGATAACTTCCCTCCTATCAAGGGAAGTCCAAATTATCGATTTACCAACGATATTCATCAATTCATTATGTAGCATAGTTAGGGCAAATAAAATTCGCCATATCAAGGACTTCATCACACAACAAAATCATTTATATCATTTTTCCGATCCCCAACAACCTTTTACAAATTATTTTCAGGACGACTATGCATCGAAATAAAAAAGAGAGGAATGACATTGTGAAGTGCATTAGCTTGATTGAAGTCATTCTGCTCTCCCGGAACAGTAATGTCAAAAGCAAGGTGAAAGTGCTTTCGACAGATGGGATCTTTTTTGTGAAGAATGCAAATCTACAATCATCCTGATCATAGACTCTTCACACTCTTCACAAATTTTCATGCAAAATTGCTTCGATCTCTAATTATTCCAATAAAATGATCAAGTATCAAGTACAAAATTTAAATAGAAAAAGAGAGTTTTACTGCACATTTTAAAGTATCAAAATTTTGCGTTAAGAAATCATAAAATCGCTAAATATGATCTTCCACGATATCGATAAGTTCTGCTAACAATATTCAGTGATACACCTTACATGTTATGGAAAAATTACGTAGTCTTTTTTGCAGATGTCATACTGATCGGTACCTTTAATAGACATCCTAGCACCTAATGATACGTAGGAGAATGAAATTATTGATATAAAAACACAGTGATATGTCATCGAGGAAAATGTTTTATTAGCCATTTGATGACACTAAAACCATAATGGCAAATAATAATTTCTAACTAATCGAAAATCGAATCATACAGTCCCACTCAAATGTCTCAAAAAACTTTGCAATATGTGAGCGAAAAAATGAAATGATTTTCCAGGTCAAAAAAGGTTCCCACGACAACTGTTCCTTGGAACACTCTTTATGGTTTGCAGTATTCTTTAAACAACAGCCGCCACGATCATCGGTGCATTTGAAATGCGTTAAGACATCGATTAGTCCCTTACTTTTTCTTAAATGGTTTGAATTTGCGGGTGAAAAATAAATACATAAGTGCTGTAAATGAGGAAGATATTCAAAGTATGGGCTACACCACTCAGGGTAAAACGGAAGAAAGGAGACACGATCGAGGCAAAAATAAAAAGTCTCGAGCCACTGGACAAACTTTCTAACTACAGCTTTGACTCAAAAGCACTTATGATTCCACTGTGCAGGCTGAAAGCCTTCAGAGCAATAACCTGCTCTACCCTTAAACATTTCGATCTCACTTCTCTCTAAAAGTGCCAAGAGCGAAAAATTGACGTTTTTCGGACAAAATTTTCAGAACAATTCTGTCTTTGACAACATTTAAATTGAAGTGCATGCTTATAGAAAATATAGCAGGTTTAATTTTAATATGAGGAGAGAAGAACATGGACACTAACTACTCCATATTTTGACAGTTCGATTAATAGATTTATTCTCTCTTGTCAATAAGTCTTCATCCATACCGAAGGTTATTTATGGACGAGTGACATGCACAGATCGATTAAAGGGACTTCATCAATCAGTCAATTATCATTTATTTAGACTTTTGTTAGTTATTGTGGTATTAAATTGCTTTTTATTCGATGAAAGTCAAATTCTTGCCGAAATAAAATCAGATTCATAAAAAATGGAAATATGGGGATAAAAGCGCATAACTTTGACTTCTTTTTCAGAAAGGAAATGTAGCGATAATGTGCTCTGATTCAGGGAGATATTAATATTCTAAAATCAAAATTTCAATATAGCCCTTAGAGATATCGATTAATAACTGCACATTATACCGTACCTCAATAGAAATTTTATTAGACAAATCACAGTTGCATATGAGAATTATTAGAGAAGTAATATTAAGAGAAAGTCGAGTTAAAGGAGAAAGGCCAGTAGAGAACTGAGCCAAAGGAGAACGGACTGCTAGTACACAAGTCTGGAAATAAAGAATTGTATTTCCATTTATTTTTTACTTCATTCTTATGTATTAACCAGAACTGAGATTGAAATGGCAAACAGCAGTAGAATAGAATGAACGGATATGGACTAATGTATAAAACATTCATCTCCATATTCTAAAAGATGCCTCTCATAAATACAGGCAACATCTCCTTAGTAAGTGCTACTGATATAAAAAAAGATGAAAGATCGATTTAAGTTTGGACAAAGTCAACCTTAAGCCATGTTCCAGTAATTGACTATGGGAAAACATTGAGACAGAGAGGAACAAGTTCGAAAAACTTCATTCTCGAAAATTGCTAGTTAATTGTTAATCGTTTGAATTGATTGACATTTTTTAAATTAAACGAATTAAAAAAGAAAATGAGATATGTTCGAAGAGAAAAATTCGAAACAAAAGCACTACATTAGAGATGCAATTTCGGCACTTTCGCTTCGTAAAAGAAAAGAATTGAATTCAAAATTGCGTAGTTACAACTTTAAGAGGTGAGAAAGATGAGTATGCCATGCTTTTCAAAGTCTTACTTCTGAATAGCTTCTCATAGAGAATCAGCATCAAGTAACAGATAAAATGAATGATAAAAAATAACACAGAGCCGACAGAAAGATTACGGGAAGGAACAGTGGATCATATAACGAAATAAAGAATCATATACAAGTTATATGACAGTATTTCTTCCTGTAACTTTGCTCTTTATCATTCATTCTGCCTGTTGCTTGATATCATTCTCATGGCTTATCATTCCATACTAATCACTATTGCGTTCAAAGGAATGATCACAACTAATATGCGGTGATACGATATTTCATCTTTATGGAGAGGAGGAGAATAAATACATCCTACCACTTCTACTTCTTCGACGAAACTGAAGAGTAAAAGAATTAGTGAACATATCGGCGATTGGATTTATTTACAAAATCAAATTGTGAAGATGACTTAGGATTCAAATTTATTCATTTTCCTATTTTTCCTATTCATCTTCAATACCAAAGTTGTATTCGTGATTCCGCCCGATCCAGTATCTGTCTCATTCCTGGCTATAGTTGCCTGCCCTTTTTTCCGGCTGCTTCAAATAAATCTGCTAATAAAAAGCTTCATTATTTTTATGCCTACTATCTGTCCTGAATTATATCGAACGAGAATTAGAAATTCCAAACAGAAGATTTCATTATTGGATAAGGACCTCCAATTTCTTATATACTATTTGTTCATCTAATGAAGCAATTTACAAGTGAACCAAACCGAGCTTTTACACCAGCGTCAAATAGTGTTCAGAAGGCTTACGTCTTCAATATCATTTTGCTCCCACAAAATCACTTGAGTGAATAAGAGCAATCTCTCGAAGAGCTAATTTCAACACCAATGAACGCTTATCAGATAATTTTACTTCATTGATTTCCCGATGAATTTTTTTAAGAGCAGGTATCCCTTCTAGCTAAGACTAATTTAGTGATATTCAACAAAAGCTTCAAATAGTAGGAGATAAAAATTTGAAAAATACTAGTCCGTTAACCACATTAGTAATATTGCTCAGCATTATCGTTGATTCCTACCAGTGACCTTTCAATGCAACATCGTGAAAGTTCAAACATTTTTCCAACTTATCATTTTTTGGTTATTTTGGAGATGGAAATACTCAGCAATTAAATCTTTGATAAAGTGAATAATTAAATAAAGAACATAGTTTAGAACATGATGGATGAAACTCTTTATTTCCAAGTTTTTTTTTTTTTTTTTTTTTTTTTAACTAATAGAAATACTTGCTTATGAATATCAAGAATGATTGTGCAACTTAACAGTTTATGCAAAACATTAAATGAATAATTGAACTGAATAAATTTCAAAAAACTTATGTCTTCAAATCATATCTCATCGAGTTGTCTGATTTAATTCCGTCAAATCCTTAATGAATGTCAGACATATTATGCACCAATTTCACAATGCTAGCTAGTTATGAAATAGTAATAAGCCTGTTCATCAGAAAAAACAAAAAAAAAAAGATTTTGTATACCATTTCTATTTTTCAGATCTAATCTTTGAAACTGGAACTTCTTTAAATTTTTCAATCTTCCATTCATGAATAATGAAAAGATTTCTTTTGATTCCCAGCAGTATCAACAACTATTAAAACAGCCTTGTCCTCAATGCCTTGGAATCATTGCACATAGCACTATGTGGAACGAATGTAAAATTGCAGTCTTCCATAACGACATTTATTTTTTCCTTGATCTTCATTATTTATAAGAATTTTTTATATTTATTACACTTTAGGTTCAATTAACAGTCTAACCAATAAATTCACTGAAATAGTTAAAATTACTAACAATATGTCTTTATAGAAAAATAATGCTGCTACAGTCTAACGGATGATAAATATCCTCAAATTTACAAGTAATTCTGATACTTTAATATTATATCTAACTTTTGCACACCGTGTCATTAAGTAATTTAACTAAACATAGAATAATTTAAAGCTAAGAAAATCTAGCAAAATGTTTTTCAGAAAGGAATCCTTTTACCTCATGCAAGAGGAATTCCAGGGAATACTTCTGATGGGTATATGCAAAACTTCTACAATTATCAATAAATTAATATGGTATCTCATTTTGTATATATTGCAACTGATCGTACATTTTGCTTCGTACATTTAGAAAACAATTCCGTATTATACTCATCATATACTTAGCCGCATCACGATCGGATAACTGTGGTGCAAAACGATCTCGAAATTGTTGTATAGTTTTACCCCGAAAACATGGAAGATGTGTATCCAACATCAATGACACTAAAGCAATAAACGCCTGCAATTTTTATGTTATAAGTTTACAAATTTCGTAATTAAATTGCTAGTACAAATTTCAATTTAATATGCAAAAAAATTCTCCGAAATAATTATCAAATGGTGAAGATTACACACTTTATAATATGGTCGAACAGCCAGATATGCTTGAACACAAAGTGATGCAAATAATCGGAAGCTTGGCGCTTCCATTTTGCCGCCCATAATTGCCACCATTTCTTGCGAAAGTTTAAAATCCGGTTCAAATCCAAGATTTCCTCCTGGACTGCTCTCAAACATAAAGCCAAAATCTAAAAAATTATTTCTGGAGAAAATACCAAATAAAAATAAAGAAACATAAACCTTTCAATGATGAGAAAAATATTCAAAAATGAAATGCTGAAAAAGGCCAACCGATATGCACAATATGACCATCATTGTCAATCATAATATTTCCATTATGTCGATCTTTGATCTGCAGCAAGAAACTAAAAACACTATAAGCTGCCATACTGCGAATGAAATTTCGTCTTGCAAGTTGCAATGTTTCAGTGTTTTCATCACCATATGTCGTCAGAAAGTACTCATATAACCCTGTAACAGAATTTTAAAACTTCGAAAAATAAAACCTATACATTAGGAATACGGAAAAGATAAAACTAGCCAAAATCAGTCTGCCGTCCCAATTGATCTCTCGATTTCGAATTTGGAACACATTCAATTATTCCACAACCAGGCCCAGTAGCTACAACTCTATACGGAAATAGACGAATGTCCAAGTCGACAGAAATAAAAATGTTACGCATTAGACTCATTAGTTGTAGAGCTAACATATCCTGACGCACATCGTCACCAACCTGAAGTAAAACATATACAATGACCCCTTATAATTCTGATCAAATTAGTGACTCAATGATGAACAGAATAGTGAATTTTATTTGTTTTTTATCATATTTGAAAAAAAAAAAAAAAAATGAAGATAAATCAAGAAATATGAAATTCTCAAAAATAAGAAATGCCAACTTTAAAAATGGCTGCTTGCCAACAAATAAGACTATCTTTTGATCTTGAAAAAAACTGAATATCTGTTTCTAGAGTAGGTTTCTGCTGATGAGCGGCGATTCCTAACTGCTCCAATTTCTGAATACCACAACGAAGAACCTTGAATCGCGCCAGAAAAGGCGCTTTGGCGGCACTATAAATAGTTCAATAGTTAAGAAAGTTTTTTGAAATTCTTGAAAGCATTTTTCATTCAATTGAGGGTAAACCTACCTTTGCATCGGAGTCCCACTTTTGTAATCTATATCCAAAACTACTGCTTCTGGATTAGATGGTAGATAAGCTACTGTTTTTATATGTATCTCAGCGAGGGCATTTAGACAAGCCTTTTTTCTAGCTTCGCCCTTTGGAAACGGCTTTATTTTCCCTGATATATCGGTGATATTCTTGAATAAATCGAATTCAGTATCGTAAAATTTCCGTGCAGCGCCTTCCATATTTGATATTATCTAAATAAAGGAATCTGAAAATGATATAACTAAATATAAAAAGAAGAAACAAATAAATGTTTAAGGAACTATGCCTTGTTGATCAATTCGCTTAAAGGTCCATATAAATCGGGATCCTTTTCCTTTAAATCTTCATCTCTGTACATATTTGCTTGCATGTTCCATAGTAACTGATGAGCCAAAAGTTGTGAATGACCAGCCAACCACATAATTAGCTCAGCGACATAACCCATCTAAAAATTATTCTAGCAATGTTGAAAATTGAAACGGAATCTAATTAGTTTTAAACAGTTTTCAGAACCTTCTAAATGAAATATACCGTATCATATCGTAAGGCTTGAACAAGCTGCGGAATATACAACAGAAGTACATCAGGTGGATATGATCTCAATACGCGTACAGCATACTGCACTGTAATGGGATGTGTTGGATATTGGCGTGCACCGAGCAATGATAAAGCCATCACTGGATCACATACTGCCCATGTTAAAATGTGACTTAATGTTTTCAAGTCCTGTTAAAAATATTAAAATCTTGAAATAAGAAAATTAAGGAAGAATTTGCATTTCTACCCTTTCAATATATAGAAATTTTATAACAAGCGATTAAATGAGATTTTAATGAAACTTCTAAAGTATGTGTGAAAGCAAATCCGAATATCGCATTATAATTTTATTCCTAATAATATCCTTTTCCAGGATATATCTTATTTTAGGAGAAGGTTACAACAATCATTATAATGTATAACACAGAAAATATTCACAAGTTTTATTTGTCTAAATCTTTGTCTCAAAATTCTTATCTTTCATTTAGTTCTTTATAATTTGTAATGTGTATTTCACTAGGCATTACTAATGAATATGAACTTGAAACAAGTTGAATAAAATAATATAACATAATGATCTAAGATGAATTTACCTCCATTTTTTCCTCGAGAATCTTTCCTTCTCCCAACATCAAAGAAAGAGCTTCTGGCAAATCAGTCACTAACTCCGGCGAATTAACGAGCAACTCTTGGACAGCTGTCTGACAAGCAGAACAAGAACGAAATCTGAAGAATAATAAATGTCAGCTTGTTTTCTAAATAAAAGTAATTCGAAATATATTTTTAGCGAGGCAACTATCATCTTCATCTAGTTACTTGCCTTGATGGCATGTATACTGCCAAATCGGGGCAAATCTGCCAAGCAATTCTGACATTTTCTCGAAGAAGTTTAGCTTCTGTTCTCGCTTCAGGAAATGTTGATTTTCGCCACTGTTCAATATTTGAATCTTCCAGACCTACAGCTTCACCTAACGGATTTAACCATGCACTTAAGCGTTCAATTTCGTTTGCCTGAAAAGACAGTTGAAAATACAACTCAAATAAAACAAACAGATCGTGCAGTAGTATTCGAAATTTTCTGATTGGAACGCTTACGACAAATATCAAGATCAAATTTCGATAACGATTGTAAAGTTTCATTTGCTGTTCTGCATGTTTGCTTGGATTGGATTGACTGGAATCTGGAAACCAAGAAAAAAAAAAAACTAATTCAACAAATAATGCGAATTTTAAAATTACAATGTTACAACACTGTTAAATTATGATTGCAGAACAAAGATGTAGGAAAGTTAATATTTCATTATTTAATATTTTTTTATTCACTAAACCATATGTAGGACTACAGAACTGTGCTTAGACAAATGATTGACTCTCCCTTAAAATTCCAGAAAAAATTGCATGTAGGTGTCTTCCCTTGGAAGAATTCAATTTTTGCGAAAAATTTCAAAAAAAACTTCGAAAAAATTCATTTCGAAGTATCGTTTCCTATAAAAAAACTTGCTTCCTATTAACTGCGAAATTTTTTGAAGCTTTACAACTAAAAGATCACTTAAAAAGAAAACAAAAGCAAGTTTATTAACATTTCCATCCAAGGCTTAACTTGATGATGATGCTAATGCAACCGTAAAAACCATAAAATCAAAAAAAGGAATTTCGAAGATAAGCAAAAACGCGTTAGTTATATTTCGGAATTGTTTGGAAAAAAGTGCAATTGTTGCTGTTTTCTAATATTTATTAGTACTTCAGCCTCATTAATCAAATCATAAAATTTTATATAGACAAATCTTTATAGTTATAAAAATCTGAATTTCAAAAAAAAAAAAAAAAAAAAAAAAAAAAAAAAAAAAATTAGAAAAAAACTTAGGTTAAACAGCTTTCTAGGAAGGTTTACATATTTCCTGGTCTAGCGACTTTTTATTGAATATAAGATGTCATCGTTCTGAACTGTTGACATTTAATTATCCTATGGATAATTAGGACTTCTTGACCAAAATCTGAATTTCAAAAAAAAAAGCCTAACCAGCACTGAGTGCATTTTTCTGTAGCAAAGTAGCTCTGCCTTGTGCAGCTACAAGCGTTACCCAGTTATAACCGCTAGTTGTCAATGCATGACGAGTTTGCATGTCAGCGCGGCTAAATACATCATTATCAACACTATATTTTCACACTTGTGAATAAAATAATATAAATAAAAGTAGTGATTTAAATTATTAAAAAAAAAAAATCTAAAGCAGAATAACACATCAGACTTACTTGTATGTCGTTTCAGATTTGTAGTTGCCGTTTAAAATTTGCTGGAGAGATTCCAAGTTGAGTTCGTTGTCTACAATATCCATCAAATATAATTAACAACAAAAGAAAAAAAACACTTAAATAATGCTTACCAATGCTAGCAAATACTTCTTTTTTGATATATTTCACATCCGAGAAAAGAGTATTCCAAAATGTGATTAGCCATCGTATATCATTCTTCAGCTGTGCTGAATTCTGTGTTGGAGTTTGAGCAGCAACACTAAAACCAGACAAAGAAAAATTCTTATTAGGAAAATTCTAAAATTTGTAGCTCAGATAATTGCAAAACAGATCAACATACGAAAAGTAATCCAACATTGCACAATATACACGTTGTCGCAAAATATTTTTGGAAATGTGAAATGATATCGAATCACGTTGTATCATGGAAAGTACGCAGTTAAGAAGATGACATCGTAGTCCAATCGCCTCAACATTTCTCGTCATTGTAACTTAAAATTTAGACAATTTAAAATTAGTTTAGAAAGAAATTCAAACTGAAACATAGTACATCCACAATAGGACCGAATATAACTTTCCGGAACACAGAGATATAACAAATAAAAAGGCTCATTTGTTCATTTTTCTTATACAGATTTTTTCGACCGCAGAAACTGAAGATTCCTTATTTTCCTTATTCTGAATAATATGAACAGAGAAAATGAGAAATCTATAATTTCATTTTATTTTTACTTTTTTCTTTTTCAGAAATCTATAGATTTTATATTCTAAATAAAACAAAAAATAACCATGTGCTAAATCGACTCTATTGAAACTCGAATCGGAAGAAATATATAATGGTGAATTAACATCTACTCTTAAGCGACCCACATTCAATGGAAGTGTTTGAACAAACATCAATTCCAAAATGTCCAGCTGTTCTCTGCTTGAATATTTGGCAATATCCACTCTTTCTACCAAAAACTAAAAATCTTCAAAATTTCTTTTTTCTAGGATAACGCTTCAAAACTTAGGAGAAATTTCAGTGTTTCTTATACATCCAAACATATTTTTAGTTAGTTCCGTGCATCATAAATCATCTCTGATTACTGACTTTCACAACAAAGACTTTCAAATAGGCAGCTAATAACAATGTACATTTGTCAGAAAATTAAGCATACGCAAATCCATATATTGTGCGGAACAATATGTGATCGCTTTGGGGCCGAGCAACACTGCAAGCTCAAAGGAGAAACAATCTCGGAGTCACGCTGGAAGATACCTAGTTGATCTTGTGAAGCAATTGTCCAACATGTTGCCATTTCCCGAAGAAACTAAATCCGATCTCGTCAAACATTTATCTGATAGCAGTGCAACAAGATTTTTTGCGTTTGAAATAAAAAAATTTCCTACTTGAAGCTGAATTTCTTCTCGGGTAACAAGGATCCAGTTCCATGCGATTACACAAAGACGCATTGTTGAAGCAGTGAAATTCTTGAGTGGTATAAAAACAAGGATATGTAACAGGCGACCATCCAGTTCTATAAAAATTTTTTTATGAAACTACAAATACAAAAGAAGAGGGATTGTCACAATATTTATTAGACTTCGGCAATTTGAATAAATGACATGATGAAATTATAAAAACTAATTTCAATTATGAAAAAAAAAATCCAATGTATGGATCAAGAAATATCAGTGAAAGGAACAGTTTCTATATGCAAATATCTTTTAATTTAACATTTTATAAATATCAAAAAGATGAAATTCATCAATAAATAAACAATTTACGCTAAATAACGTCTCAGTATGTGAGTTCTCTTATAACTGTAAGTGAAATATGATTACTTTGATTAGATATTTCTTTCATTAAAACGAAAAGAGCTGCTAATTTCAATATGGATTCGGATATCTCTTTGTCACATCCATTTGCACAAGCTTTTTCCAATTGTTGCTCAAATAAATCAGCAAGCTGCTCTTGTGATTTCGTTTCCACTTCAGTTTTGAATGTTTCTATCATGCCCTTCACCTAAACTTACAAATGAAAATTTCTTTAGCAATTCGTTGAATTGAAAACAATAAAAATTAAAACTATAAATTTTCACCTTGCCAAGATACAAAGACCTTAAATGTAGAGAAGAAAGATAAAGCGATGGACTGGTATCATTTGTACACCCAGATGCATCATTTAGACTTTTCAGGATAGCTTCCACTGTTAAACGGAAATTGCCAGTACAGCCAGGATTAATGCCCGCAATATATTTCTTAAAAGATAAAATCATTCCTTTTGATTCTCGAATGAATTTTTAGAGTCAACAGTTTCGTAATAAAATATGCAATCCGTTGAAGTGTTCTCTAAACATCTGACACGATTATTAATAAATAAGAATTTGAAATCGTTAATAAACATAAAAAACACATCAAATGATCAATGAGAACTTACAACAAAATAGCTTCGTGTACTGCCTGGTGCCCATTTGATTGCCTCCTTAAGAATTTGTTCACAGCGCAAAGAGAAGTCTTGCACCACTAATTTCCTTCGATCCAAAGTATCCTTAAGTCATATTTGGTTGAAAAATAAAAACTTAAAATAGTAAGAATTTGATGTAAGAATATAAATTCAAATTATGATCTTCTGAAATGAAAATATGTGTAACCAGCAGAACACCTGAAGTTGTATAGTTCGTTGTAAAAATGGAAAAGACAAAGTCATAATTTTGCAATCGGTGTCGTTTTCGAGATTGATTGAAAGTGCTTCCAGTACTTGTAATGCAACATTGATAACGTTGCCATTCCAAAGCAAATGTGGAAAGCTACCAATTAAATTGGTAAGACAAGTATCAGCGCATTTTCTAACCTGCAATATTCCAAAAAAAAATATCCAATCTACAACTCCCGAGCAACAAAATTCCTATCCTTACCTCTTTGAGATGATGATTGAACATGATAAGCAGAAATTGAGCATGCAATTCAAGCTGACGTTCATGAGCCGAATCCAAATTTCGGTTACTAGCAACTTTCAAATATTCACTGAAAATGGTTCGAGCTGCAGCAAGAAGGCATGTCCAAATTCCATCCTTGTCTTTTCTTATAGACCTCAAAAATATTGCCAATAAATAAACAGATTATTATTTTATCAGATTATTATTTTATCAAATTATTATTTTATCAGGCTATGTCTGCTTATCTCAGCGTTAATGCTACATATCCCAGATCTTATTAATATATGCTTGATAAAACGACCAAACTATCACCACTAATGTTCGTTAAATTTACTGATTAATCTAGTCAATTTCAAGAAAATTAATTAAAGCAATAGTCATGCCAGAAGAAAGTATGATTTGATATAGTTACTTGTCTTCAAGGTACTGAAATATTGAATGAACTGCTCCCGGTTCTTCAGAATGCAACGCACGCATAAGCTCCAAGCGGAATACTGATAAGAGATAAATACAATGGGTAAATTCCAATTTATTAACAACCGCTATTACCTCGGGAGAAGGAGAAATTTCTGACAAAATAGTTACTCTAATTTCTTGCAATTCTGCCTGAAAATTGAAAAACTGTACATACTTCTGCATGTTTCAAAATTTTTATATTTCGAAAGCATTACCTGTTGTTTTAAACAGCAATATGTAATTATGAGATGCGGAATCAGTAATTAATGTATTGATTCACTATTTCAGTATAATACTACAGAACGCGTATTTTCGATTTATCCCACATGTCATCCATCATTTGCAATATGAAATGAAAACATTGTCCTTAACACTATAATAGAGAGTTTACACTTGAAACAAACCGATAACACACTATTGCTTTTGATCGTAGCATTTGCAACAAGTTCAGCACGGAGACTCTCCTGAGGTATGAGCGCAGGAGACTTACAAGCAATCTCACAAGCAGCTTCAAACCATTCTTCTGGCCAAAGACCTAAATTTAATTTTACGCATATCTTTGCTATCAGATAAATAAAATACAGTAATTCAAGTCTCACTGAATCAAAAATATGACTCAAAAAATAAAGTCCGAGCAAATGTAGTACGCCTCCAATGTTTGTTTTTGATTAAGCGTTTATTAATGAAAAATTCAACAGGAGTTTATGTTGTTGTAGAAAACACCAACCTATCCGGGCAACATTAAATCCGAGCACTGTACAGCAAAACCAAAAGTCACGAAACAAATTCCGCAATCGAACAGGTGGATTCTTTATCGTTTCAAATCTACGTAACAACGAAGCGATTTTTGGAATCAAAACACCCAAATTACCAGCACCAGTCGAAAGCTGGAAATGATTGTAGCAATAATAACAACATAAAAGACAAAAATTTTTGTCTCTTCAAAAGACAAAAATTATGTGTCAACTAATGAACATCCAACTTGAACAATTAACTCAAATCACGTTCAAGTTTTTCGACTCAATTATAGCAAATTTTGAAGAAATGAATGATTATTCATTGTACACGACATAAGGTTCTTGAATTCTGAAATACTGGTTGTCACTAATCCTCTCGGCAAAAAACTTGATAAGGTTATATAAAAATAAATTACCTTCATGACCTTTGCCAATTTTTCACCCGCCTTCCTTCCTTCATGTCCCAATTGCACAAAAAGTTCCAAAAAACGGTATAGTAGTGTTATTTTGTCTTCATCATGATTCACATTCTCTGCCATTTTAGCCATTGCATTGTCAACTGCCAGAGAGAGATATCTTAAATAAGTATATTTCTTTATGCAATATCAAATACAATCAAATCTTAAACTTACGCATAGCGATGTTCCACACCGTTAGTAGCATCAGCATCATAAACCCGACTACTTGACTCAATAGTTATTTTCGTAAACAACAACCAAATCAGATCATGTATGTTACGCTGAAATGAAACAACTCTATTATTTGTCCGAAACGCTATTTTGGAAGAAATTGAATTAACAATGATAAACAAATATACCGCGCCAGCTATCCACATATTAGCCAATTCCGCTACAATGACATCATGATTCATAGATGTTTCCGTAAAAGCTTGTTGAAAAACCTAAAACAGCATATAATTCTTCAACAGTTTCATTCGAAAACAGTAGTCAGTGTAAAGTGAGAAAAATGAATTTACAGATTCCCCATTCACATTTGTGTTGTACAGTAATGGAAATGCTACATTTAGAAAAAGCATAGCAAAGTCACAGACTTATAAAATTTCAAAAATTATTTACAAAACAATTTTTCTTCCTTCAAACTTGGGTAAATATTTTCAGTTTCGATGATAATTATATGTAATACCAGCAACTATAAAATCTACTGATATGAAGTTATTCGTGCTATTTAAAAGATATTTATTATCAACTGACAAATATTCTGCACTAAAATGTATGTTTTTTGAACTTTAAATATTGGAAGATTCTGATGATAACTAATAAGGAAAAGGAATCCATTATGTCACTTATAGTTCAGAAGTCTGCTAAAATATCAATAGATAATAAATGAAAAAATACATTGAAAGCAAGTTGTGGAACATTTTCTACATCAACCAACGCAGCACCAATACCACCAACAATATGAATTGCATTTTCCAAAGCAAGAGCCGAACCACTAAATATAATAAACTTAGATTCTGTCATTAACGAAACGAATATTCCTTGATATAAAATCATTAAAAAATTATCAAAAGTAAAAGCATTAAGACGGACTAATACAATCTTATGTAAAATTTAAAGTCGGTATAGAAATAAATACAAAGCGAAGAGAATTTAGCACAATAGTCAACTTAATTGAATAAAAAGAACCAACGTACTGAAAAAGAAATGGGAATTCGGAATTAAAAATAAGCATTAATCATACTAATTTGAGTCTTTGTTGGCAATCAGGAATAGTTTGGAGGAAATATTCGTCAGACAGGCTTGCACAGATGAATGGTCAACTGTCATAGCAGATCTTAATGCCCTGAAAATTGAATTAATTTACTCACGATACTTTTTAATGAATCAGATATTTTAAATAGATACCTGCAAAGAGAATTAATTGCCATTTTTCTTAAGCTTTCAAAAGTTAGTTTTTTTTTAATCACTTCTCCATCTTTCCGATCTCCTTCACTGAAGACACGTTTTTCCATAACCTGTAATAAATACAAATCATACAAAAATTAAATATATTTAAATGTTCATTATATTGCACAGTATACCATAATGTTTTATACTAGATGCTGAGTGTATTTCTGAGTGTATTTAGTGTATTTCGATTAACAGTACAATAGCATGAAAACTCACACCGAGATCTACAGCTAATTTTGAGAAAACAGGCGAAGGTTCAACTAAGAATTGGCTAAGACTGTTAACTGCCAGTGTTGCAGCAATTGTTGGGAATTTAACAGCAAGTGAGCCAAGTGCTTCCAAAGCCATTATTATTAGAGATATTTTAGCTGATGCATAACGATGTCCATGACCATGCCAAAGCCGATTGGATATTGTAGCATGAAGTGATTCTGCATCTGTAAAAAAAAAATCGCGTTTTCTGATGAGTTCCAGATTTACATCCTACTGATAGATGATCTCTACGACAATATTAATTTATAAATTACTATCATTTGATAAAAGAAACACGATTCGATCAATAAATAACTTTGTATCCATTCTTATCGCTTATGTTACAATGAAATGAAAGTTTTACAAAATTACTTCGAAAAATGTCTCAGCGCCTATGATCATGTACAATTGTTTTAATGATTAACTATCTAAGTACTAATTTAAGACCTAAATGCATTAATCAAGCACTTCGTTTCAAATGACTTTCGCACAGTCATTTTGATCAGTATAATGTTTTTAATAGGAATGTAACTGAAGGCTGGACAAATCATCTAATTTCATTTAACACGCGAAATGATTTTCGCAATGTAAATCTTTCCTGAGCCTAGCTGATCAACATGAGGCATACTTTAAGGATAAGTGGAAGCTTTTATTAATAAGTGATAAATATATTCCGCTGTTGTTGACATTGCTTATTAGATGGTATTTCTGTAATGCGCTAAATAATAAACCATATTTCATGGAAGGAGTTACCCTATAAAAATAAAATAGAATTTCGTTACTAATGAAACATACCGATTTCATCGCATGTAGCCCAAATCATAAGTTCAAGACAAACCGAACTGCAAAGAACGTTCATTTTTGCTCGATTAATCAAAAGTGGATAACGTGATATTCGTTCATCCTCATTTAATTTCTGAGCATTTAGAAAATCTTCTCCCTTCGAATATAATTCCATAGCAAATGTTTTCACCTAAAGTAAACTGATTCAGTTCTCATGATTTATAGTTCATACATTGATTGTGAGTGGCACATTTTCATTAACATCGTTAAAGTTAAAATTGCGCATAGTTCTTAAATTTGAAAAGAACAGAATTAACACAATCGCGAATGCTAATTCAATATGAAACATTCCAGAAATATCTCAAGAATGAATTTATTCAAACTAAAATAATGGCCTTACCTCTCGAGCAAATTTTTGGGACAAAGATTTTTCCAGTTTCAATATATCATACGGCGCATAAGCATCTCTAGCGGCCGTTACAAAAACCAATGAAAGACATTCCGATAATGTTTTATATGGGAAACGTTTAATCTGCTCACTCTGAACATAAGTTTCCATTTTAAATTTAAAAATAAGAAGAAATCAGAAGATGGAAAGCAGAACTGAAAGCGAAAGTTAAGCAGAAAAAAAAAAAATTTATTTACCATATACAATTCAGTGGCATATCCATCCATGATATCCAATAATGGTCTTCTCAATAACCGTTCCATCTGCAATTCGGTAAAATTAAAGAGCACTCTTTAAAGTCGACAGGTAAAAAACTGCATAATCCCAATATCATTTAAACGATTCAAACTCACAATGTCAGAGAATGAATTCAATTCGGCAATTGTAAATTTGAATTTTGGAAAACTATTATCGAGAATAGGAGGCAATACAAAGCTGCTAGCATGTTTGGAAAACATTTTCTGCAAATGTTCCTTCTGGTCCTGCTTTTCTGTATTGGCAGCATCGTTCCAGACAAAAATTTCAGAATCAGTTGTTAAGCGAAGAGTTCCCACTCTGAATAATCATTTCTTAAATTTAAATTTACATAATAAGACGGAATACAACCAATCTGAAAAATTTGGTAGAAATAAAATAAGTCGCAAACCTACTACTTCCAGCTATTCGATTATTGTGTGCATCTATGTTGGCATTCATGAATGGTACAGGATAAATAGCCGAAATCAAAGGATGATTTTTATCACTGCTATATCGCCCAAATGCTCGAAGTAATCCAATCATAACACAAATAATTCGTACTAAGTAGCCTGAAGAATATAAAATAAGTGCTGAGTGATTACTGCGAAGAAAAAATTGAGACAAAAGAAAATCAAAAACACCAAAATAAAAATAGATAGAACAAAGGAAAAATAGAAAATATTATTACTTACATTATCCAAATTTCATCCTAATACCAAATTCCATTCTCAAATGCATTCAAACAATGTAATTCAATTAACTGTGCAAAAATAATCACATACACTTTACTTGGAATTGTGGTTGCACTTGATCACAAATATCTACAATAATATCAGAAGCAACCATAAGCAATTCGATTTGTGCAGAGACAATTATATCACGCACATCTGGATAATTCGAGGCAAGCTCACTAAGAATAGTATTGAAACACATTGCAAATTGTTCCTGTACTGGCACTTCTGAAAAAAAAAAATTTATAAAATAATTTATACATCCATAAATGATTGACAGAAATTTTTTTAGCAAGTTTCGAAAAAAACCGAGAATGCAAAAATTAGCAGAGAAGTATGTCTAACCACACTTTATTTTAAATGAATGGATAATCCATTTCTTCACTATAAATATTAGACAAAAAAATTGAGTGCTTCTCGACTTTTTACTATTCAGTCATGTCAACAATTTAAAAATTCAGAGTACTGCAAGGAGAGAAAGCTACTCATATTTGAATTCAAAAAACAGTGTATTTTCGATTCTTGACTTTTTTAGAAAAATTTGATAGTTCTCCGGTTATCCGCTCCAATAACTATTTGAAGGCAATTACATGCTAATTTGAATGAATTGATATTCTGGAAATTTAATCAATAACTCTGTCCCTAACAAATTTTTTTAATTCTTGACCATAGTTAAGAATTTAATGGTAAAACATGATAAGCTATACAAATGCATTTTAGGAAAATTTTGACATTTTTTTGTACGTAATTACTGATTTTATCATTATGGCACCGGAATAGCCTAGGCTGAGATATATTTCGTCTATGATATTAAACCATCTTCAATTTCCGAACCAAAAAAAGGCAGCCAATGACATAAAGCTGCGAAAAATAGTATGGTAAGATCAAAATATTATAAAATAGAGAACTATATAATGTGGAAAATAAGAGTTTTTAGCTGATGTGTGAATGAAATTTTGCTCTGTATGTAACGATCATAAAAATGAAGGTGAAAAATAAAATTTGGAAAAATATAATCAAACGAAAAGCTACTGAATCCGATAAAATTATCCAGTACAGTTTATTACTAGTGCATGTTCACGTCATTATTATTTTACTCATTTCATTTAGTCTAACAACTACCAGCGAAAGATATGAGTAAATCAAACGATGCGTACTATCTTGTCGATTCGGAACACCATCATCAATCCATTTTAACCGCGGCAAGCCTCCATAAACTTCTAACAGAATTGGAAGTAAATCATTCAGATGCTTAAAAAAATGAAATTGTTTATAAGAATCGAAATATGGCGTCTTCTAATTATATTTAATTTAATGAATAAATGAAGATTTCATTCTAGCAAACAAGAAATGGAATAAAATGATGAAAAGCAAAACATAATAATTCTTGATTAATTTAATTTAATGAAAGCATCAACATAGCATACTCGTCCTTCGGCATATAATAAATATATCCCAGCTGCAAGCAGCTTCGTACGAGCATTATAATTCAGCGGCTTTTCACTTCCGTCTATGCCATCAAGCAAAATCTCGAATACTTTTTGCACAGGCACCTGAAAAAGACGGGTTAAGTTGTTATGAACTCTTTTTACTACTAAACTAATCCTCTTTGAAATACAGTTAACTTATCTACTAAGCAATCACCAACTTATCTACCAGTTCATCCTTCTCTTATTCATTTAATGATGTAGATTTATTTTTTTCAAAAATGGATGGTTTTTGTGGTCAATGTAAACTTAAGGGAAGTATGATGGTAACGAAAATTTCAGTATGGAAGCTGATGTTTTATTGTTGGAAATGTCTCAAAGATCGGCGATAGCTCATCATTAGCTTCTTACCCAACATTCTATTTTATACTTAGATATTAAATTGATTTGTAACAATTATTCCAAATATTTAAGCTCGGACTGATAAAATCTTTCTTCACTTGGTTGATTCTGAGATGTATCACCATAGTAATATTAAATTTATTAAGTGTATTTCTCTAGTTCACAAAAATTTTGAAGATCATTTTAAAATCTGTAATAATCTCTGTCGACACACGATTTCCTCATTATAAATACGCTTTAAAAAGTAAATGTCCCTTTATCTTCCGTTTTTATGACTTTCATTACTAATTCGATTGTCAAGAGAATAATTTCTATGTGGAAGCTTATTCGGATCTCTTGACAATTTGAAAACACTTAGAACCCCAAAGCGGATAAAACGCTCACCTCGAGAAGCCATTTTGATATTTTTGAAATAGACAAAGGAAATGGAATTTCCTTTTATTCTTTTTTTTTTTTGATACTTAGTTAACTGTGTCCGTTTTCTATAAATTTAGAAAATAAAGACTGAAAATTTAAAATTGCGAAGAACTAACGACAGAAATGATCAGTTCAAATTATTGAAACCCAATTATTGATATGGATTGAATCCATTTTGATGAAAATGTACTTACATTTTTCATCTTTGCGAGACATATCGCAGAACACTGGAGATTTTGAAATAAGAAATCTTCATCTGCCAGCATATTACTAATACATCAATACTATTACCACGAATAAATGGAACAACCCAATTTCTGCAAACAGTACAATTCATGTGCATTCACATAGTAAAAATAACGGACCGCTAGTACAGCTGTGATATCCAGATCGATTTTTACATGAATATTTCGCGTTTCATGAGCTACCAAGATGTGAAGTGGGGCGTTTCAGTGTTGTATTTTGGGGTGAGGAGTGGTGCGGCGTGCCGGGAACTTAACGAGTCGGTGGATTGTTTTAGAGAATATTTGGCAGCAAGTAATGCTTTCTACCATTTCCTTTCTACTTTTAAATATGGAAGATTTTAATTTTTTTTAGAAAATGGGAGACGAGCCGAAGATGACATTTGTGAGAGAAAATAAGTGCTTGGCAGATTGGCAAGACGATAGTCGCCATTTTTTTAGCACGTGAAGTAGCGCCATCACTTTTATTTCATTCTTAGCGAAATTTAGCATTGATTATTGTGATGGATGGGACAGTTTTATTCCAGTATTCTTTGCAGACCATGCTTCCTGAAAAGGTACCGGAAAATGCAGCTAAACGTTTACTTATTATTGATGCCATGAATATGATGCATATGAGAAGTAAGGCAAGTAGTAGTGGCCGAACCGAGTATGTTTTCTTTTGTTGTTCTTTATTACTTATGTTTTGTCAACATGCTTGCATCATAGAAAATTTTTACTAGTAATCATCTTTTATCTTTTTGTTGTCAGTAGATTCATCAAGAAGGGACGTAATTCTTGTTCACAAGTTGTTCTATTTCGACTTATCATAGTACTGTCTAAATATTTCATCAACCAATTTTGCAACCAATATTTAGCGTTTTAAGTTATTTAATGTGTCATTCATTCTGTACTTCATTTTTATTATGAGATAACACCGACAGTAACTTGAAATGCATGAAATATTAATGCAACAAATATGCCACGAATCACACATATTACGCTATTTGTGTGTTATATATTGTACATAATCTACATTTACCTCATTTAAATAGACTCAGGTGAAGTCCAGTCAGTGCTCAGACATTACTGAAATTACAGAAAACAATTAGATTGTTTGTCGATATTACCGATTATGCGGTATTTTATCAGGAGAGGACATGCAGTCGAAGTTGTTATGCCTGAATTTTACATTTACAGAAAGTGTTTTAAGAATTTCCATATTTGGAAGGTATCTTTTTTTGGAACTTTCCATCTTTTTATAGTTTAGTAATTGTTTGCTTCCTCGAAAATAGCTAATAATACATCCCATATATTGTGTCATTGAATAAATAGTTCATGAGTTCTTGAAATTCAGTGTTTTTTGGTTATTGTTCTTCAAGGATCTCAATGCTTTGAAACTATTAATAGTGGTGCCATATATGATGCATGATGATCTGGTTGCTCTAACGGTTGCAAAGGATTCTTGCGGTTCTGTTATTACACAGGTAATTTTGTATATTTTGAAGATTTACATTTCTTAAGTATATTTTTTTCATTAAGTAATTCAAGCAAACAAATAAGTGAGATCTGAAATCCTTAATTTTTTCCTGAAGAGTAGTTTTACATTGAATTCTTTACATTTAATAAATATCAGAATTAATTTCATTTTATTAATGCAGAGAATTTTCACAACACTCATCCATTCTGAATAATATTGTTTTAGGATAAATTTCGAGATCATTTGAAATGTTTTCCACAACTATGTCTAGTACGTTCACGTAATATAATCTTGGCATTTATGAATGATGAAAAAAAATTAAAATTTTTCACAAATGCGAAAGGCGACAAATATTATAAAGACTATTTTATGTGTATGAATTACGCATTCGGTATTTTTCCTATTGTTTGGGGTCAAAATATTAATTTCATGAATGACATCTTTTATGCGTTTAAGGTTGAGAAAAATTTAGTATATTGTTTGCGTAATATTCAAAGATGTTTATATTTTGGGAATATAATATAATTTAATTGCATATCTTAATTTTAAATTTGTGAAACTGTTTAAAATTTATGATAACGACTACCAAATCTATTTATTTAGGCGCTGATTAATTCCAATTCATTTAATACAATTCGTTTTTAAAAATTACTCATTATTAGTTTCAGAACAGTTTTATAGTTTGCCAGAAGATGATGACTATGACCTGGTCAAAAATGAGGAATGGTCTGAAGATCGCAAGAATGAAGTGCTTGAGTGTATAGATAAAATCTATGGATTAGCCGAGGCTCAACACATATTTGCTGAAGGTTTTTTTTTTTTCAAATGACAACTATTTCTTCATACAAGAATACTGGCATTCTTGAACTTTTGAGTTTGCACTCATATCTTGGTCATTAGATTTTAATCAATAGTGGCCATTTGCATTATTAGGCGTATATAATCTGTTTTAAATGATGATATTGTTGCAGTAGAACAATTGACCAGATGTAATCCTTTCCCTGCTAACATACATCAGAAAATAATAAGAAATGATGAAAAACAAGAAGGAATTATAGAAGATAAAAGTGTGAAAGCTTTGCTTTGTTGGCGGAACACTGCCGAGAAGCAAGAATTGGAAGTAATTTTTTTTAATTTCTCCTATTTCTACTTTTTATTTGGTATTCAGAGTCGCTTAGAAAAACCTTGACTGATAATGAAAAGTATTTATTCTATTTACAGAATGTTCTCTGATATCGCATGAAACTAAAAATTTTATCTCAAACATATTAACGCTTATCCTTTTATACATATCTAAGTGATTTGCAGATAGGGCTGTTATTAATTATTCAAGTTATAGTATCAACTACAAGAACGATGTAATGATACATGTCAGCGATGTATTACTTCTAGTTCTTCTGAAGAGAGCTTAACCATCTTTGATTTTTCAAACTCTCGTGTTCTGCAGGAAAGCGCAAATGATGGAAATTCGAAAAATGACTTAAGCAAGACCATTGTAAGATGCATAGAATTTTTCTCCTTCAACAAAGTTCATAAATTGTGAAAGGAACATCATATCATAAAATATGATGATCAGGAATATCATATCATAAAAACATCATATTATAAAAAGTTCATAAATTGTGAAAGGAACAAATCAACTAGAGCATTTCAGTCAAAAATATTGAAACAAAAATGTTGATTTTATACATTCAAATTTTTAATCCATCAGATATTTAAGAGTGATTGGACATTGTTGTCCAAACATTAGATAATCTTTGAGTTTCTTATTTTTTATATCGTTTTAATTATATTTCCATGCAATGATCATATATTTATTATTTCTGCTAAATTTTCTGAACATTTATAGTCCATCGTAGTAGAAGGAAATGCTGCTCTTCAAGAATCAGTTACTGAAATCATTAATACGTCGTCTTTGGAAATGTCGATAAGGGATATAACAGAGATGAACCTATTCAAAGATGATAGAGTCAGCCTCTTAATAAACTTCTATTTTGTAGATTTTTTTTAGTAAGAACATTTAAAAGTTGGTGATCTGAATTTCCATTCAATAATGCTTATAATATTGAGATTTTTCAGTATTTTCTCTTCTCACCTAAGATTTAATTTATTTCTTCTACTACCAGAAAATTATTGCAGCGTGCTGAATTAAAGGTGTATTTATGGAAAACTTTAACTGATGAAATGAAAATAGATGGAAAATCCTTCTACGATTTTTTGTTATCATTTCATGGTATTCTTGAGAAAAACTTCGTGCTGAATGCTTATTACGATCAACTCAGTGATTTATCTTTGTTTAAAGAAGAAATGGTAATTCCAGTAAGTTATTATAATGTTTTGTTTATGGCATATCTTTTGCATTCAGAAAACAATATATGCAATTTCCGGTTTACACAGCATTTGTATTTGGTTCTAGTTCGAAATCAAAGACTGGTACATTTATCTTCAAGTGGAAAATTTACGAACGGAATAAGAAAAAATATTGTGGAAATGAAAGCTTACATCGTTTTTTATATTTTTAGCAGGAGGTTAAGTTATATATATATATATAATGTGCATTTCAAAGTATGACATTTAACTGATATCGTTTTCAGATTATGTCGTCAAAAATTTTCATTTCTTACTCCGTCTTTTATTGGAGCAATTTTCAGAAAAACATATCTGTGAAACTTGGAAATGAGAAGGAAGCGACTTTTACAGCTTCATCTTCTTTCTGTCCTCATTCTTCAAAATATGAAATTATCCATAATGAATTAGCATATCTACTTCCAAAGGTAATGAGTTTGTAACCTCTGAAATAACGCAGAATAAACAACGTAGTTATTTCGTTAACTCTATGCTTAGAATTATAATTTAAAAGCTTGAGATGTTAGAACTTTTTCGTTCAGCTATTTTTAGTTTTCCTAAATGAAAAACAGAGATTTAAAACTCTGAATTTCCCATTATATGGAAACAAAAAACGCTGTGACAGTGCACAAAACAAATATGATGCACTTATTTTGTGGTTTTTTTTTTTTTTTTTTCACAAATCTATCGATTAAAAATTTTCAGATTTCGATTAATTGTTTTCATTAATTGTTTTTTAAAACTAATACAGTTGAGGTTCATTAATGCGATTCACGTAAAAAATATTTGAAACTTGAAAGATAGAAAAAAAAAAGTTGAGAAATCCACATTCAGTAAAATGTAACTTTTCTCAGAATGAAATAGATCGCTGAGGCAATTTCATATAGCAGAACTGTAGACAATAATTCTTTTGGAATATTGCAAAAAACCTTTCACGTTAAGTAGTAATTGTCATTTTTAATTCGTTGACATTCTCAATGCGGTAATTTTTCGAACTCAAACTGTAGTTGTGTCAGTCTTGAAAAGATATTATCTTTTGTTGTAGATTAATATGATTTGGATGCTTTATCTTACTTTTTCTAAGCTATGATTTACTTCCCAGCGGACGAGAATGACTTTTTTATATCCATAAGAAAATATGAAGAAATGTAAAGAGATTATTTTCCAAAACTGGGAAATTTAAGTTCTTAATACAAAAATTGAGTTAAAAATATTTGAGTATTTCGTAGATAAATTATCTTGCACGTGTTGAATTTTGTTTTTTGGATATGAACCTTTTCGATCTTGTCGTGAATTTATGTTGCACTATACGCAATATAGTTATTTCAAATCGTTTTTAATTTTTCAAGTAACACAAGAAACATTAATTTAAGATGATGCAGAAACTTGATATTTGTCCATTCTTTTCTGAGCAGGTTATCATGATGAATATTATAGATTAATATCTGATAATGAAAAAATATCCTAAAGAAAAGACTAATTAAAATATTTTAAAGAGTATTCTGCTAGTTGCGTTATTTGTGCAAAGGATAAAATAAGAAAAACACTTAGTTCTGCCATTTATGAAATATATTAATTAAAAATATTCCGGAATCGCAACAAAAACTTTCAGTAAGTTTGCAGTTCTGGTTCACTGTTGTCATTTTTACGATGTACATGAGCTAAAAAAAAAATGATTTTTTTTTTTTTACGAATTTTTTAATTTTGGAATTCTCTTGGAAGCAGTGAATTTTGTTTAATTCCAGGATATACCAGAAGCTGTTTCAACAAAACTCTGCTCGCCAAGTTCAGTTTCATGTTCGGTGATTGATGAGAGACCTAATAGATCGTTTAAAGAGGTTCATATTTGCGAATTTATTTTTGGATTATTTGAAATGGTTTTTTTCTTTTCTTTTGGTGACTAGATGTTCGCTAAAAAATTAAAGTGAATGCTTCATTATCTTGGCATTCCATTTTTTTTTTTTTTTTTTTTTACTCTACATTTAGAGGATAGTTTAAAATTATAAATTGACTTCATTTAGAGGATAGTTTAAAATTATAAATTCTTCCAAAAAATTTATTGTTGAATGGAATTTCAAAACTGTTCACTAAAGTTGTGCGTTTAGTTTCATGAAAAATTTTATTGTCTAAATTTTACTTTTCCAATCTTTGAATAATTTTTGCTTTTTTCAGTTGGACATAGAAAAAGAGGTGATGTGGAAATCATTAGTGAATGAGTTAGATTTAAACAGCAATGTGATATACAATATTTTGTTGTCGTGGGACGAAGGTCCTTTGGAAGCTGAACGGATTGTAAATGCCTATTTCAAGCATATGGATGATTGGGAAATTAAACTGTCGTGAAATAAAGAGTTCTCGGTCAGTTCGATAAATTTTTAAAATTTTATCAGGCAATTGGATCATCAAGAGGATTCCAGAAGTTAACTAAAATTTAATAATCTGATAAAACCATTTCATCGTAAATAATAGCGCTATAAAATACTAAAAGCATTGTAAGAAGAGCGTAAGCGGTGTAGAACAAATAAGCCTCAAATTGAAGCGATGAATATGTTGATAATTATTTTTGCAATTTTTTTTACGTACATTGGGATTTTGAAAAAAGTTAATGAGAGGAATTTATTATCAATACATATTTCTTACACAATTCTTTTGAGGAAATAAAAAGCAAAGTTACTTCAAGAAGCTGCTTGAGCAGAAGCCTATTCTTAATGAAAATGCTCTGGCTCAGGTGATTACGGCATGAACTAACAGTTCTACCATCCTCTCTGTATCTCGGACGATAAGCAGACCATTATGCATGAATATCGATGACATTTAATCCAAATTCTGGAATTTAACAACGACAGCAACTGCTTTGTTTAACTATATCCTATCGAGAAAACCGAAATATTTCTTGGAATATAGATATCAAAAATTTTTGTATTATAGAAAATTTTTGTATAAGCAAACTTTCGACCTTTTCACTATAATTAACGTATCATAAATCATGTTATGCTATGATGACATGGAGTAAACAACTCTGTTTGCGCTTCGCTAATATATTGTAAATTCTCTCTTTGCGCTATAACTTAATACAATGTAAATTGTATTAAGGTTCAAATGTAAACAGTTCCATTATAAAAAGGATTTTCATCTAAAAAGGCTTTCATTTATTCATTCCATTCTTTACTTTGGTCAGATCATTCAGTCTTTTGCTGTGATTGTGTCAGGACATTCAATCCTTTGTTTTGATCTGTATTCGATAAGCGGCGTTTCCCAAACTTTATCAAATTCTATCAATTCTCATAAACTACAGATAACGTCCCTTCTATTAAAAGAAGGCAAATATTTGTTGTACTATTGATATTTATCAGTTTATTGTATACCATCCCTGGAACAAATTAAATTCGTCATATTAAGGATTTCGTTGCACAACAAAATCGTTTGTATCAATTTCCAGTTCCCAATAAACAATCTTTCACAAACTATTCATATCTTCCTATTTTGTAATGATTCTTTATTTCACAATTTTGTTACATATATTTTTAAGATCAACTTTAAAAACTTTATCTTTCATATTTATGTCAATAAACGTCATATATCATTGTTGCATATTTTTCAAAGATTGGATATTATTGTTGCATATTTTTCAAGGATTTCAGGAAATGGTTGGCGAATTGACCAAAATAGAAATCCATATACTGAGCTCCGATTTCGCAGCACAGTCGAGATACGACCACCGAGAAAATACGGTTGGGAAAAAAAAATATGTGTAGAAATGTCTATTTCACCAAACTTCGCTTCAATTCTTTGACTTTTATAGTATACCGCTTTTTACCAGAATTTTACAATGCTTTCAAATATTTATCGAATTTTCGTTTGATTGCCTTAATTGTACTGTTTTTTGTGTTTGAAATTTGTGATTCGACTGCTTGAATATCATGGATGCAAGTCATTTTCCTTCTGGCCGAGGGATTGCTTTTCCGAGTTTAACTGTCCAATTTGAATGCTTATTAATCTCTTTCCTGACTTAGATGCACTAAATTTTATTGGAATTATGATAATGTGAGGCGTTTTCTATACTCCCAATAATTATTGCTCGTAATCTCTTTATCAAAATTTAGGCTTGCACTTTAATCTCTAAAACAAATTAATGTATGACCAAATGTAACTGATACTTTCTACCTTTTGCAAACAAATTGCACACGAAAAAGAACGTGATCATTCCCATCTCCCTAGCTTTTTCATATCCCAAGCATTATTTAAAAATACTGCTTTCCTTGAAGAGAAAACATCTCTAGATTTCCAAAACAACAGAACGAAAATGAATAATTCCAAAAAAACTCGAGTGCTAGTTGAAAAAATTCTGCCTTCAATTGATCTGTCAATGTCTAATCATGTCTACATTAAAAAGATTTAAAGCAAAAATTCTATGTGAAGAAAAGTAAAATCTCTTTTACGAAAATTGACGAGGTAGTGATCATAGCTGCTTGCAATTGTTATTAATTGAGACATAACGATTTCTAATTCAAGCAAAAATTAAAAATTGATCCCAGTTTATGGTTTTTGATTGATGCCATGTTCATTCTATCCAACTTCTCTACATATTAATCATCTGAGGGACTAAAATATCGAACGGACGTTCTCTGTTCCCAGAAAGTCAGATCTTTTCTAGGTTGCTTCAGAGTATGCTGGACTTTTAGCATCTCTATGCAACATAAGCGTTTATCGGATAGTATATAATGTTTAATTACAACAATGGAAATATTAGAAATAATGTGTATTTGATTAAGGGATGGAGAAGATTTGAAAATCACTGACGTGGCGGCAATTAAAGCAAAACTTATAAAGCCTTTTATATGATGAAAAAAATGCATAAACTTGCGGTTTCTATTGTGCAATCAGCATACAAAAGATTACAGTAGTTCTAGATATATATCATGAATTTAAAAACAGTTGATCTATTTCCATTTTATTTCAATTATAGTAACCAACTGGTTCTCTTAATATTTTTTCCAACTATAACTAATACTTGCATTCTTTCACTAATCTTAATAACATTGGAAATATTACTTAATGAATTTCACTTCGAAAATATCAGACAAACCCTGCAAACAATTTTTATATGCACTAAAGTAACCAACACGATAGTGTCCAGCAGTTAAACATGGAAATTCGGCAATAGTAACTGATCTGTTTGCTATCACCACATTGTAACAAGCAACTACATACAACCAGGTCAATGGCTGTAAAGAATTGGGAATATCCGCTGAATAAATTGCGACCCAATCACGATATGATCCACCACTATTCCAGAAATCATCTTTATATGTAAATTGACATGTAAATGGCACAATGTTGTGCCAATGAGGTATTTTCTCGAAACAAACTTTCCATCGAGAATGCTGTCGTGATACTAGTTTAGATAGAATAAAATGCGCATAAACCGGAAAATGGTCGGATAATGTGACCATGCGATTTGATTCGTACCGTTCACAACGTAGAGATTTTCCTTTAAAAAGAATTCGATCGCACCATGATGGTACGCGTTCCTGATCGTAATAAGAAGAACCAACCTAATATAGACATAAAATCAATCGCTGGCTGGTCGAAAACTAAATTCAAACAACGGAAAATAGCATTTTTAATGCAATGTCAGAAATGATGTATCGTTCTAAAGATAATTCAAACTTTTTCCGAACAAAAGTCATGAACGCAAAGAACAAAAAGTATTTTACAGGCAAAAACTACCATGAGGCGGTAAGTGGGAGCGAAATGAATTTTTTCTTCATTGTAATTCATGAAAGCTTGTCCGTTTCTTTGAGCTCTTTTCAACTGATCAAACTTATTGATTAACTTATCCATATAATCGTCAGGATTCAATTCAGCCAATTTCCTAAAAGAATTCTGGTGAAACACTTCAAAATAAATTCACTGCAAGCAAGCAATCACCAACTTTTGACAAAGCCTGCAATCACTTGAAAATTTAGGAGATGATACATAAATCTCAAAAAAAAAAAAAGAAAAAAAAAAGAAACCTAAAGAACAAAAAAATTAGATAACTCGATGGCATACATAATCATTTCTTGAAAGGTAAGTTGATCCACTCTCCAATTAAAATCACCCAGCCATATTATATTATTCTCATCACTGCTTCTTGCTACATCATCAAAAGCACAAACTTGTCCATTTTTATATTGTAAACACCTTTTCTCATAATTACTTGCATTCGGTAGAAGATGCGACGTTATAAAAACCAATGAGCTTTCATCCTAGAATATAAATACATGTCGATTCAAGGAGTGATTTTTGGAACTTAAAAGATGGAAAATTTTTTAAATGATGGCTTATTTTTTACTTTTCAGCTAAAAAAAATTCCTACTCCTATATCACGGAAAAAGTGAATTTTTCCTCATTTTCTTAATAAAAACAAAAGGTAATTAAATACTTGCTCTGAACTTTATCCTCAGCGATACGCTTCCTTTATGACCAGTAAGACCCCCTAAGCTAGATCGTGACTGCCTTGAACTGATTTCGTTCACCAAAGGAAATATTTCCAGCTGAGCGAAAATGAGTAATAAATTCCAAGCAAGTGATGTCTTACAAAGAAGTGTTTTTCCATGAGCACTCATCCACGATGTCAGAAGTGATAACCATGTAGTTTCAGCCGGTATTGTACCGAATATCTCAAGATGAGAAAGTTCCTTAAGATAATCACTTGGAAAAGTTAATTTATCATTCTCTGCAGTCAAGTTTGGAATGACATGAAAAAAGAAATGAAGGATATAAATAAAATAAAAGATTAGATGGTCAGAGAAAAAAAAAAAAAGGCTTTTTTCACTCGTCATTAGTAAATCGTATATAATCGGACAAACCTGCAATCCAACTGCAACAATAACAGCATCTTTTGTGTCGTCATGTGGAAAAAGTTCATGAATCTGATCACTTTCAGGTTTTTTGGTGTTTACGTTATATGTGACACAAATTATTCTCCAGTCTTGCGCACTCATTTAAGAGGTCACATCTCAAAAAAAGAATAGTTCATATTAATTAATAGTAGCATCACATCATTGAACGCTTCCAGTCTTTCAAATAATTATAACCAACGACATTACATTCAAGCTTCATCAAGCTAAAAAAAAAAACCCATTTTCGAAAAAACCCAAATTCATTCCCCATCAATATTTATATAGTTCATACGACTCAGATTCTTAAATTCTGATCAGCAATTAATAATTTCAAAACAAATCACAAGAAAAAAATCTGACTACTATTCCAGTTTAATATTGCATATCTGTAATATCAAGAATCGCAGTAAAGACTCAATGATCCTGATCAACAAAACTTTTCCCAAACAGAATGGCACTCACAACCCTTTAAAAATAGGAATGAAACAGCATCAAAAATATACTTTATACAAAACATAGAAAAAATTGAAAATTAGGCGGAAATATATGAGCCAGAAAAATGGACAGCAGCCAGTCAAGAAGACGATGATTTAATTTAAAGCAAAAGAATGTTTAATCCTGAAATATAAATTGTGAAATTTCCAAGATGCTAATCACAAATGTCCTCGTAATCCGATAATAGTCGAAAGTGCAACGAAAAACTAAATTCGAGGTGTCACTTAAAAATTCTTAATGTTGTACTGTTCGATAAAAAATTATAGTGAAGTTACATTTCATAGACGAGGAAAAATATCCCGTAATGGACTTAATGCAAAAAATTATACAGGCCAATAAAAGTTGCGAAAATGAAAAATGGTTTAACTGGGAATATCGAAATAAATGATACAAGTTTTGAAAAAATTGAGATACGCAGCAAATTCAAATCTGAAGAGTAATTAAATAGTTAACCAATTAACACAAAGGTAATGGTGATTGAAGAACAAAAAGATAAACTAAAAATGTAATGATCACTGAAATTATTTAACTTTTATAAGGTACAAACCGGATTTATTCCAGTTTCAAGTAACTAAGATCCGAGCTACTAAATTTCTGTAAATTTTGAAAGCAATTAATAGCAGAAATATTGTGAGATCTATTAAAGTTGCTCTACCAAATCACGATATAAACATCAATGCTAATTGGTAATGATCAGAATTTATTTTCAAAACAAAAGCATATTAGTTACAATGAAGAATTTTGACTGAATAGCAATATTGACAGTAATGTATTTATGTCATCTCAAATATGATGCAATGATCAGAATGATACATAATTCTTACCAAAATAACAACTCTTCCTTCAACGAACAACCAGTAAACAATAGAAAATATCTAATACCATCTCGACGAAACTTTATCTGATAGCAGCTCGTCGTACACGCTTTCGAAGTGGTGGCCGGTTATCATTCATCAAAACATTACCAGAACTCGTCGAACTGCTTTCGTCGCTACCGCTGAAACTAAATTCTCCAGGATTTGCAACACCATCACCGACCAACACTGACTCCAAGAGATCATTCGCTAATTCTGATCTTTCTCTTTTCATCTGTTTCCATTCTGCGGAGCGTAAGACATCTCGGTGATGCAGTGACATGTATTTCGTGCATGCCTGTATAGAAACAATAAATTCTTTAATTTTTTAGAAAATACATATTTTTATTCTATAGAATTAAAAGAAATATTCTTTGCAATTTCTCTATAAATTTCAATATAAAATGCAAAAGTTGTTTTCCATTCAAGATAATTAGAACTATAGATAATAAGTTATGAAATAGCCGATGAAAAATTTTACGACTGCATAGCTGAACGCTATGACTAGAAGAATAACAAAAAGCTGTTAGTGATGATATGGCAAAAGAAAATTTCTTAGCCGTACAACAATTTTGTTCACTGAGAGTTTGACAAATTAGATTTTATATAATCCTTAAGACATTGTTAAAGGTAATATAAAAGCCATTGGGATTTAAAAACCATTTTAAATATAAATTCTAACTTGTTTAAGTATTGAAGCCGAATAAGTATCAGCAAATACTGCGGTGGAAGCAACATTTTTACAGTTAATAGTAGTTGAGAGATATCGCTCGCACTGCTCCTTAAGCGGCAGAATGGCATATTTATCAGCTATGGCCAAAACATCTTCAGCATAACCTTCCACAAGATCTGTCGAACCTGTATATATGTAGTCCACCATAGCCCGCACCTTAAAGTATGAAAGACGATATAATCATTTGATTGAGAGACTATTTCAATACATAGAGAACTTCGTGAAAATGAGTCTTGTTACTTACAGGTTCAAACCTTGAATCTTGAATATCAATAATTCCTTTCTGTGCCTCCAACATTGATTCCTGGGCAAACATTGAACGGAATACTTCACTATGTTGTCCCAATATACAACGATGAGCTTTAAGCGTCTTATTACCAACCTGCATATAGCATAATCTATGACATTACAATACAAATAACAATTAGATATCGTCTGTTTTAAAAATTTAACTGTCTGAATCATGAAGATAAGATTAGTCGCTAAGACAGACAAATATACCTTTATAGTGCAATCTGCAAACAGCTCACTGTCCAGCATGTCTTTAAGGGAATCCCGTATCGAAACCTCGTTCTTTTCATCAAAATCATCCAGAGGCTCTGCTTCTACTGCTTGTTCAACGCTAATTTTTGATCCAGGTGGAAAATATTCGACCTCGCAAATAAGAAGTAAAGCTCCATCTGTCTTCAGCGCTGCCATCATCTTATCTCGTGAAACCTGAGAATGCATGACTGTATGGATCATTAATTTTTTTTTTTTTTGATATTTTTCAAACGAAAAATATTACAGATCAATTAATCTGGAAGTTGAGTAAATTTACAACTATACATCATACTTTCATATCCACCTATAAACTAAGCATTTTGGGAACTAGTTTCCTATTTTCTTTTTGCCACAAACCTTAATCACTAAACTGCTATAGAGTAATAAACCTGGAATTTTCCGCGACCTTGTTGATTCGTAAAATCTTTGGTATCTCTACATACGCTAACCCTTAATGAATTTGCATCCAATGCATAAATTTGAAACTCCGTCATTATGGGATCTTCGCCACGCTGAAAAATGACAAAACTATTATAAAACTCACCATGTTTCCCAACACTACAATGTTATATGTTCATTTTTAACGCATGAAATTGTCAAATTCTCAACAGAATCACTGCCAGTTACCTGTAAGCCCACTTGCCGCAAAAAGAAAGAAACATTGCCAACATCTTCTTCTCGTTTCCCGTTAGGATAAACATGTAATTCCCATGTGACCGTAGGTGCTTGCGGACAACCAAATTGTTTACTGATTAAATTATGTCCATTTTTGAACAATTTCATCAGCTTTTCAAACTGGAAAAATAATGCCAAATTCAAACTGACTAATGGAACTCACAAGTCTGTTACCACATACTGTGAAATATGCAAAATTTTAGAATATACAGATATGTAAAATAAAACACTAATATTACCTGATCAATCTTCCATTCCAAACGAGTAGAGATAGCAGTAACTTTGGTTGCCTGTTTTGAAACCACTTCAAGACGACGTGGCTGTTGTGGCGACGCATCTTCCGCTAGAATTCAACCATTAAAATGACAAAATTTTGTTATCCTTGAAATATTTTACAACTTTTGTAAATTTAAAATAAGCTCTGGCTCATATAATTATATACTGTAATTACTGATAATCTTTCAAGAGAAAACATACAACGTGTCGGTGTCCTTAAACCTGAAATCTGTACTGCTGCATTCATCCGATTCGACATGACATAGGGAGTTGAATAAATAAAAACTGCAACTATCAAACATCATTATACTTCATTATTTATGACACATTTCCAACCACTTAGACATGTTATAAGCAAAATCTGTTTAATATTAATCATTCTTCATTTATCCGTACAAAATGAGTGACCAGTAAACTACTAAGACAGTTAAAAGCCATTAATTCGAAATAATTTTATTGCGGATCACTTTATTATAAGGTGTCAGATAAGTACTATTATAGTTTATTCATGAGTTCATGCGGTAATTATAATCCAAGAAAGAATAACGTGTTCTACTTCCCTACACCAAATAAATACTCAACTCATCTATATTAATGCCGTTAATTTCATTTGTCACAATAACTATAAAAGTCTGTTTCTAAACATTTCTAAATAGTTATCATCAGATGAATTCAATATAATAACAGACTGATATTTCATAAATGATAAGACTCAAACATTTCCATGACACAAGCGCTAGAGACTGAGAACCGTACCATGAAGTTGGATAGGTAATTCAATCAGTTATTACTAAAATTGATAAAACAAATTTTATTTAAAACTTTAATTAAGGTATATTCCAATATTGTCTATTTTTTCCACATATCTGCTCACACTGCAGACTGTATAAAATTCTACTGGATAAGAGATTCAATTGTTGGTGAAAGTCTCATTTTCTCAAGAATTTCCTTAATCACTGAAAATATTTCAAGTATTAAATTAACGATGAATTTTAAACCGTTTCCTGCCACAAATTTCCTACCGACCGCTAAATGGAAAAAAAAAAAGTTGAAGGAATAAATATGTCAAATCTACTAGGGCTTCTACTTCCTCCTCTTTTGATCTTGTTCTATTTTCTGTCAATTTGGATTGGATATGCTTTCCCAAACAAATCCACTGAAAACGATCCTGGTCATAATCGAGCAAACAACATTCAGCATTCGCGTTATAATTAATAAAAAGGATCAACTCTCAATGTTTGTTGTACTCACTCATCGAAATCCACATGAACTTCAACTTTAATGAGTAGTGTCCTCCACTGTCCCCAAGGATGCCGCAAGAAGCGAACCTCACCACACTCCCCCATCAACATATCTGAAGTATCATATCACAACCAAACATCATCGGAAGTTTGAGAATATTCTGCAGCTTCTCATGAACATTTTGAAACAATTGGCGTCTCAATGAGAGCGCTATCTTCTAAGCCATCCCGGTATTGCGATTCTGAAGCGGGATTTGATTTCAGATGGAGACGGGTAGAAAGAGAAGAATCATTGATACGTGGACTATCATTGATACGCCACTGATAAGAGTTCTTCAAGTACTGTTAACAAACGTTAGCTCTAAATCATTGCATAAAAAGTGTTAATGAACGGATTAAAGTCTCTCGATGATGATAACTCTCAACTATGAATTTTCCCTTCCAAGTGAACGTCAAATTCCCGACATAAATGAAGGTGATCACAGCGGATGATGTAATCGAGTGACTCAAGGAATAATAGCACCGGCCGAATCGAATCCAATCATTCAATTTATCGGAAAAAATTAAATTTTTGCAAAAATATTTAAATAATCAAAAAAAAAAAATATTTAAATAATCAAAATAAAAATTTCCCCATGAATATGAATGATTGTTACGATATTTACATCTAATTCTCGTTTTTGTCTTCGATTCGCCAGCTTTCTCTTCAGCAGTGAGGAATCGTAGACTCATCCTCATGCAAGTGTTTCGTTTTTATAATCCCGTCCATGTCTGATGTCTCCACCATAAAAAGTGTTTCTTATCTGCAGAAGCCATTCTTCTGGATCAAGTCCGTTGCCTCGACCAGCCAGGGCATTCAATCCTCTGCTCTCATCAGTTAGGATATTCGATTCTTGTCCTAATCGGTATTCAACAAGCGGTGCTATCTAAATCTCATCAAATTCTATCAAATAACTTCCTTTCTATCAAAGGAAGTACAAATTATCATTTACTATCGATATTCATCAAGTCATTGAGTACCATAGCTGGGGCAAATAAAATTCATCATATCAAGGAGTTCATTACACAGTAAATCAATTTGTACCAAGTTCCAACCTTTTTCCAAATTTTATTTCCCTAACACAGTCAGAATTAGAATTTCGTTTACTTTATTGCCATGAAATCCCCTCGTTATCTCTCAATTTTGTTGAAGAAACAAGTGATTAGCATATTCGTTTTTTGTAGGTTCATAGAATCTCTGTATTTGATTTGTATGAATATAAAACTTAAAAATTTTCGAACTGACTTCGCTCTGCTTCTGGATTGCCTGCCTTATTGAGTATGATCAAAACTGGTAAGAATTGTTGCTATTTTGTGATAGGATTCTTTATATATGATTATACATTGAGAGTTCAGAATTTCATCAACTTTATGTAAAAAGTAAAACGGATTGCAACACAAAATGAGCAGTAGAAATGTAAACAAATGTAGCAGTAAGATACTTGTGATTAGAACAGATCGTTTGATATTTTATCACATATTCTCTGAGATCAGGAAGATTAGCTTAGAAACATTTGCGACCATGAAGGACGAAGATTTTTAAGTGGTATGAAAAGAGAAATGGAGAAATGAGCTTACGAAAAGAGCTTGACTTATGTTTCGTAAAATGTCCCATCTTTAACTTGCACAGACAAAATTGAAAATACCATTACTGGATTAATTTCAAATTTAACGAAGTGAGAGGAAGGCTGAGATTCAAGCATCCTCTCTCTTTGAGTGATAAAATCGTGTTTATCTTCTGCTATTCAGTGTATTATCGCAATGAAATGATACGAAATAGCCAAATACTACGTAACGATAAGATCGATGAGTGAGTGGCTTTCAGCTGAAGGATCACCAATGATGGGTTAAAGGTCGCTTGCTTGTGTTTGCTGAGCCGTTATCTGAAAAAAGCAGTGAGACTGAAGACCGTAATGTACATCTTGTCTTGAATAAGCAACCTCTTGCAAGTGATTGACACTAACTGAGTGAGATGCGAATCCCGAACCATTTCCGTCCTTCTCGTCTTTCTTACCTGAGTACTGACCACAGCCATCTGTGTCAACAATCCCTTTTCTCTCTGCTGAATGTCCGCAGAAAAGTAAAAAGATTTTCGTTTATGGAGTAGACAGAGCAATGTAATGAGTAAAAGAGAAGCAATCTGAACGAAAGCATTACTTCATCTTCATCGGATACAGGTGTCACGATCGGATTTTCCGCATCCTTCTTCAACTCCTGTAATATTTGTTACCTTAATTAACTTTATACCTCGATCAATCATCGCCACTACTCACTTCCCAAGTTTGTCTTTCCTGAATTTATCAAAATGCCAAATCTACATTTCAGATGTTTGACAGAATACTTACCTCTTCCTTCTTGTCTTCTACCTTTTTTATTTCTACTACCTTTACTTCACTATTCTTTTTATCTTCCTTCTCTGTTTCTCTGTCACTTCTTGCCTTTGCCTCTTCCAGGCCATTTTTCTTCTTTTCCTCATTTTTTTCCTCAACTTTTTTCTCTTCGTCTTTTTTTTCCTCATCTTTTTTGTCCTTGTCTGTTTTTTCTTCATCTTTTTTCTCTTCGCCTTTTCTTTCCTCATCCTTTTTCTCTTCGTCTTTTTCTTCCTCATCCTTTTTCCCTTTGTCTTTTTCTCCTTCAGTCTTTGTTTTTTCTTTGTTCTTTTTCTCGTCGTTCTTCTCCTTGTCCTTCTTTACTTCGCCTTTGTTTTCCTGAGATACTGCTGTTGGTTGTGCTGGAGCTGCATCTGTTATAGGTGGTTTTACCTGAAAATGCAGCTCGCGTAAATTTGTGTGGAAAACGTCATGCCGATTATTTCCTCTCATTTGCATGACCGGAGTTGTTCCTTATTTTTTTTCGTTGTTTTGGGTTAGGCTGGAACAGGTTAATCATTGTAAGATCACATGGTGATGCATTGCCGGTATGGTATGTTTGAGGATTCCACTACAGAGCATTGCAGTGGTGAGGTGATTAGCGTGGATGAAACTTTCGTAAAGTGTGTTGTGTGTGTAAAAGTTATGGGACTGTCTTTGCTGCATCTCGAATGGTCAGCATTATTTACTGTAATATCATAACTTGCCTTTCTTCTGGCACAGCTGATAAGGCATAGGATGATGTGCAAGGATGTGAGTAGAATAGATATGCTGAAATACGACAGAACAGAATTATTGGTAATGGAGGAGCTGGTGCCATGGGTGATGTAGCTGTGTATCTGCAGCATGCCTCGCATCCAATCATTTGGCAACACCATGCGCAACCATCTCGTAATGACAGTGAAACAGTCAACCACAGTCAACATATCAAATTCCTATCAATGAAGCTGATCTTATCTTTTTGTCCTATTTCTATCATCCCTTATAGGAACCTATGTCTTTAAACAAATTCCACTTCCATATCACCGATGTCGAACAAGTTACTTGAGACATATTGATTTTAATGTTCACTCCTTTCATGGACTGTTTTTTAGAAATCTCGCAAATTCCAGAACCACCTTCCTATAAAATAAGCAATTCGCAAGAAAGGTACATTTGACCATTAAATTTGAAACTTTTAAAGAGATGTGCTAGAAGTAAATTTGGAGAGAAATATTCGTAAGGACAAATTTTCGACATTTTATATGATTGCTTAGTTTATGCTAATTTTATAAAAATATGAAATGTGATATCAGGAAATGTTTTTTCCCATTCAAAAAAAATTCAATTCAATGCTCTTTCCGATTTCCCCTTCAACTTTCCATTCAGCCGGACATTTGATCGGTTGCTTTCCTGTTTATACACTCTCACAAGAGTAATTCTTAGTTTCAGAACTGCATCTAATCGATCACTCAACTCTTATTAACATCAAATAATATGCAAATGACAATTACTACTTCACAAATCATTGATAATGATGATAATCAAAATCGCACATCAAAACATGTGGTATCATTAATCGTTCGAGTGGATAATGATGCATAAAAAGGCCCGTAATTTTTTTTAGATTTCTTGTGCTTTCAGAGCATGACATGTCACATGAACCAAGCTGATGTCATCAAGGTGTGCAGAGCGCAATGAAAAATCAGCATAAGAATCGGAAGGAATGCGTTGCATGCAGAAGAAACAGCGATCGACAGGACGTAGTCCATGTTTGCGTGATTGCATAGCGGGCCCGTACATGAGCACATTACCACCTGGAAATGAAGCAGGTAATGAGATCTGGGGCAGTGATGCATAAGCAGATAATGGAATAAATTGAAATAATTTATTGCAATGATTTCCTCCCGGTGTGTACCTTCTAGTCGAGATCAGACAAGATGTTTTAGAACATCGCGAATCGCTTCCAATCTCTTCCTTTAATTCAACTCAAAATAAGTCTTCAAGGTTGTCCCCCTCATCTCTCGTTACTTTATACTACATTTACCAGTTATTAGTAATTCATCGCTACTATACAGTTAAGTTCAAAAATGTATACGAGGTCAGTTTGTGGGGTGAGCGCCACGAGGTGAAGTAAACGTCGATCAGTAGTACGGCATTCTGATTTGTCAGTTAATGCATCGCGAACATCTTCATCAAGACCAAACAACAGAAATCGATTCACGCAACCACGCATTATTGCATGCGTTGAAACTGCAATATGTAGCAATTATATTTTATAAATTTGTAGAAATTAAAAAAGAAAAATCTGATTTAAGGAAAATATCGACTCAGACAAAGTATTAATTTAGGGAAAATATTAATTAGGTTCAGTAATTAGGATTTTCCAAATGGGCAAGACTGTAATTTCGATAGCAATTTGCTATCCAATTATAATACATATCAACAATTTTCTTCTAATTCTTTATTTTCAACATTTAACGTTTTCATGATGATAACATGGAAAGTAGTTGGAAAAGAATATGTTCATTCATTTTCCATTTTCTAAAAAAAAGTACTTCCTTATTTAATTGCATTTTTATCTCTCTCAGTTTTTTATCTGCTGATTATTCGGTAACGAAAATTCAGAGATACAGGCAACAATAGTTTTTTTTTTCCAAAATCTTTACATAAATAGATATAGAAATACCCGAAAATTTTTAGATTTCAAGCTATTGTGACATAGGAGAAAAATCTAATTTCATCAATCTCAAGGCGCTTTATTTGGCGAAGTGATGGAGTACTAATTAATTTAAAGTACTTCTTAAAGTAGCTTAATTAAAATTAAACATTTGCGTATAAATAAGACTCGATAAAAATTTTGGAGCTGTAATTAAGTAAAATTAGTATTAATTAAAACTAGTGAGAGATCAAAGTGCCATTTTAACGAGCCTTATTATTGCTAGGAAATTAATGGTTATAGCGAAACTGAACAATTTTAATAAAAAAAAAAAAAAGAATTTATCTTGTAATACACAGATTTAATTCCTATAAATAGTGCACAAGGAACTTGTTTTGTGAACATTATATTTAATAGCAAAATAATTAAATATCTAAAGGTCTCTGAAAGTTGATTAGTTATTTAAAACGCCAGAAAGTTATAAGCGTTCGAAATTGTTGACATATCTAATAAAGTCCTACGATTTTCTCATAAAAATTCTCATCGATTTTCCAAATAAAAAAGTTTAAACAATACGAATTCTTTCAACTGTAAAGATATTATTTTAATGGAGAATATATCTTACATTTCATTTTTATGGAAAAGTAAATTGAACTGGTGCAAGACAATTAAAGATTTCGTGAAAATGATTCTCAATAATCCAAATGATCAAATGCCTTTCAATGAAAACATTTTTTTTGATTTTTGATCGATTTTTTTCGAACAAACTGAATATATTAGATTACGATCATAATTTTGAACTTACGATCATGATTTTGGTCGATCATGATTTTGAACTTACGATCACGATCATATATTAGATTACGATCATGATTTTTAGCGGTCATTTCAAAATAATATTCGCATTCCTTTCGCTTAATTGCTCCATTCCCTTTAAACAAAGTAAAAAAGTTTGCAATCAGATATGAGCAGTTTTCCCCAAGCACAAATATCTGATAGGATGATAAATGATTGTTCTTTCATTTTACATCTTGATTTTGCTTTGTAAACTAGCGGCCGGCTAACAAAATAGAAAGCTATAAAATGTGGATAAATGCAAAATAATTTCATGCAAATTTCATGCAATTATGAGCAAATATGTTAATTGGTATACAAATTTTATTAGTCAAAATGACTTCCCGATGGAAATTACATTTCTGATTTTTGATGTTTGATTTAATGGTTCAAAATTTGAGAAATATTTTTAGAGCTCATCACATTAATATATGGCATATTTTCGACTTTAAAGTAAACTGATGGTAACCAATCAGTAGTATACAAAGAAATTTAAAGAACTTTGCATGAAATTTCGAGTACTGATATTTTTTCAACCTAAGAACTTAACAATTTACAATTTACTTTTTCTGAAATTTTGCGCAGCAGTTTCTCAAATTTCAGTTTCTTTACGAAGTGTAAGATTTGTCAAACACATCAGTATCAACAAACATATTAGAAATGCAGTTTTAACTACCAATAACCCTTAAATAGCAATTTATATAAATATAAGCAATTAAATTTATCAACTTATATTCAAATAAACTAACTCGAAGAATCTGTGAAAAATATTTCACAAATGAGATCCATAAAAAAACAAACGGTCCTAATCATTTAAGCCTAAATTAGCTAAGCCAATGTAGGTGGAAAAAAAATTCCAAGACATAATACTAATAACCAAAACTTGTTTATAAGTCCGAAGTTTTAAGATTGGTCACCTGCCAAATAAGACAAATAAGCTTATTGACTTTCCCAAAAACAACAACAGCAGAAAGTGAATAAACAGAAAGCTGGCTTTAGCAAGTTAGGCCAGAATGAGGCTTGTTGTCCAATTTTCAGATGACTGAGAGTCTCTCTTTTATATTTGCATAATCTCGAAACGAATCCCTTCCGTACTTCACGATTGTCATGCAAATTTGCGAATTTATTGAGCTTTTAGTTAATTTATATTCTGACGAGTGGAAGAAGAAAGAAATCCCATAAAAGATTTTCGAGAAACAAAGATTCTTTCCCTTCTCTTTTCCCTCAGTAAATGAGAGGATTCCTCTGAAAAATGATGAGCAATATAAATTAACGGAGAAAATGAAGATGAGAGGAGCAGGAAGGGGAAAAAGAGGTAGGATGATGTATTGAAAGCAATAATTTCTTTCACTCAATGTATCAGTATTTTTCTCTCTTCTTTTCTTTTATCTTATTTGAAAAGTGGAATGCAGAAATAATTTTGTGCTGATAAATTGTCGAAATTGAAATTTTAGACTCCATTATTGTATCACCTGAATATATGACTTCTTGTCATTATCAAAAAGAAATGGTCAGAAAAGAAATTGACAAATGAGAACTGTCAAGTTTGCTTGCTTAAAATCTAATCTCTTCATCAAAGTTAACCTAGATAAAGAAACCTGAAAGTTAATAGGTTGCATAGTTCAAATAGTCAAAATCAAAATGATGGACAAAAGAAATTCTTTTCATCATTTTCTTAATTTCAATAATAATAAAAAAAGAGATGCTATTGTTGCCGATATCTAAAATTTAGAAATTTTGTAAATTTTAAAAATTGAACTGAAATCATTCAGATAACAAATAAATGAAAGTATCGACAGAATATAATATTATGTGAAGGAACATATCGAATTCTTATCAGTATTATCAGTTATATGATATGTTTTTTGGAAGATATGAAATGATTCCTTCTATTACTATCTTTTGTTACCTCTACTTGTTTATTGTCATCTTCTCAAACTTCACTGAATGGTGACAGCGTGAGGGGATGTTGTAATTTTAGTTTGTTCCAGGTGAGCATTAAAATTATTCTTGAAAGTCTTTCTTTGTATTTTATCATCCGAAGTAAAATCAAAGATGCCATCTCTCTCTCTCTTTCTTTCTTCCTCTTTCTCATGCTCTTCGATTATTACCAACTTGCCAGAAGAAAGATTCGACCAAAAAGCACTTTTAATAATCGCCACGAATATTTGAAAACAACGATTCACTGATGGAAAGATAGAAAGAAATCTCGTGTTTGCGACGAGAACGGATGAATGACGACGACACTAAGCACTTCTGTGTCACACATTTCAAACTTTCTGTTCGAATAGAAAACTGTATGTTCTACCGAATAAGCATCACAACAATTGACATAAAAAACAGAAAGAAATAAATGAAATCAGTTAGAAGAGAGATACATTGTTCGTTGCGGCCACAGTCATGAGTCCGGAGGATGAATACCTGGCTCATTTGATTTACTTCATCATGGCTCTCTTCGATAACGAAAATATAACTTGGCAATGTTATTCCATTAATGCGCCGTAATCGATGTGATTTTATTTGATGTGTAATTATGGCTCATCAATGCAGCATAGCAAAGAAATCGAATTTTGTAATAAATCTTTCGCACATTACAATTTTCTATTAGGCACGCATATTTTGAAGGGATAATGAAAACTGATAACTCATGAATGGAATCTGAATACTGGCATAATAATTGTGTATCGAGGATTAATTTTAAATTAGTTGAAAACCGATCATCAAATCCGTATAAATTATGACTCGATTAAATTAGAACAGTCGTTATACAGAAATTTTCAAGCAAGTCATATTAAACTAAGCTTAAAAAACTTACAGTGTTCGTAGATTTCTTCCACTAAGATAAAACAGGAACCGCGGCACGGGACAGTACCAATCTCGGAATCTGGCTCCCAGCAGCGATCGGTGAAATTTTTGGGAGGAAAATAATGATGCATAAGTTGATTCCATAGACTGAGATATGCAGTAGAAGCACAACTGATGCAACCGGACAGGCGAGATGTCTCCGGATCCGATGATGACACTAACGATGATGATGATGCTGATGACGATGGTGATGATGACGATGATGTTGATAATATAGTGATAAAGTGATAAGCAGTTACAAGTAGTGAATAAACAATGGATCTCGCTTGACCACGAATTTCAATACTGCACATCACACATTAGCTTACGCAGGTGCTGTTTCACCTTTTACCAGTCATCACTATTTTCTGATTGATTCCAAGTTGATCAGTGGAAATGTTATGATAACATCCATTATTAGTTTCCTAGTTGCTGAAGTTTGGAAATTACATGAGGACAAGCTAGCTAAATTGACTATTCCCAGCATCAATCATCATTCAATAACTATGAATAGTGTCACATAATTTGATTTAAATTTCATTTTGATCTTTATTTTCATCAAAAATTTATTTTAACTGGCGTGACCGAGCCCCGAAGTTCCTCCCATTACATAAAATATTGCGATGGAATTCAACAATCACGAAATAGAAGCTTTTTCCACTATTGTCGGCAACTTCGAGTTAATCCAGGAATGCTTTTAGGTACTCCCTCCGCCCATCTATTATTTCCCGCTGTGAGTCAGTAGTAGTTATGAGAGCAATAGAAAGAGTCAAGCAGAAAGACTAGGCTCGGACTGCTTATTCCTTTTAAATAGCCTAACGGACAAAGTGTACGACACATTCCAGCCACGCCTTCCCTCAGAAGGAGCCAACCGCTCCATAGCCCAGCTAATTTGTCTCTCCGCGTGCCAACCCCTTTGTGTACATATCAATAACTTTATCAGGAAACAATTTTTAAAACGAACAGGTTGTTAAAGTCAGAAGTTGAGTGAAAATCTTTCTGAAACTTCCTTCTAAATCTACAAGACAAACGCACAGAATCCCTTCTATTCTCTTCACACTCAATTTCCGATATCGGTTTCTGACACGAAGATAGCTTACTTCCGATTCTACGGAACAGAACAGACAGAATAATGAGGAAATAAAACGTCGATTTATTCAAATGATTTATTCGTTAGAATAATTCCGAACATTGCTTCTAAGAAATTTCGAATAAGTAATTCAAGAATGATTACACCAACTTCTTGCAGACATCTTATATTATCTACTAATTTTTCTTTTTTTCAATTCTTTAATCCCAATATGATTGCTGACTACGTAAAGTGAGTGAATACTTATTCTTGATCTGTTCATTTCATCACCTATCCAGTTCTTTGTTCATCTACATTAATTAAAAAAATTGTTTTCGCCCTATATCATTCGAAATTTTAGTATAATGTTGGAATAAACAATTTGCACATTAGTTAACTATACATAAATATTTATATTTTTCTTTTAATCAAAGGAAACCAAATGAAAAACTCTGAGATTTTACTTTGAACAAAGAAATATAGGCTATTTTATGGTTCAAATATGTCATTACACAATATGTCATTTCTATGTCACATATAAAACGTGAAATTTCATTTGAAACATAACGTCTCATTAAAAATCCCGAAAAAATAATCACATGAACAATATTTTAAAAAAATACTTTTTTTTTTCCAATATTTTCCAAGTAACACGGCCAACTTAACTGAATAACTAATTATAGATATTCATTCACAAAATCAATTTGCAAAAATTATTTTAAATACTATTCATTTATTACAGTCAAACCATAGATGCAATTTGAGATAAATCAATAGACCGAAATGTTTGAATACAATGATTAAATAAATAGTGTGACGGTCTTCATATAAATTTGAAATACTTTTATGAAAATGATATTGCGAAACATGAAAGATAAAGGTAATGGATGAGACGATCTTTAACATGATCAACATTTAAAATAAGGAATGTTCAAATATCAAAAATGATTATCAAAGCTGAAGATTTATGAAATCAAAATGAATGTGATAATTGTTTATGAATGAAATACTACAAAAACTTAAAAACCAAAGCTAAACAAATAAATCTTTTAATATCTTTAAGCTATTCAACATATGAAAGCAAAAATACTCAAAATATCTTGCTAGTGAAGACAATGTTATTAAAAATTCTGAAAGAAATAGCCCTTCGGAAAACTATAGTTGAAAAGAATAGCTGGGAAAAAAGAATAGTTGAAATTCCGAAAAGAATAGTTGAAATGGTATTCTAAAGGTTTAAATGAAAGAAATTATTAAATATTTTACAGAGAAGAATGAAATTTATCCAGAATTTTCAGATACTGTATTAATCACGTCTTCAATAAATTTCAAAAATTAATAATTAAGAATTAAGTAATATAAGTAAAATTTTTATAAATTATGAAGATAAATTTTGAAACAATTTTTTTTTGAGCATAATAAGAAAAGGAATTAACAACTAATAACTAACTAGTGAATAAATATTTGAAGAGTCAGGCCAATTATGCAATTGAGAAGGAATGATTAAATAATTGGAATTCATTTAGAAAGAGGTATAGGAATCATGAACGATATCAATAATATCCACTGAATTCAGTAAATAAACGAAATAAGGTTTAAAAAAAAAGAGATGATTACACCAATACCAGAATCTATTAATAAGTATTATTGCTAAATGTTATAAGAAGAATTATAAATGAGTAATTACGATTTTATATGAACAAATGGAATATAAACTGCTTATTCCATAATGATTGAGTTGGATTATTCAAGGAACTCAGAATTTTAGGACTGAAAAAAGGACATATTAAAAAAGATACTTCTTGGATTCGGAATTTCGAAAAATTATCTTTCATGAAATCTTTAGTTTCTTGAAATGACTGAATTCGAGAAGATATTAAAAAGTTATGAATGATAGTTTCAAGAATATATACATGGAATAGAAAGAATAATGACGACAAAAAGATTATTTTAAAAGAAATTTTTGATAAGAATTACTGAGGCTTGCAAAATAACAATAATTGCCAAAAACTGTAAACTGTTTAGAATGCAAAAACAGCGTTTCAAAACATTAGAAATTGAAAAGTTCTTGAAATATTGAATATAATCCAATGCCATTAAAATATACCGCTCACATTTTGAAGTACTAAAATAAAATACATTATTTGTAAAAGAAGGAAGGGGAGAAGAAAAACTTGAAAACTTGAAAACGAAATTTATCCATTATTTCGAGTGCTCTTCGCCCGTTTTTGCTCTATTTGTTTCATAATTTTTTGTGTGAAATCATTTTTAGCTTTTTCCAAAGCGTCAAAAACGGCAATTTGGGCTTCCATTGAGTTATCCTTTACTTCATCAACGTCTTGATCTCCAACTACTTTTTTTTCCGTAGGCACATCATAGCCAGCAGCAACCAAAGCTTCCCGAAATTTTACAGAACAAGTGCGTAAATAAGGATTGATCTTGTATTCATCAAGAAGGGTCATTCCAACCTTAAAACAAAAAAACTTTTGTCTGATTTCATGAAAACGTTTTATTAAGAAAAAATAGAATTTGAAAACAATTATCAATTCAAGTCACAAGCGAGTAGTATAAAGTCTAAAATAAAATTAAAAATGACGAAATTTTATTTGCACTAATCTACTTTCTCAATTAAGCATATTCAAGTGGAATGTCAAATGATTACAGACAAGAATGAAGTAAACCGATAGAGAGCTGTTAAATGGTGATTTATGGGCAGCAACGTATTATAATCAAAAAATAATGCAAATTACTACTTATAATTTAATTAGAAAAAGTTATTTTGTTCCAGCTCTTAAGGAAATACGGAATCACATTTCTCTTTTCTTTTAATGAATGTAAAACTTCTTAATCTAGGATTAAATTAAATTTCACTTTATCAAACTTTATTATATCAGCATTCAATTTTTTTTCCAGATATTGAGCCCATAAAAACATATTTCTTCTAGCCATAAATTAGTATGCCAAGAAAAGTTAATTTTTTAATCTTGCCATAATTTGTATATCAAGAATGATTATCAGAATCTCAAACAGTATTGATTATATGATAAAATGAATCATTCTTTCGACATATATGAGAAAAAATTCATATTTCTTATAGAGGGCAAGGTGTATGCTTTTATTTCTGCAAGACTGTAATGACTATTATACAATTATTTTTTTATGAGAAACGTTTTTTCGTGCTATCTTGACGAATGCTACAGCAGTAAATATTAATATGTTGCCTAAGTGAATAAAATATGGGGCTTGCTGATAGTAGCATGTGAAAAAATATATATATATTGAAATTTATACCTAACTGAATACTAAATGAAATTAACAATGTGTTCAAATGTTCTTTTCTGAAAAGACTCATTTTCCTGAAAAATCGATGCTGATGAGTTCGAAAGACAAAAAATTGCAGTTACTCAGGACATTCTGATGGTGGGAATTATTAAAACGCTCTAGAGAGAACAAGAAGAGAAAAAGGATGAAAACAAACGTAATTTTGATGCAGAAGATGAATATTTTAATGATTAAAAAAGTGCAATACTATAAGAAATTAAAAAACAATGCGTTTAATATAAAGAAATAACAGTTAAGATGCATATTTTGATTCCCTTTTTCAAGCTTTTTTTGATAACTAAGAATTGCTTAAATATAAAGTGCTTTCTGAACTTATAGAGTGATTTCATTGAATGCTGAACTTGTTCATTTATAAGAACGATAAAGAATGACATTAATTTGAAGTTCAAACCTTTACATCTTAAAGTTCTAAAAGTTCTAGAAAGCAGTTATGACGATCTGTGACATTTAATATAGTAACTGCCGCTAAAATCGAAGATTTATATTGATGTTAATTGAAAACAAACCACAGAAGCGTGAAAAAAAATAAAGCAATTTAAATGGAAATTAAACTTACGTTTTCCTTATTATATTTTGTCTTTTTATTTAAAATCGTATAAGGATTCATCAGGGTAATTTATAACAGTATTTACAAGAAAGACATATTTAATCCATTATTAAATTTGTATCACAATAGTAGTACTGCTATATTTCAAAATGCAAGGAATACAATCAAATTAATTATCCGTCTTGGTAGGAAGCAATAAGCCAAAGATATGGCATATTATGAAACAACCATATGATATGAATCTCGCTGAATCCGAAAGTGACAAATTAAAAAGTAAGATAAAAGATAAGGCTCAATGTTATTAATTCAAAACATAATTGGAGTATTCGAAGAAAGTAAGAACATAATAGCGAATTCAAAAAAGAGTGATATAACGTGAAATTTTTCTTAAATTTCGCTGAAAAAACCCACAAATATAAGCATATGCATATTACCCGGGAAACGATGTATTATATATTTAATTTTACTATTTTCCTTGATAATTATATTTTTTACATAATGCATAAACAAATGTAGTCAAATAATCTTATGAAACTTTTCAGGAAACAATAAGCATAATATTAATATCTCCCTTTCTCTTCCTCAAATAAATCCAAATTTAACAGAATGTTCAAAAAGCTGCATCACTTACTATGGGCGAATGAGCAGCCCGTTTTTCATGCACTGCTTTGCTCACTGCTTTCAGCTCTTCATTATCTTTTTCCAATGACAAAGCAAAAGATAAATTGAGGTTCGCATATTCATGGCCAGGAAAAATAATGGTATTTGGCGGAAAATCACTCAGCATCAATAAAGAACTGATCATTTGTGCGGTGTTTCCTTCAAAAATTTTACCTAAACAATTCCTGCAGTTTTTTTTAAAGTTTGCCTCATAATCTTGATAAATAGAATGAATATAGCAAAGTTTAAGTAAAATTTCAGGTAAAACGTGACCAATACGAAATCATTTCAGATTTACAGATATACCTATTCCAGCGATAAACAGGAAGTCTCCCGTAAATAAACATTTGAGTTCATTATTTAGTTGCAAAGCATAAATCATATGGCCAGCAGTATGTCCAGGAACATGCAGTGCTTTGAAATGTAACTTCCCGATTTGGATCAACGTTTCATTCTGAACATATCTAAAAAATGACAAAATTAACATGGTTTTTCATAAAACATTAAAACTAGAAGAGAATAATTTGTTACTGCAAAAGCAATTCTGTCAATTTAAAAAGAATGCTCCAAGAAGGGAATTTAAGATGGAAGAATCCCAGGCAGTTCATGTTATCTGCTTTAATGGATATTGGAAGTGTTGATGAGCTGTGGACATATTTAGTATTCTGCTAAAAACTCAGAAAAATGTACTTGCTTTTCTTAAGCTTACATATTGACATGAGCAGGCCGATCAATCTCGCCACCATAAATATTCAGCTTCTTATACATTTTTTTCAATTCCTTATTGCCGTAGCAGTGATCCCTTAAGAAAAAAATGAATGAAATACATTTTTTTTAAAGATTTTGAAAGTTCTAAATATTTCCCTTCAATTCAAGTATATGAGAAATAAATAAAACAAAACCAATGTTTATGGGTGACAAGTACTGCTTGAGGTATCTTATTTTCATCATTCAAACACTGCAATATGGGTTGTGCATCACCAACATCGATAACAACACAATCATTAGTTGATCTACAAATTACCACATAACTGTAATTGTCCCTGTTCTGTGGAATTGCTCTTACAATGATATCTGAAATTACATCTTGTGGATTGTACAGATTATCATTAAATGTACAGTTTCTCATGTTCCTTATTATTACCATCAGCAGAATTATCAAAGTGTTATCAATAGCAGCATAACCAAAATTGATTGGAAACGTTTCATTGATACTGCACGAATGTATGCATAATACAGAAACGATATTATTATACAGCACGTTATCAAAGAATCTTGATTATTTGGCCCAAATAAAAAATATCCCAACTATGGAAAATTTTTAAACACTACCTCCATATGTAAATGTAGCAACTGAGGAATGTCCATTTGGGCGTTTTTTACGAGCTCTGTTTAGTTGTCGTTTGGTATACCATGCACCAAAGCAGTTGGTATTATATATACGATATCTAAGAAATTTATATATTAACTTGAAAATTGCAAAATTCTTTTCAGCAAAACCGCCCAAATAACTTACATAAAACGAAATGCAAGACTGTCCTTCTTCATTTTCATTGGAATGTATAAAGCTATTTTGCAAAATAAATTCCTCAGAATTCTGAAAAATGAATATAGTATTTCAATCTTTAATTGGGAGCTTTAATACACCCTAAAAATTCACTAAATTCAGAAATGGAAAGATGCAAAATATAATAACAAAACAGAAATGAATCATTAAAATAGAACAGACACAAGGGTGATTCTGCGGATTAACCATGATAGATCACTATGTTTTTTAATTTTCATTCTAAGTTAATTAAATCAAAAAGTGGGAACAATGAGACGAAATGCATTCTGGATAAATCGTATATGAAAAATTGTCATTACTGTTCTCGTTTTGAAGTACAAATATTGTCCCAGTTATTGTGGGTATGTGTCCTATAATTGGTGCGGAAGAATGGAATAGCTAGAGTGACAAAATCTCCTATCCCAGTATGTCATGCTATATATAGGAGAGAAAAAACATTACATCATTAATAAATACTGTGAAATAAGTAAGCCCGAACAATATTGCTTCACATTCTTTTACATCGTTATAGTAGGTGAGTCTTATGGCCGATATTATTTCGATGATGTCATGAACGAGAGCTGATCTAGAATTGATAGATCAATAAACTTTCACCATCACTTTACCATTTTCATCCAACACCCAAACCACCCCATCCACATCTGCAAACGAAAATGACTGTATGCTACAAACCCGATAAATGAATAATAACACCCTCTTTAATAAGGTCCGTGAAAATTTAACGATGGACTTCAATTTTCATTGCAAAGGCAACCTACTTTAGGGGAGCGTAAGATTGGCCAGCGGCATCGTGGTGAATACTCGATGGTTTGTCGGTATTTTATGCATTTTGTCTTTACATATTTCATAAGTGATATTTCACATGAATTGATATTAATCATGTGATTAGATAAAACTTTTTAATCATGTCATCTGGCTAATGAATCAGTTATATGCAAGTTACAAGTCGAGCTTATCCAACTTTTCAGTATCTGATGAGATTAACTAATTCCATTTTGATCACACAATAGGCTTTTGAAAAATACCATTAGTATTATTTGTAATGCCTATAATAATTATTAGCGATGTGACCGAAAATAGCAAAAATAGCTTTTGCACTGAAAACAGTCTTTTACCCTCAAACTTTTTTATTTTTCCAATTTCTTAACTTTTGAATTTTTCGAGATTTGTCATGTAAATTTGTAAGTGAAATAAAAAGGTCCCACAATGCGTTTTTCTTTGCCAGAATTCGAACATTTAGAAGCATAATTAATAAAGGATCTATACTTTAATCAGCGCCGAAATCCTAATTTTGACTCTCACTTATAAAATGGCATGTGGATTCCTCAATTAACTTTAAGTTATTGGTGTGATTCTCCAACTAACTTGAAATATGTCGAATTGATCTCCCAAAATCTGTGAAAAGTTATCATTAATTTGGTGGTAATCCATTAAGCATTAAAGTACTCGAATTTGCCATGTTCATGTTTTACTGATCAGGACAACTAGAAAATGTGCCGTTATTTCGTTTCATCAAATTCAGAAAATCCTTTTCGTTTTTCAAAATTTTCCAGTTCACGAAATTCAGGAAGAATAGTCTGATTAATTTGAATGAAAGAGACCCATAAGATTTATTACAGTGTAGAAATTAAGAAGAATAAAAATCAAGAAATCAGATTAAAATTTGATTACAGCATGGGTGAAATGGTAGATGTCCAGATATGTTCAAAGAAATAAATTCGTTTTTATTTTTCCCCCTATATTACAAAACTCCTAACATCATTTCGAATGCAGAACTATTAAGTTAAACAATCAAATTGCAGGTTATTGCTCAAATGAATTTTTAAATATTATGAATTAATTGTTAAATTTCTAACATCATAAATAGTTTCTTACAACTCGCTTTTTAAATGTACCATTTCCAGAATAAACTTCAAAAAACAATTAGATATAAAATTTTCTGGAATAGTTAGAGTGATCATACTGAGTATTTCTGAATTCGCCTAGCAAATAGATAATTGAAACGATAGCGTACAAATTTGAAAAATTAGATCAAGGAGTTCAATTATTCTAGCATGAAATTCTACTACAAAAAGTTATGATACATTGCTAACTCTATGTGACATAATTATAAGATTAACCAAAAAAAAGATTTCAGTGTTCAATTTCAGGATCAAATTGATCAGTGGAAAGTGTATTTTGGAAAGTTCCACTACTTTCACTTGAACTGATTTTTAGTGAATTTCTAATAACACTTCGTTGCATTTTTTGCAATTCGAGTCGCTTTTTTTCCACATCATGCCTCTTCCCTTCTAATTCAAGTTTCTTGATTTCTAAGTTAATCCTCATTGTTTCTACTTCAAGTGTCTTCTTTTCAAGTTCTTTTCTGGCAATTTCTGAGTATACAGTTTTCAGTGCCAAATCAATGTGGGAAAAATCCATTTGCCGTTTATGCACCTCTGATGACAAAGGGACAACTTCAGCATTGGTTTCTAACGTTTCCATTGATGGCTCCTTTTTATTAGGAAGTGGATTCATATCGCTTACTTTCCTAAAAAGTCAATATTTTTTATATATTACAATCATTTATTAAACTAATTATCTCCACAGTCTTTCCATTTATTTCCCTTGTATCTTTTTAAAGTACTGATAAAGAGATATCAGAAATTTCTATGATACCCTACAAGTTTCCGTTTGAATACGAATATAATTGGCTCAGCTAGATTATCGTTATTATTTACCAAGTGTATTCCGAATCATAGATAGATATGCTTTTTGCATCTGTACTTCTCTTTTTTAAACTTTCTTCGGAAAGATAGAAATTCGCAAGCGAACTTGCTAATACCTTTTACGACAGCTCTTTCTAGCATTGTTCGCTGATTCATTCATCATTGGTTTAATTTCCTCGACATCATTGCTACTCTTTGCAAGACTCAGCGGTTCAAAATTCCTGCAAAGATGATCTAATTATGTATCACTCATCCGAACATAACAATAGGTAAAAGTTTTAATTAGCAGTTCGAAATGAAGTGATGGCAAGAAAAGATGAACAGCTTCCACACCTACTAACTTTATGAAATGAGTACTAAGCATCAATAATGTTTTACTCATCCGAGTGAAGTAGATAAACTCAAGAAAAATTAATCTTTTCTTCTGTTATCATTTTTCTCTTAAACTTAAAAAACAAAATTGGAGTAGAAAGTTGAACTACGATAGAGTATTAGACTACCAATATATATTACATGAAAGCAGCATAAATATAATTTGATAAGTTATTAGGGCATCCATCGTACTTCGTTTATATTCAGATGAAGAAGCAATAGTCTTATATGATTCCAAAATATGTACAACTTAAAAAATATATGTCCTATCTTGTATGAAGAAAACAATTGTGCTCCCAAATTTATCAAGATTTTTCAGCTTGATCATAAAGAATCACAATACACAGTCGAACTTCATGTATAACTTCTCCGGTTTTATATTTTTACTATTCTACGCCATTCATCTTTTAATAACCAAGTTTTAGGTAACCTAGTAGCATCTTGTTTAACAAAAGTAAATTGCTGAAAAGCTTAATAACCAACTCAGTGCAATCATTCTGAGTTGCTCTATGCTGTTCTAGTAAGAAGCCAGCATACGCAGTTAGCGAATCGTCTGTCGTTGAATCATCCACGCTAGAACTTTCCGAAACAACGGAACTTATCAATTGACACGGAGGACTCATAGCTCTTTTCACTTCTCGTTTTCGGTTCGTTGCTATTTTTTTCATGTAATCTCTGCAGATATTCACAGTTTTGATTTTTTATCTTACTGCTCACTTCAAATACCACTCCATGCATAGCAATCATTCTATAAATCATTTTAATATCATGATTATTCCAATTAAGGGTCACTAGGAATATACTGAAAAACGGTCACTGGGCAGTCCAATAATTAGATAAATTCTGTTGACGAGTCAATAGTATCTGATATTGAAATTTGGTCGCAGGCAATAATTAATTCAAATAAGCTATTTATATTGGAAATAATAAAGCAGAATATATTTCTATTTTTGATCTCAAGACAGAAAACTTTCTTGCAATAACTACGCCAAAAGATTCCACAAAATTTCAGTTAGCATTCAAATCATTATTATCGTGCTGTTTTCTAATATTATAAAAATTGAGTTCATTGCAAATATGTAACCTTATTTTTTGTTCAACTTCAACTGGCGTACGCTCAACGATACCAAAACAAGACAACTCGGCAGCCCATCGTTCGAGCAAACGTTGACGTCCAATTTTAGCTTCTCCTTTCGTTGTAGGTGTGAAACCCTAACAAATGCAAATATGGAAACATATTTCATTATATTTTCTAGCATTCTGTCAGTCGTAGGCTCATAATTAAAGATGTTATATTTCACTTGATTATGCTCATCACTAGTATCATGATATCAAGGATAATAATCGAAGATGTTCCTGTAATCTCACTGTTTCATCTCTCTCTCTTTATTTTTGATGCTTCATCATCAATGTCATTAATTCTTCCGACTGCTTTCAAATTTCATTTTCATCACTTCATCAGAATTGCTTATATTTGGGCAGTGCATATACAGCGATCTTCGATGATTCTCCCTTAATTTAATAGTTCGTAGAATGACTTGCCCGATTGTACTCCTCGTAGTTCTCTACGTACGATTGCGCAAGATGCATCCTCTCCTGCACTGTGAAATTCGGCTTTCGTCGAGTTCTCTTCTCTTCCGGTTCTTCGAAATCGATTAATGGTGTTAATAGTTGTGATGATAAGCTTATCTCTTCATTTTTCATAGTTGATGGCTTTAATGGACTCATCGAAAATCTGCAAACAAATATGATTAATTACTTAACGCTGATGTCTGTCGCTCAGAATTGACTGTATCCATAATACACAGACGATTTTTACTCCCTTCTGTCGCATGATTCTCAGCTGATGACAAAAACAGTTGCGCTATTTCGATGAAATTGCAGTTTGCAATAGTAGTTGTCAACAAGTACAAGTCACTACTAGCTATGAAATCGTGTGAATCGCAGATTCTTCATCCATGATAGCTCACACTGAAAGAGTAGTCGAAGTAATCAAAGCCTAGACCATATTACTTTGCATCTCCATAAATACTACTCATTCTCATCGATCATCATTATATTATAATGGTTTTGTTGCATAAGTAGAAATGATCATCATTGACTGCTCATCGGATGATTCTAATCAAGAATTCTGGCAGCAATGACATTTCCTATAGATCCATAAATTTGGTAAAGTGCTGTGATCCATCTATGAAGAGGAAACGTGCCTATGGTGAAGACATGTATATGGGAGACAGTGTATAATGACGGAAGGATACCTGGTACTCGGCTTAGTGGTAAAGAATTTAAAATTGATATGATGTGTTGATCCTTGACCTTAGACTGGCAAGCCATGGAAGATGTGGGCATTCTCATCATCATACTATCACAAATATGCACATTCGGGAAAGATGCGATGGAATTTAGAAGCCAGACAATCGAAAGGATGGCTGGGTGGGTAGAAGGTACACTGGTAGAACGACGGGCAAGCAATCATCCTTGCTCCACAGTAAAGTTTGAAGGGAAACTCTTATTGCCCGTGGGTGAGTCTTATCCGCACGGCCTCTGCTACAGGGTGGGAAGGCAATTACTGCATGCGGGTATGTATCGGGTATCTATATGTGTCTCTGCGTTGTGTTTATGTGTGTGTGTGTGTGTGTATGTATGTATATGTGTGTGTGTATGTAAGTATATGTGTGTGTGTGTGTGTGTGTGTGTGTGTGTGTATATGTTTGTGGATGACTGGGTAGGTATGGGTGTGCATTATGTATCCACGGGCAGAGGAGTGAAATTAGCGATACCCACGGACTTATCAATGGAATCGTTGTGGAAAACAAGAGACAATTTAATGAAGAAAGAGAAGTAACGAGTGAATTCTTCACTGTGCATAACATTCACGTACTCAGTTAGGTAACTTCACGAGTTCCGGAAAAGAAGAAAGGCAGGAAAAAAGGTAATTTACAATGACACTGAACTTTTTCCGAAATATTGATTATTTCGTGAATTTATCCATTGGGCCCAGAAATTGAAATTGATTTTCTTGGCTGTCCTGCAATCTTTTAAGTGTACTCCATGTCACCTGTGAGTATCTACAAATGTTTCATTCTCAATAACTTCTGTTCTGATAATGTCATTTGGAAGAAAAATAAATAAACCTACCAAAATTTCTTAGTAAAATAATTCATAACGTAGAATGATAATTCATAACTTTTAAATTTCCAATTTGAAGAATAAGTTAATGCTTGTTATTTCTGCAGCAGCATAGTATATTTTGTTGAATGATATGTGAATGATAATATGATTAATTTGATTTGATTTATTGATTATTCTTTGATTATACTACATGTCCTTTTTCATTTCTTTCTTGATACTTCTTTTGTCTTTTGCATCATAAATATTTTCGATTTCAAAATGTGATATTTGGAGAACTTTAACAAGTTTTGGCACATTTTTATTTGCTGCTGTATACAGTACATATCCACAAACAAATGTTTACATTTAGAAATAACTTACTAATATATGTAATTATCTAAGTGATTGCATTTGCAGAACTTCAAAATTCTAGAGTTTTTTGTTGGACTAAAAACATCTAGACAAATAACAATATTTCGAAATTCTGGCTATTTTTTCTTCCGATCCTTATAAGGAACTTTGAAGACTTATCAAGTAAATGACAAAACATTATTCTATTTTAAAAAGTGATTATGAGAAATGCTATTCAGTCCTGCAATATGCAAAAAAAATTAACATGATCCAAGGACAATCGCTAAAATTAGAAAAGATCGAAATTCAAACATAAAAATACATCAAACGTTTTGGAATATTTGTGATCGGAGGAAACGTATATCAAAATAAATTGCATCATCATGAGAACGGCAGTATCTTTAGTTTCTATCGCTGTTATTCTTTCAGAAATAAAATAAATCGAGCTTTAATTATATAACCTCTCATTGGTTTTTTGCTATAAGAACCGGAAGGGGCACATTAAAATCAAATTTGATGAAGATATTATAAATTTTTTAAGGTCTTGGTGAATTTTATACCATTTGTAATGAAGATACTTCCAACTGATTTCTATCTTCCTGAAAATAAATAGAATTAAAACTATTGGTTTCTGATAATATGATATGCAATACATGTAATAAGTAGTGCTGGAATACTATTGAGATAGGTAGCACTAAACTTTCTTTTAAAGCAGCACATTTCATTTGTAACAACAAAAATCTGTAAGTAAAACATAGCTTTTTGTTTCAAAATAATTTATATTGGTTAGATTATTTATATTTATTTGTATTGGTTAAGATAGCGATAATAATAATGGATAGAACAAGAAGAATTATCTTGCAGATCATCTCAGGTTAAAATCAGGACTTATAGTCCGAAATCCAGTTAGAAACATCTATCGGAATATTTAAATCACATTTCAATTAAAAAAGCCATGACATTCGTTACCTTTTGATTCATTCGGTATTGATGCTCTCGATTGTACGAAACGAATGCTTGAGTAAATTCGTTCACTTTTTGTTCGATTTCTTCCTTAGAGATAACCATACGACAGCGTTGACGATTTGTTGATGAGCTATCAAGAATGCCTATTCCTACTTCATAAGTTGGATCGCAATTTGCTATACTCGAACGGGGTATAAAGACCGGAGCCGTTTTCCTAAATTATTTATTTTTCAAAAAAGATAAAAATGAGTTGGAATTCTTTTTCATTGCATGTTAAAAAAAAAAGTACAAATTTTGGAAAAAAAATCTTAAGATTCGAAATGAAATTAGATATAGAAGATATGAGAAATTTTCAGCAAAAAGCCTTCGATAAAATAATTCAAAAATTCATATTTAAAGACCTGGCAAAAACATCATTCATATTTATTCTCTCCATGTAACGATGCTGAGAGAAGGCTTTAAATGAAGCTATTCGAGATCCAACTTCATACCTGAGCATACAACTAATGAAAGAAATTAGATCTGAAGGCCACTGAGATGGCAGCGCCATCAAGCTTTTGCTCATCAAGCAGAGGATCTGAAATTATGACCAAATTCATTTCCTATTTAAAAATATCTTGCATTAAGCATCAGAAGCAACAGTATGAAAAAGTGTTTGTTCGAAATTCAAGTGAGGTGAAGTGAAGTGAGAAATGGAACTGAAGTGTTCGAATTGAAGTGAGGATATCAGATTGCATCTAACTAAAGTTAAAGCATTGCAATTAATGTTATTTAATAGTAATCGGTTGATGAACTTTTAAGGAAAAATGTATTACAATTTATAATTGTAAAAATGCGCAACAGTGGGGCTTGGATTTCGAACATTTTGTTTCGCATACCAATTTTAACTGGAGAATAAAAACTGGTTGAAACTTTCTGAACTGGCCTCTCATATTCTATAGCAGCCGAATTTACTGCTTGATCCTCAACAATTTTGATACTGCCAATATAATTAAAATATTATTGACCTGTTGTGAAGATGAATGAACAGCATATTCAAAGGGTCTTCGTCCCATGAGCATTTCATAAAAACAAATACCGAGGGAGTACCAGTCAACACGATGATCATAACCAGCCAAATAACCTAGCGAACAAAGTAGAATTTCTGGTGCCATATATGGCCGCGTACCTGCAAGGTATAAACAATGATTCATTTCTTCAAAAAAACAAACTATTGGATTCATTAAACTGACAAATGAAATCGGATAATTAAAATAACAGCACTGTTCGATAGTCGATTCTATCATATCATTTCAATACAAACGGACGGAAATGCATGAGTTGCAGATCGTCGAGAGCTGGTGATGTACAGATTGAAAGACTGATTTTGTGAAGTTGAATAAGAAGTTTTACTGACCAGAGATTGAGGTAGCGTAAGTATTGGGTGCGAGACGCGTGGCGAGATTGAAGTCCGTGAGATGTGCATGACCTTCATCATCTAACAAGATATTTTCAGGCTTCACATCTCGATGTATTATCATTTCTTTATGTAAATAATCAAGCGCCAGTGCTATCTCATAAACGTATAACTTCGAACTGTAACTCCAGTTCTTGAAATAATCACATCAGGCAAAAGCGTTTAACGAAGTATTTTTGTAAAGTTCATCAATACTCTCTTCTACACTTCCTCTCGTCATTAAGATGATGAAATTAGCGCAGCACTGATTATCAGTATCATTCTAATCATTTATTTAGTTTTGCTTACTGATAGCTAATTCATACATGTAACTATTCAATCACTTTAATCACTGCAAAAAATAAAAAAATATTTTTTTTAAAAAAGAAAATTATGCAAAATGACGAAAAAATAGCTAGGTAATGGAATGATGAGGTCTCACCGATCCTCGGCAAATCGTCCTTGCTGATTTAAATGGTATCTTAGGTTTCCACCTAATAATAAATCGCTCACCATATATATATGACGCTCATCCTAAAATAATAATTTTTAAAATGAATTTAAAAGAGATCATGGCTTTCATCGCATAGAATTAGTTTCTAAACTCATATTAATTTATCATGGACGATCAATAACCCCATACAACAATCTTTGTAGCAAAATTCAGGATTGTTAAGGACAGCAGTTTAGATCTCAGTGGGTTTTCTCGACTTGGCAGTAGAGAACATTCTGAATTGAAAAATGACTAAGAATATATTTCCTTGGGACATCTCAATGATCAAGGAAGGATTTCAATAACTTCATTTAATGTTTCTATGCCAAGTATCATTCTAGATCACCAGTGAAATAATCTTTTAAACATGCTTTTTTCGTGTATTTTTTATACTGATTGGCTGAAATTCTAAGAAATATAGTTTGTCTAGCCAATATATTACAAAATATTTTGAGCAAAAATTAATTAATCTTATGAAATGAAGTTTTCAAGTCAAAATTGAAAAAAAAAAATAAAAAGGATGACTTTTGAGAGAAATAATTTCAAAATTTGTCTTTGAATTCAGGTAAGAAGAGTAATGAATCACCTGAAAAGTGAACCATAAATTGATGATGAATGGATGTGATAGATGCGCTAATAAGTTTAATTCATAAAGAACGTTATCAGTTATCATATGTTGAACACAGCGCCTTTTATTTATATACTTAAATGTGAAGTATTTCTTTGTCCGACGATATTGTGCAATACACACCTGAAAAATTATTTAAAACATTCAAGATTACTATTGTAATATCAAATTAAAAAATAGAAATAAAAATATATCCACTAATTTCAATTCATAAGAGATGAATTATAAAATTTAAACGACCAAATTTCTACAAATACAGAAATTCGATATGATTAGTTCAACAACATTCGAACTTTGAATTGTTTGTATATTTTTAGAAACTATGCAAAATCTCCAGGAATTTAAGAAAATCTCAATGTTTCAATATCAGAAAAGTATTCATTTTCTAAATCATTTTGAAACCAAAGAGATGAGCTGTTAGATTAAAAGAAAAAGTATGAAAGAAAGTGTCAAACCTTGCCGAAAGTACCTCCACCAATAGAACGTATGATAAGGAAATCAGACAACTTCGGATGTGTTGGACTTGGTGCTCTTCTTGAGCATCTACCGCCCATATACAGTCGGAAATTGCTGCTGAATTCTCAACATGCAGGCCATTTCGTCATCGATCCTGAAAATTTCAAATTTGAAATTCAAACTACTCTTAACTTTTATTTACATTTATAAAGCGACAGAGCTTCTCTTAATTAGTTTTTTTTTTCTTTTCTCTTACTTATTCTGCCACTTTGTAAAAGAACAAGTACAGAACCGTCATCATTCATTTATTTTATGAAAATGGTAGAGTAACAATAATTTCAATAAATTAATTAAATGCTTTCAGTTATAAAGCTAATATTAGAAATCCTTAACCTAAATAGTTGATATTTTCAAATTCATTGCAGTTAATAGTCCTTTTATTGAATATATATATTTCGATTTTGAAAGCAACAGAAAGCGTTTTTTTTCTTTTTTTCATGAAAAAGTTAGCACAAGCAACAGTTTCAATCTTTACTTGGCACAATTCCGCAATTTAACTAATACTTGCTTTCTTTCCTTCAACCTTTGCTAAGATGAGGCAGAATATAACAAACATTAATGGAATAAAAATGTATAAGATTCGTGTACCATGGTTCATTTATAATAATATTTGCACGAAATAAATAGTAATAGCGATTAGGCAAAACTTTAAAAGTAAATAAATGAGTGATTAATTGTTTTATTCATCAACTACAGATCGCAGCTATTACCAAGCGGCACATTTATCAAAAAATTTAATGGCTCGCAACTACCTTTTTTTTAATTCGAAATTTCATCAATATTGCTTGAATATATATACGTATATGTAAATTTTTTAATATCGAATCGTTTATTGACGGAGATAACAGAATTTTACAGAAAACACGAAATGACGAGAAGAATGGAACTGAGCAGGATTAAGGCTTCTTAGGGTCAAAAATATAGCTAAATTGGGACCTGAAGAATACAGGCAGCTAATTTATTTATTTTTCTTTTTGGAAAATGTCATTTTGATAACAGAAAAGACTCGAAGTTGTGCCATAAGCAAATAACTTGCAAACATTATGGTATTTGTAATCAATTTGGACGATGAACGATATTTGAATGAAAAATTACATCAGAAAAATAAAGATATTTACTGATAAGTTGATTATTTAATTAGTATACTGTGATATTAAACTTTGGTTCATGGTTATTGATTTCTATCCATTTGAATTAAGCTACAAGGGAACGATATTCTCAATTTTTTATAATGAAAAAAAAAACGACCAAAGAAGTTCATCCAATAAGATAACTTAAAATATCTTATTGCTTCAAATGTTGAAAAAAATTTCTTATTAACATATCTAGTTTATTATAACTTGAAAATGTTATGGATTAAAGGAAAAGATTTTCGCCACTGAAAATAACAAAACTTCACTAAATATTCTTCACAATCCAAAAAATTTTTAAATCTCGAAAGACTTAAATAGAATTTCTTTTTTTTTTTAATGAAAGTTTTCAACATATATATATATATATATATGTATATATATATATATATATATATATATATATATATATATATACAGATAGGATAAAAGACTAACCTGAGATAGTCGGGGGCATGATGCATTGTTACTTTTTGATAATGCTCAATTTGAAGAGCTTAAATCTTAATCGTGTCGCCAAATATCCGGAAATGTTAGCAGCGCAGAACAGACTGTATCTGATCAACCAAAGCCATAACTATCTCAAGATCATAATCATAATTCAAGCGTTTTGTTTCACTAACAATTGGCAGAAAATAATTGTGAATTGAAGAAGAGAAAAATGCATGCAAAGTTTAGAAAAAGAATGGAAGAGATAGCGTTAAAATGTGGTGGGTCTTTTTCCTACCCTCCGGGTATCCTCCCATTTATCTTTCAATAACCATTCTTCTCCACTCCTTTAAAAATCAATAAAATCCCATATATGGCCTAGACTCAGATGTGTACTTGGCTTATTCAATTTCGTCCTTTTCTATTTCTATTTCGGTTGCTGACAGCTTAGTGTATATAGGAGACATGGACACAAATATATACATTTATTTATGTTTGTTATCACCTCAGAGTAACTGTCAAGTTAAGATTAAGTTAACTCTGTTTACCTTGCACAACATAATCAACGCATAATATGTGTATATTTTCATTTTTCCTTTATACTTTTATTTTAAGGGAGCAGCTGTTTTGTCCGTTTCTCAACCACGTTTTTATTCTCAAAACTTTCCAGTAATTTGTTTAAAAAATTGTTCATCTTATAAAAAAGAATTTTGATTCACCTTATTTTTGCTTTTATATCTTCGAAAACTGAACCTGTCCATCATTATTGATAGACCGTTCTTGAAATGTGATAATACTGCGCCTTAAAATTTATCTCTTAATTCCGTTTAAATCAAATGCTGTACATTAAAAGGAGAATATGTTGAATTATCATATCATGAAGATCATTTGGCCATTTTATGAACATCCTTCAATATTATGTGAACCGATTGTTAAATTCAGTTAGATCGTCTGTCTGACTTTAATCTCACAAAAATTTAAAGAAGTTCCAGTTTCCAGTGTTGTTACGTAAGTTAGAAATAGAAGGAGATGAAAGCTAGAGACAAAATGTGACTGTGGGAAAATGAACGCTAACTTCACTTAGCTCTCGTTCATTCAACTTTTCCAATTATTGTACCAGGAGATCTTTTTTAAACAAATTTATACTATCATGAGATCGATTCCTTTGTGAACATTTTGACAAAGATAACTTGGATTCTGTCCGCCCTAGAAGCACTAAAATCACGCAGAAAGCAGCATTTCGGCCTCGTCATCAAACAGTTCCCCGCCAACTTATTTGTCTTCTCGAATATAAAGTATTTTTTATCCATGTATAAAAAAATTGTGATCTATCAAAAAGGAAGACATGAATTTTAAATTTATCCAAATTTTTGAAGTTATTTTAAAGTTTTATTTTCAAAGTTGCTGGGGAAGCAACTGTTGTTTGAACAAAAGAAATAAGAAAAAAAGAATCATTGCGTAGAATATATGAATGTCATATAGCCTAAAGATTGATACTATTTTCAGAACGACAGTTCATCAGAATCATGCATTATCAACTGAAAGAAACATTTCCTATGCTTTCAACATTTTCAATGAATTCAGGATTAAAGAGATTTTCGAAATAATTTATTCGAAGAATAAAGTAACAATATGAGCCATTTTTCAGGATATCTGATTTGTAAGCGATTTAGTACACTTGGCTTTGGCAACTTTTTTTTCTCCTCATTAAATCATATGTTGTTGAAAATGATAAACTTTTTGAAGAAATAGTATAACATGACTTCGATAAGGATGGGAAACAAATTTAGTAAAGAAATAATAATAATAAGTGATACATGCGCTATTATCATATTAAGGAGAGTGAAAATCTCAAAACCAAGCTCAACAAATCTGCCCCGGGCACTAATACATTTCAATATATATATCATAAACAGTAGGACTGAACTTACAATTAGTTGGGTAAAATGAAGTGAATTTAAATATATCACGAATGAAAAAATTGTGTCTCTGAAATATAACACTGATTGAATTTGTAACTACTGAAAATCTAATTATATTGTGAATGACAAACAGAATAATTAAAATTAAACATAAAAATTTAAGTGACAAAATGAATGCAGTATGAAGTTCTATGCTACTGTCATTCAAAATTCTCCGTTCAATTTCCACCACTCATTTCTGTTATTCAACCAATAATAATGCATAAATAGTAAAAGCACCACAATATTTAATTCATCGAATACAACAATCTCACAATCCTGCAATTGAAATATTTTCTTCATTAATACAGTTCGGCAGAGATATCTTCTGTTGTCAGCGTTGTCAAAGAGTTCACTGTAAAATATGGCCTTTCAGTATGGCCTTGATGCTTTTTTTGTGTTTTCCCAAACCATACTTTCGACTGAATTTTTACCGCATTCATCACATCCAAACTGCTTTATGTCCATTTGCAGAATTCATGTCTCTTCAAATCCTTGCGATGTTTCAGTTCCCTGCCACACAGTTTGCACTTCACTGATCGTTCATTCACGTGCGTCTCTCGTGTTGTTGCAGATGGTCGAATCGTCCGAATGTTTGGCCTCGCTGATTGCATTCGAACGGTTTCCCTCACGCATATATCCGTTTGTGAGTTCGCAGCTCGCATAGAAACTCGAATTGCTTGTCGCATAGGTTGCAGTTGAATCGTTTTTCGATTGCTCATTGTTCTTTGAACTACTTCGCTTTTCCTTTAGTATCTTTGGTTGCAGTTATTATTTTATATTCAGTTTCTTTTCTTGAATTATTTGCAGATTTCTGGTGCTAAGCTTAGGTTTTGAGTTTATTACTGTTTGCGATGATAAATTACTTTTATTTGGTGCTTGAAATAACGCGAAATGATTCATTTTATAAGCCAAGCATTTGATGAATATTTTTCAAAAAATTTTTGAACAGTCGCAATGAGTGCAATGGAATTATACGGTTATCATTGCGAAATCTTTGAGCAATTATACTTCATTGCTGTTTACTACTCCTATATTTTAGGAGCCATTTAGCGAATAACAATAATGACTTGAAAAAGAGTACCAGTCTTGTTATTTTATGCTTCCAAGATGATGTGGACAGAATGGGAAGATTGGAAAACGGATGTTTTCAAAATGATTCAGTATACAAATTTTTGTGTTGTGTATTGAATATTATCGTGAAACGTGAACTACTTCGACAGGAACAAGGAAAATGAATAAGGAATGAAAAAAACATCGGTTTTCTCGTTGTGTCTTTGGCTAAAATAAAAAAATTTATGCATATTTATTTTCTATATTGACAGCAATATTTTGTTCACTTGTTCTTAGTTATGCGATGCAAGACGACAGTGCAGTAATTACAAATTATGACAATAGCATATTGATTCGCGCACAACTTCCACTGATAAATGATAATATTTGAAGTGAGAGAATCTGGTGCAGGATTCTACAAAATGTTTCCAAAAAATATTCTAAAATTTTTGTTAACTACATTGAGAAGTTCTAGTTTTACAAGTGAGATCAATAATTCTAACTATTTTTCAATCTCAGTTCATGAAATAATTAATAGTCGTCACCTAATTCTTTTAATTCAGAATAGAATAAAATTATTGGACAGCTTTCATAGCAATCCAGTGCATAAACTCATCATTGAAAAACGATAAAAAAATCTTTTGATCGAAAATTATAAAAATTTGAACAAATTTACATATTTCACATTTGGTATTCTGACATTTTTAGGCGAGATTTAAAATTAAAACTTGAAATTATTTGCCAAAAATTATTAACTGTTTAGAATGTAGTTAGTTTTTGAATCTCAACTTCACCTACATCTGTATAGCCCACGATTTGAGTTGCGAACCTCAACAACGTTCAAATTTGTAACGACAAATAGAATTGTAAGCAAAATAAATGAACTGCATTAAGAAGATTCAATATTTATTTAAGTATTTCGATTTGAGAAAACCAAGTGCTTCTAATTAAACGAAATTAACTATTTCTAATTATATTGCTCATCGCTAACCAAAATTATTCAGTTATTAAAAGATATACAATTTATTTGAAGAGATGCAATTTTTGGTCTCTCAAAATGACATCTCCTGGATTACATTAAGCAATTAGGAATAATGATTCCTCATTAAGTTATATGAAAAAAATCATAGAATAAAAACAAAATGTGTATATCATGCGGTTATAATATATTGTAATTTGATTTTTAAATCTTACAGTTTGATAGTAATTTTACAAATACCAAATGTTAACTTTGCAGAAAATACGTTTGTGCCACTTTTTTCTCACTTATTTGCCTTCGAAATCTTATGATCAATTTTTTTTTTCTTTTCTTAAATTTAGCATCTACATATTACTGAAAGATTTCCTTAAGTCTGCTTCATTTGTTGTTGATCTGAACAAAACAATTTTGCATTTGTTGAGGAATGGAAAAAATCTGCAAATACGATCTATTTTAAAGATGTTTTTTATCTGAAAATTGGATTTCATTAAGTTTAGCATTATATCGAAATAAATACTATTTTCTGGGAAATGTCTATTGGGGCATTTCCCAAATCTTAGTGAGCAACTAAGTAGTAAACAAGTTTACTCCACGCAATACTTTTAATTTGGCTCTTATAATATTTCCGATGGTTCAACTTCTTCTATGTTTAACAAATTTATTAAGAGTGAATAGATCGAATTTGGTGATTCATATGAGCTGTGAAAATTTTTCACGAAAAATGTGTAGAATGACAGGAGTGAATATTATTAATGCACGTGATTTATTATTTAAAATGATTTATTAGTGTTTAATACACTGTCATGTTACATCATATTTCACATCATAATTTGTTCAAAATTTATTTTCAACTTCTTTGCAAATTTATATTTATTCTTCATCATTCAAATACCTTTGAATTTTTTATTTAGTGATATTATTAACAAGAACAAATTTCTCATTTTCAACATTTTTAAAATATTGTCATGAATTTTTTATTGAAAAATATTGATATTATGAAGAATTACAGTAATCAAAAATCGAAAAAATCCTGTTAAAGTAATAATGTTTCGCATTTTCATTTCATAAATCCAATAATTTATTTAAAAAACCAATTTCCTTCTAAACTGATATTAAATGGTAAAATATCCATGTAATAAATTAGAAGCGAAAATTTTCACCAGTAAATTAAATAAATAATTTTGGTTTAATCTTATGGTCATTTAAGGTCACATATAAACGAGGAAAATTATGTGTTGGTACGAAAAAAATTATTTTTAACAATAAAGAGATATTGTTGTTTTAACATGTTAAATATTTTTATAAATATCCGGTCGTCTCATTTGGTGCTTCGAAAATTATTTCCAAATCTGATGAATTACTAAATTATTATATTTAGGAATCTTGGACACAAAGGACACTTGTTTACAGATCAAAATATTGATGAAGTTTATGAAAAAATTATAATCGAAGCAATATTAGTCTATACTGCACCAACAAAAGGCAAGTTTTTGATCAATTATTGTTGATGATAACAGCTAACTAAATTGATAATATAAATAGAGAAAAAAGAGAGCGAAAGAAAGAAGAGAGATTAGAAGGAGAAGACGGGGAAAAGAAGGAAATTTATAAAAACTTCTTATCAAAATTTTTTTAACCTAAGAAAAAAAAAAAATTTCAATACAATTTCAACTCTCCTTTTTTCAATATTGATTTTTGTAAATTCCTGAAAACTTTCTGTCTCTATCAGTTTATATTTTCTAATCATAAAAGATTTTGCTGTAGAATCATTCAGAAATTTTTTCTAAGTTTTTTATTAATAAAATCTGGGAAAGTACTTCAAAATAAGCATCAAAATTGCATAAAAATTTGCATAAAGCAAGTTTAGCATAAAAATCCGTATACTCACCGGAATACGGGTAGAAATCTTTGGATATTTCCGATATTTATTTCACTTCAGTAGTTTAACGTCTCTCAACAACTCTCAGCCTGTCGCATTCATTCTGTTCAAAAGGAAACAGATCTGAAGCTGTAGAACACGATCGGCGTGCTTGTGAATCCTCAAGCTTGGTTGCATCAAGCTTCACTGCTCTGCTCGCATTTAATCCATTCTTTGTCTTGCTCGCTCTTGTTTGCCGATGTCTTTTGTTGCCCGTTCTTCCTCAGTTTGATTTGCAATTAATCATCGCTTTAATTCCGCTGCGGGAGTATGACAACCTAAATTTGATTTTCTGTGAAGCATTATTTGAATGAACTAAAGTAGATCGGTTGCACCCAAACTGTTGTCGAAATTGACTTGTGACTGAACTTGAAACTGATCAATTGAATTGTTGGATGAAACTGATCAATTGAATTGTTGGATGAAACTGATCAATTGAATTGTTGGATCACGGCTACTGCTGTATCGCTTTTGAAAAATTATATACGGTATTACAATATACTTACAGTCGTAAATGTTCGTTTGTTAATAATCTTAAATCTCCGAAAGTTCTTAACTATTGCTTCGAATTTTTGACAAAACGTTGCATTGGAATACGCGCATGCTTTTACCGAGTGTACTGAGCGTTGCATACTGAAGGCCAAGTCCCTTTGCAGAAAAGAAAAACGTTGCATTGGAATGTGCACATATATTTTACCGAGTGTATGAGCGCTGCATACTGAAGGCCATCTCCACTTCGCAGAAAGTAAGCGTGGTTAATAGATTCAGTCCGCTAAGTATATATAGATAGAAACACGAACCTATTTGAATTCAAAGTTGTGTCAAAATTTGAAAGCAATCGTAAAAAGAATGCAAAGTTTTGAGAGCAATGAAGACTTGCATTTTTATTATAGTTATTCAATTTTGGCTTAAATGACCGTTTCATAAGACAAACATTACCTCAGTAATATCGTAATTGTGAGTCATTAACGCAACGTCAACAAATACTACAGCATTGCTTGTATGTAGCTATAACGTTTGAAAGCAATCGACAACACAGGCAATAAATCTATTTACTGATTTTCAATCATTATCTCTATTATTTTATGATTCATTACTCTGCAAATGCTGTACTTCAAAATTTCCGCTTCAAATCATAGCAGCAAAGACTTTGAAATGTTTCCAGAAAATAATTATATTCATAGCGTCTGGAATCCCTGAGCCATTTCGATTCAAGACTTCTTATGATCGCCTTTGTTTAATATGAGATCGGATGCAATGTCGCACCGCTCACTGAGCTGCCTAATTTGTTAGCAAACAATACGCGTGGATAAATTTTTTTACAAACGATAACCATTACTAAGCAGTATTATATAATGTCACCGAACAGAGTTCTTATGGTTCAAAAATTCAACAAAATATGCATTATATTTTGAATTTCATCACTTCATATTTTCTTCTGAAATCTTGGGCACTGAATATAATATTTTTTAGAATATAGATCAATTAACAAAGATGTCTCCACAAAAGTATGGATGATGATTTAAAAAACAGCATAATTATGTACAAATATTTTTTATCAAATATAGCATGAATTCTAATAATAAAATCAAGTAATTTACAAACTTCGTATTACCCTTTTCATTTTCTTCTTCTCCTTCCTCATCTACCAACTTTCCGAATAAATTGAAAGTTTAAACACTTGCAATTTTACTTTTAAGGTAATAACATAGTAAACGGCGTCGCAAGTCGTGATCGATTTTATTATGTTCTTGAATGCAATAATTTAAATATGACTAATTTATCCCAATGAAAACTTAATGGAATAATTTAGACAAATTTATGACTAGCATTATTATCACCTATAAGTTAAGTCTATCAAAATATGCATAAAATACGTTAGGAGTTGAAGTGAAAGTATTTGTAGTCAGCTAATAAGCATCATTCATTGGCTATGTTTATCAGCTAGATCTGTCTTTCTTCTTTCGAAATAGTTTCATCTATTGGCGTTATAATTACGGTAGGATTTTTATAGATATATCGCATAGATGATTTTCTACTTCTCGATCCTTCCTGTTTTTCTGAAGCGTGTGAAAGTAGCTTGCCATTCTGAAGCAACTCTTTCACTTCTTCTATTGATAAGGTTTCATGTTCCAGTAATGCTACAGCCAAAAGTTCATGTTCTTTCTGTAAAAGAACAAATATGAAAAAAATCAAAATAGAAGAAAAAATCTTTTAATAAAAAATTCGATTCTCATTGTATTTCGATTCTTCAGAATTAAAAATTCGATTCTTCAGAATTAAAAATTCGATTCTCAAAATGATTTGTTTGCCGGTTTTAAGAGTTCACATTCAAGGCTTCATTCATCGTTACTTTTATATTTTCAAACTAGTCCGCATAAATTTAACATTTGTTTCTAAATTTCACCAATGCAAAAGTATAAACTAACTATACTTTATGTTTAATGAGAATATCCTTTGCACGTTCGTAAGATTCCTTCAAAAAACGACTGATTTCTTTATCAATCATCTCTGACAATGGTGGGCTCAATTGATTATCAGCTATCCACGATCTCGATTCATCATCTGCAATCCTCAGGCCTACCTGAAGCAATACGTAAACTAAACACATTTGCATTTCCCGAAATAAAAAAGCGTTCAAAGAAATTCTTTGAAGATCACAATAAAAAATCTGCAACTTGAATTTGCTGAAACATTAAAAAAGATGGAGCTGGAAAGATCAACTTGATCTTTTTTTTCGTGACTCATTATATTTAAAACTTCAATTTCCAAACAAAATTTGGTTAAATGATGGACATCATTAATTTTTTTTCCTGAAGAGCTCAAAATATCCAATCCTCATTTGAAAAATTCCGCAAAAAATCTCCGCCGATTAAAAAATTCTGCAAAATCTTCGCATATAAAATTAAAAGAATGACTGATTCTATGGGGGAAAAAAAATAAATTAGATCATAGCTTAAATCACAAGCTATAAACTAACCTTGTCGCTCATTCCGTAAGTTTTGACCATCTTTTTTGCAAGGTCTGTTGCCTTCCTTAAATCATCAGCAGCGCCAGTAGTTATTTTATCTGGACCAAAGATAAGCTCCTCAGCTACTCGACCACCCATTAAAGTATCTAATTGTGCCAACATCTGAGCCCGATTCACATGATATTCATCCTTCTTCGGCAACATAGACGTCTATAACAAAGAATACATTTCCAAGAACGATAAATTATGATCAATTTTGTAATGTTTTAAAAAGTTCTATTGCAAAAGAAATCAAATTAGCTTTTGATTTTATTTATTTTTTGTTTATTGTTTTTTTTTTATTTTACCTTGATTGCTGATTGTAAAAGGTACATGTTGAGGCTCCATCTTCAGTTTTTGATATTTTATTTTTTTATTTTATTAAAAAAAAAAAAAAAAAAGACAGTTAAAAACAACACAGCCTCCCTAATTTTCCTATCGGCTATGCGTTTTAATTTTTAACTCTATTTGTTGTGATACTATGGTTTCTTTTTTATTTAAAAAAAAACCACAACTTCAATACGAAATGAGAAAGTTAGAAACTAACATGTCCCAATGATCCACCTCTAGGTATAATTGTCACTTTATGAACTGGAACTGCATGTTTCGTATAAATGCTGACAAGAGTATGACCTGCTTCATGAAAAGCAGTAATGCGATTGGCTTCCTCATCCGGCAGTCGACCACGAATTCGTGCAGGTCCTAAAAACTTCATTTGATATTTTCCATTTTTTTCTTAAATTTATGATTAAGATATATTAGAGGGCGAAAGACACTCGGAAGTATGTCATCTTGACTGATGGGCGATTACTAAAATTATCATTAAGAAAATGTCAAAAAGAAGTCAAATTTAAAACTGAAATACAAAACTCACCCATCATAACACGGTCCTTTGCTTCTTCCATGTGTGCCATAGTGACCTTCATAAATCCATCTCCGGCTGCTTTAAGAGCTGCTTGATTTATCATATTTTCAATTTCGGCTCCAGTAAATCCAGTGGTTCCTCTAGCTAGCACGTCTTCATTTACGTCATCATTAGTTGATATTCTACTTAAGTACAACCTAAAAGAATAATATCCAAAAAATATGCAGAAGACAAAAAAAAAAAAAAAAAAAAAAAAAAAAAAAAAAAAAAAAAAAAAAAAAAAAAAAAAAAAAAATTGGTCTCGAAAAATTAGAAAAAGCGTACTGTATAATTTCTTTGCGTCCTTCCAAATCAGGATAAGGAACTTGAACTTGAATATCGAAGCGACCAGGACGAAGAAGAGCTGCATCTAAATCTTTTACTCGATTCGTAGCTCCAATAACGATAACACCATCATTGGTATTGAATCCATCCATTTCGGAAAGCAGCTAAATAAAGAATACAAATCCATTTTCTCAGTTCAATGTTACAAATGCAAAAAACAATGACGAATATAATATTAATTTCTGGGCAACAAAATTTATGAATATCGGACGAATACTGATGCCTAGTTGTACATATTGAGAACATCTGCATATCCACAACAAACATTTATGGAAAAAATTACTGTGAATAAATAATCATTTTCTAAACAAATGTGAAACAATACCATACCTGATTGACTGTTTGATTGGCATGGGGATGCATAGCATCGGCTACTCGTTTTGAACCAACTGAATCAATTTCATCGATAAAAATAATACAAGGAGCTTTTTCCTTTGCACGAGCTGAAACAAAACCAAGATTTTAAAAATCACTATCATTATCATTAACTCACATAATTTTTTGAAAACTTATTCCCCGGAAATAAGGACGAATTATTCCAACAAAGCAGCTCGACTAGTCAGTAAATTCATAAATTTCTGCCTTTCTTCAAAATTGTGCACATTTTTTATCAGGAAAAAACAAAAACCATTTAACCCAAAAAATTCAATATTAACCTTACATAGAAACTTGTTAAATTATCTTACCAAAAAGATCTCTCACGCGACGTGCTCCTTGTCCAACAAATAATTCATCAAATTCAGAGCCCGATGCTTGGAAAAAAGGTACCTAAAAATTGACTTAATAAATATCCCATATAAAAATCGCCGAAATAAAAATATTTCTGAATATTAATTACTGCCGTTCAAAATCTTGCTATATTACTTAGAAATAATGTAATTTAAAAGTTAAAAAAATTCTCAGAATGAAAACTTTGCAATCAAAATCAAAAGTATTAATAAAATCAAAGGAATTTCTCGATATTTTCTTTACATTTGTAAGTTCAGAATTCAATAGCTTTAATTGCAGAATTTTCAATTAATAAATCAAGCTTCAAGTAATTAAATCTTGTTTATAATACTGTTACCTGAGCTTCACCAGCAATTGCTTTCGCCAAAAGTGTTTTGCCTGTTCCAGGAGGACCAACCAGTAGGACACCTTTTGGCAGACGCGCACCCAGCTGTGTGTATCGCTCTGGATCTCGAAGATATGATACAATTCCACGTAATTCATTTTTCGCTTCATCGGCCTGAAGAAATTATTCAATATGGAAAACTGCAAGAAAGAGGAAAAAAGGGATAAAAATTTAAAATGGTAGAAAATGAATCACTTACACCACGAACATCTTTGAATGTAACACCGATTACTTCCGGATCAACTTCTTCCACTGAAGAAAAGAGAGACGTCTGTGGAATACCAAATGATTTAAAAATGATATCTGAAAAATTTGAAATTTAAGATGAGTCACTTATCACAAAATCAATGTAAACTTCCAGAATAAAAAAAAAAAAAAAAAGAGGAAACAACTCGATTTAATGATTTGGCACGAAAATGTAAAATGAAACAATGGATGGAAGGTAAAAATCTAAAACTGCGGCATGACAAGTGACTCATATAAGTGATTCATATTTGTTGCCCTTTTTAAATCAAAAAAGAGCAACAAATATGAATTACTTTAAAGAAATCAATTTTATCAGAAAAAAAAGAGTAATATGACAATAATTAAATTCAATCATTTATTATTAGAACAAGAAAATAAGATATCTGATTTAAAACTTACAAAGCCCTAATCCAACGATCGTAGCAGAAAGAAGAATTGTTCGGACTACTGATCTCTTCTGTTTCTGTTCGTTTGAGTAATCCAAAGCAGCCATATACCCTTCCTGCAATAATATGTAGGCACAAATTTAAAACTAATCTATTTCAGATTTTAAATTTGTAAAACGATTTATAAGACAGTGGATATTGTTAATGAGAACCAGTATATTGCAACAACAATAATCTTTTTCCAAAATGATGCAAAAAATCAAAAAATTTTCAAAATAATATAAAAATCTCGCAAAATTAAGCTTTGAAATCGATTTAAGAGAAAATAACATACTAGAAAACCCTTTCTATCATTATCGGATACTGTCTTCAGTTTTTCGCGAAAAGCTTTTGTTTGCGGGCCCTTTTGTCTAACATTCTAAAAGAAATTTTGATACAACAAGTTCAAAAATACATATAAATCATTGCATGTAAATTTTCGCATAAAATACATTGCAACATATTCGCAGTAGACTTGTCCACTAGACATTCGTTCAGATTCAAGAAATTCCAGTGTATCTATCCCCTCCTCCTCTTTGGTGTTGTTGATAATAATCACAGCTAAATACTAAAAGTGAAGTCATTGAAAAAATGGTAAAGCATCATTTCACAAATAGCTCTCTTACTTTATAGCTAGAAACTGGACTTTATTATCTATATATTATCTTTTAAGCATAATCTATTCAGTAGTAGATTATGTACAGATGATGACCTAATATTGTTGCATGCTGGGTTATCCAAAAATTAAAAAACAGTGGCAATCCTCGCATAGAAGCAACGGATATTTATACAATTTAAGTTTCTCTCTTTCAAGAAATAACAACTTCACAAAACAAAAAAGTGAAACAAACAGAACCTCGAGCGTATTAATGCCCAAAATTGCAAAAAATCCTTTCTTTGGTTTATTTACTTTTTGCGCTCGCTGTGTCCGAAAACCTCGTTTCTGTATGTCTGAAAAGTACTGTTCACTGCTTGTGGAAAGTGATAAATCTATGACATTAAATCTCTTTTTATACCATCATGTTATGGTGACAAATTTTTTCCTCCGTATAGCAACAAATAGCCCACTTATACGGCGAAGAAAACTAAATGAGTAGAATCTTTAGCAGCCTAATCAATGCGTGAAACAAGAAGAAAACTAACAGAACTGTGATCTTGATGGGTAATAAATCAGATTCAGTGAATTCTCCAATCTTAAAGTTACTATTGAATTTTTTTTTCTATATTGTAGTGCGCACATTCGATTTTCTGAAACACTATTCGGATTATCAGAGAATGAAAAGGACATACGAATTGCATCTTTTTACAAAAGAAAATTGTTAAAAATACTTTGCTAGTATCAGCATCTGTTTTCGTTTTTGAACTCAGAGATGTCAGTAAGAAAGAACGAATAAATTTCTTTTGCATATAAATTGGGTAATAAAATGGTAAAGTACGACTGACTGCTTTATGAAGCCCAGAAAGGCATTAAAGAATTAAAAACAAAACATTTTTTAATATCTAAAATAAATACCACGAAGAAGAACTTGAAATAAGGATGCACTGAGTGAGCTGAAACATCGTCTGTAGGCAAGCTGACAAACAGAAGGACATCCTACTGAATTCAGTTCATTTCTTACGTTAGTTCTTGATGGTAGCCGTATATTCTGGATTTGTGCTGCTAGCGAAGTTGGAACAAGTAATGTAGTCATATCAGTGTTGTCTCAAAAACTGAAAAATGATAACTGTTAATCGAAATGTTTGTCAAACTATAATCCACTCGGAAGCGAACGATAAAAGATATCAATAACCACAACAATATTGATGACATTTATTTAAGTATAATTTTTACAGAAAAGTTCTCCGAACACCTTACAGAAATTTCACAGAAAGTGAGCGAGCTGAAACATCGTACACACTGTTCTGCTGTCTCATTTATAATCGCTAATATAAATTACTTCCAACGACACACCGATTTTCTACCTGGTACTTGCTCCGTTATTATTATCAATTAACTAAGCATGCAGCCAAATACGAAATAATAACAGCATTTATTAATTTCTTGCTCCAAATTAAAATCAATTTTTCTATTTTAAACATCAGATATATATATATATATCGGATCAATGAGTAATCGTAATGAGAAAATTTAAATTTACGACTAAAAGATATCGTCAAACTACCGATCGCCATATTCCTAAAACGAACCGTATCTGACGTTGCTATAAGTAATCATTTAAGTATAATGTAAGATGAAATTTGGAAAAGTACAACTCATTGAGACAGAGATTAATTGACGGCAGAAGCAAACTCTTCCTCTATTCCGAAAGTATATCAATCTAAATGAGGTCAAAGAGCTAAAGTGACATGCATATCAAATATTTCTATCTATTTCTATCCTTCTTTTTAACTTGCACTATGATGCATAATTACACTTTCTAAATTGCACTATGATCTTCCATCTTCCTTTCTAAACTGCATTAATTGTACTCTAACTGCAGAACGCAAATCTGTTATTCTTCTTAGACTACGTATTGCGTTCTACTTCAAGTTCTATTTTATCAGCGATCCTCTCAATCATATCAATTTTCGCAAGATGAATTCCACTGATGACTCATGGAGCAAATTAAGTTTACTTAATTTTTCTAAACTAAACTTTCACTTTCACTAAATTTAATTCATTGAAAACAGCACTGACTACACTTAACTGGATGAATTGCTCTTTTAACTTTACTTTAGCCGTCCCTATTCTATCCACCTTGCCACCTCATCCTGTCCATATTTCTGTGATACGTCGATTTTCATTCGGATCATTGACGGGAACTGCAGGAAATAAGGTTGAGGTTGCATGTAGGTGGGTGCGTGATAGGTCCTGGTATATTTACGACTGTCTGACAGATATAATTTAGGATGTCTGGCGATAATCTGAACGATTTTTACCTGCGGTATTACGTTGGCCATAAAGGGAAGTTCGGTCACGAATTCCTGGAATTCGAATTTCGTCCAGATGGCAAGATGCGATATGCGAACAATAGTCAGTATAAGAATGATACGTTGATTCGGAAGGAAGCATATGTTGGTAAAATTGTTGTCGAAGAACTAAAGCGTATTATCGATGATTCGGAGATCATGCAGGTATGTCAATTTTATATTATTTGATTATCTTATAAAAGAAACACTATTGACAAGCATCATATATGTTTCTGATTGATTTCATCTGTATACATGGATTACTTGGACGTCAATGATGTTAACTATTCATTTCTAGCTTTTCTTCTTATCAGGAAATACGCAGCTTTCAATAGTTTTTTTCATCTTCTGTATTTTCTTCGTTCTTCTCCATCCGTCATGTTATCCAAAATTTCATCATTCATCTCAGTCTTCATATTGTGTGATTAAAATTTTCGGTTTTTACAAACTGTTTTTTACATTTAGCTTTTGAGTCTTTAACTTCAATCATTTCATTTAACTCACAGCATATCACGAAGTCCAGCTTTTTGTCTTTCTGAAGGAACACTGTGTTATTAAGTTTAACATAACTGCAGAATTAAAAAAAAAAAAAGAAAAAAAAAGTTCGGTAAAATAGGATCTAATCTATAATTATTTTTATTGTAGTGATTTTCTATCATATTTCAATTGATATTCATACCAGAGTTGATGATCTAAATGCTCCATTTCTTATTTCTGTTTTTGAATTATTACAGGAAGATGACGCGACTTGGCCGGAACCGGATCGCATTGGTAGACAAGAACTGGAAATTCTTCATAATGATGAACACATATCTTTTACTACAAGGTAGCATTTTTTACTTTACTCATTCTCCGGCAATATTACTGATTACTTTGCTGTTGTTTCGATTTTGGCAATATTATTGCAAATACATCAAATGCTGGTAAAATTTTGTTTTATATTTTACCACCATTTGATATTTTGCCATCGTAGTAACGCAAACTATGTATGTTATTCGACCGTCGAATGCTAATTGGATGACATTATTATTTATTTTCTATCTCTTAATTTGTCTTGTACAAGATCAGATTTAATAATAGAAAACTGTCTTCCCATGTATATAGTATTTCAGCAAAATTGGTTCAGCTGCAGACGTAAACAAAAGCAGAGATCCAGAAGGACTGAGATCTTTTTATTATCTCGTGCAAGATCTCAAATGTTTGGTTTTCTCGTTAATTGGCATGCATTTCAAGATCAAACCTATCTGAGGCTTGGATTGAATTTGTTACTCTCTTATATCGTTACTGATCTGTTTTTTTTTCTCTTTTTTCAGTGAATTATGATAATGTAAAGAAAATCTCAAAATTAATGCGATTACGGAATAATTTAAATATAAAAAATAAGTGAAACAATTTTTCTAATTTTTATCCACAGTTTTTTCCCTTTTGTATCCACTTGTCTTGAAGAATTTTTGGTCATTGATTGCATACTGCAACTTCATATTAGAAATTGATGTTGCTTAAAAATTGAAGCTCCAAAAATGTTGTGCATTTTTTTATACAAAATAAACGAAGAATATGAATGTCAAAATATTAACATGATCAATTTATCTGACCAATGCTCAAAAGGAAAATAAAAAAGTCTTTTTTATTATGACTCTAAAATAAATAAATAAAAACAGTAGTTATAGAGAAAAGACAAATTAACAATCAGGGAATGTATATATATATATATATATATATATATAAAATTCTTGCCATGGGATGCAATTATGCGAGACTTAATATTGTAATTGAAAAAAAAAAGAAAAAAAAAAACATAATGCGAATATCATTAGACTCTTATTTTTCACATGATGCCATTTATCAGAGACAGTCTGTGTGCAGCTGTTCTCGGAAAAAATTCCAACAGTCGAACGAACATAAGAAAATGCTGCGAAAGACGGTCAGTTTTAATGGAATTGCAAAAATCGAAAAGGAGAGAACTGAAAACATGTTTAAGGGGGGGAGAGGTCTAAATTATTTATTAAATTATTTTTTTTTATTGATCCAATAAGATTTAGAAATTGTATCTGTTATCTTTCAAAAAAATTATTTGGCTTATCAGCAAAAAGAGAAATTTAGAGAAAGGATGCCACGAAGAATGAAATAATAGCTTATATGAATCTTAATGTCTTTAATTTCTTTATTTTTTAGCACATGTTCCATGTGATGGAAGGATGATAAATTATATATTATATATAGCTCTTAGGAAATTTCCTTGCAGTTCTTTTTTAGCAAATAGAGTGAACATAATCTTGACGAGTAAAGAAATACGAATCATGGTAAGTCAATTTTAGCCCATGTATACTATGTTTCATGGAATAATTGCAGCTGTTTGCTTGTTCCTGGGAAAATAAAAAAAAGGTAATAATTGGGCAACCGCGATCACTGAAGCAATAGCATTTGGTACCTGAAACGTATCTCATTATTGGACAGTCTTAAATCTCTCTAGGAATCATAAACCTAATTTTATAGGATGCAATGTAATAGTTTCTTACGTCTGTTTGACCTTGTTATCTTTTAAGCAACTATTGACAAAAGAACTATGGGATATTTTAATATGGGAAAAAATCAGTACCTTTATGTAAATATCATCAATAAGAATTCCATACAGCAACCATTCCGTAGTCACAAGAAGTGTCAGACAACAAAGGGGTAGTGGCATTGTTTCTGTACAACGTGTACGAAGAACTTCACGCTGGAATTTATGAATTTTAGAGTTGATCCTAAGGGAAACTTCTAGATTTCTTTTGGGAATAATGAAATAATGAGAAGTATCTTCATCTCGCTTACCAAAGCTTCCAAAGGCGCGGCAACAGTAAGTATATTGAGTATCACACAGCACATTCCCAAACGTGAACGGACTACTTCCATAGATAAGCCATAATAATGGATATAATAATGTGCACTCATCAAAAATATCATTTCCAAAAAAATTAATCTAATGCAACGATTCTGGAATTATTGATAATATCACACTAAAACCAAAATTTTGGAATTCCATTCTTTGTACCAACCAATGTTAAGTAATATTACCAACTTTTGTAGCATACGGTGCCATCAGGAAATAGTAAAAAAGATAGAATAAATAGAGCAATGTAGCCACTGAATTGACATATACCACTGTCTGAAATGTGAGTTCAAATGCATTCCACTGACATTCCCAATTTTCATTGAATTTAGCAATTGATCTGATTTGTCAAGAAAAAATTGTTCAAAAACTATACTGTTTTGTTTCATAAATAGAAAAGCGACCAAAAAAGAATTTTTTGGCGCTTCTCAAAAAGAAAAATCAAGGAAGAATTTTTCATTCTCAGCAAATACTTTATCATTCCTTAACAGACCATATTGTAACCAAAGTTGTCCAGAAAGAAAGCCCATATGAAATGGGGCCGAACTTATACCATCTGTTGTCCCTTGAGACTGAAATAATTTAATTGTTAAATAGCGACTAAATCAGGGCTATTTCACTTCCTTTAAATCCCGATAATTTTGATTACAATATGAAAATCCATAATTTAATAAAACAAATTAACAATAAACTCGTGATAAATACGTTACAAAATATTTACGATCAAAAAAAAAAAACCAAATTCAATATTTCTAAGTCCCTTCCATGAATCGAACTGCCTTCTCCTGCTTATTTTTTCTATGTTTCCATAGAAAAGAACAGTAAATTCACAGGTTTCCAGAGTCATGGCCACTTTCAAGAATATGCTATCGCTTCAGTTCGGTTCATTTCGAATGAAACACCACACCATATCAAATTTGCAAACAATCAAAAACAATAAAAACAAACCTTTATACGCCAGCATATTTCAAAACCAGTCAAAAAAAGACACACTGTAGTTCCAATTGCAAGCGTGCTCAGCCAACTCAACAACTGACTGGAAAGTGCGTCCTCCACATATGCTACTGTCATTTTTGCAGTTTTACTCTTTCCGATTTAACTACTTAAACAAAAATAAATTAAGAATGATGAAATGGACACCGCTTTTAATAGTTATCTCAAACACACACAAACTAAAGCATTGCATAATCTTGTTACACATAGATCCGTTAAAAGAATGATTTAAGCAAATTCAAAATATATTAAGAACCACAAAGTCATCTATAAATCTATCTCAAAATACTATAATGACGAAAGATTTTAAAATCCACTTCCTTAGAATTTTAAATTAAAAGATAGTACTTCATCGACTAAATATTTCCTAAATTGTGAATCTTTCTTTGACAGTGAATGAAGTGGAAACTGTGCAGTGAAAGTAAAAGCCATTCTGCGCATTCAAATATTTCATAGCCAACCAAATTTCGACAGAATCAATGGCATATATTTTATTGAAGAAATAATTAAAAGACAATAATTCGCTATTTAGCACCACCATAAAACTCAAATTTTGTAATTGCAAACAGCTAAATTACTGACATAAATCTTTTTCCACGAGAGACCGTTAAGAAAGTAGAAAAAAAAAAAAAAAAAAAAAAAAAAAAACAAGATTTACTTCATTCATCCAAAAAAAAAATAATAAGAAGCAACCAGAAAATTACTGTGCAGAAATGAACAATAATGGCAAAAACAACTCATTATTAAACTGCGTGAAAGTTTTTCCGTACTCTCAAATAGTAGATTATGATTTCAAAAAGTTTAGAGAAAGTATACATCCAATTTTTTCTATAAACCGATTCCATTATTGGAAACTTTTTTTTTTTTTTTTGTTTTTTTAGAGTGATGCAATACAAAGACTTATTCTGTATGAAGTAAATAACATTTTCATCCGACATACTACAGTGTTTCGAAATAAAAGAACCTCAAGTTGCCTGAATGATAATACAACGATGAACAAAAATATGACGTAAATTTGATAATATCAACACAATGCTATTTGAATAACGCTATATTAGTAAGGCTGAGCTAACGAGAATGGAACACTAGAAGCATCTCCAGAAACATTAGAAGTAGAACTGTTTCCTGCGTTTCCATGTTTCTGCTGCTGTTTTGCGCTCAAAATTGCTGGATCTTCCAGCTCATGTTGTTGCATAGCATTCGGATCTAATACCATACCAGCAAATTTACTCACTGCTAATGATGCTACTTCAATCATGCCCACGATCACTGCTCCAACGGCTGCTGAACCCATCATTACCTATAATAATCATAACATCCTGTATCAAACTGGCCATATTACAATAAAAATAAAAAAAACTTACCAACTAAATTAATAAAGCTCCACCTAAGAAATAATAAAAGACTAATTACAATACAAACTCACAAATATCCTCAACTAATAATATAAGTAGATCATTTTCAAATAATTTCATCATTTCGTTCCTTAATAATGCGATCTATGGATAAAATTATTGGACTTTATTTCTGATCCAAAAAAGAAATGAAATATGAACAATTTTTCAAAATTAAGAATGTAAACCATAGGGCCAGATCGTACAGCCAATAGGGCACCAGTCAATCCACCGGATACAACTGGATTGAGCATATCTTCCTGCAACATTTGCACATGTAATGGAAACATACTATAAAACAGCTATAAATAAAAAGTCCTTGTATTCTCTCCTGAAAATAATTTTTCTGAACAAATTTCTTAGAATTATAAAAGCAAATTTAGTGAAATTGATACAATTGGAAAGTAAATAATTATGAACCTTTTTTCTTATAGCTACTAAACTACAATCAATCGCACTAAATAAACCACCCCATGCAGCAAACTGTCCACCAACGACTGGTGATCGCGTACGTATCTGTAATCAAGTGAGATATAAAACTACAAAATCTTTTCGGTGGATAAATAACTGATGAGAATCAAACAATACGGTTAAAAATACCTCACGCACAATACCAACAAGTTTATGTCCCCAAGGAGAATTTCTGAAGCCACTATGAGCGTGAAATATAGATCCACCAGCTAGCCCTAGCGAAAATGCACCACCAACATCATCTCCAATTCTGTATGGACTGAAAAATACGAGCTTACTGGTATAAAATGAATCATTAAGGGAAAAAATGAATGAATACATAAAACATATTAAATTGGTCGTGACACATAATATCATACTGATATTTATCACATGATTTAATAATTTTATGAATCCCACTTGATCAAATTTGTTTACCAGAACAAAATAGCATCCCATGAAAACACTCCAACATAAAATTACGCAAGAGTAAGGGAAAGAAAAGAAAAAAAAGCGAGATATAGCACTATTTATTAGAGCACTATATATAGCAGTATTGGAATACTGATTGATAACAGAATGCAAATAATCAATTTATACTTGTATTATTTGAAAGATCAATTTGTATCTGCATTCACAAATGTCTGGAGATATAACAGCCGTTATTGCAAGACTAGTTACGGCACAAAAAATTTGAAACAATGGGTACGGACTTTAGTTAATTAGCAGAATACAAACAATGATAATTATTCTGCACAAAAATAGAGAACGATAAGTAAAGCCTTACTTACCACGGTTCACGATCATCCATTCGATTAAACAGGAAATATGAAAGTACGATTGATTAATGGTAACGAATAACTCTGTATACCATATAAGTATTACCTGAAATTGATTTCATCACCCACGGACTACTGCAATTCTTCCTGCCTCCTAGACCCTTTTCCCTCTAAACATCTTGGCAAACTCCTCGAGAATTATCGACATAATTAGGATAAGTAGAAGTGTGTATTAAGCGTAAATATTACGCCAAATGCCCGTTAAAATGAGACTGAAGTTAGGTGGGATTTTGAATTTTCGCAATAGTTATTAATGATCATGAAGATTTATGCTTCTATTTCTGTTTTATTTGTTGCGATAGATCTACGTGGATATTGTGCCACATATTCGTGATTTACACTATCATTAACTTTTTGTAGGTACAGCATTTTGTGCTCTTTTTAAATGTTCAGTTTAATTTTCTTTATTTAGCAAGTGTTTCAGATGCAAAAAATGTGGAAGAAATTAACTGGCGACATTAATAAGGACACTGATCACAAGAATGGTATTAGCAAAGAAAATAATGATACGAAAAATCAGTTAATTAACGATGACTCACGCAGCATTTATTATCCAATCAGTGAAGATTTCTTGAGACAGAAGCGTCGTTGGAAATTTCTGGAATGGTTATTCGTTAATTTTCAGAATTTTTTATAGAAAAATAAAATTTAATTGTTGTTGCGACTTCAGTTTAACAGAAAGTTGAAGATAAATTGAAGAGTCTGTTTCCTATTGACAAAATGAATGGAAATTGTATCCCAAACTATATATAACGAACAAGATGGATTTTACTCTCATTCTATGTATATAGAAGGGCTCAAAGAGAATGAATTGACTTTATAGCTATACGGTTTTTCACTCTCTTTTTTCTCTCAATCGTAGAATAAATTATCCTCTATAATAAATGTGATTTTATGAAATTCCATTCCAGCGGACTGATTAAAAGCAATACAGTTAAGTTACATTTTTTTTTTTTTTTGTTATTTTGATATCTGAGTAAATAAACAACAACGATTGAATAAATCAGTTCTTTCAATTGTCTTATTTAATTTCATATTTCTACTGTTGAATCTTTTGCTATTACTTTATCCAGTATGAGTTTGAAATTTTTGATGAAATATAGCATCACCAATGATACTCTCTTCGAGTGGTAATTAATTCCTGACTGATGAAAGTGAAAATATCCGTATTTTTTTATTTGATAATACTCTTTTATTTTAGGTTCCCTCAATGCTATCATCCATGTAGTATCAACAGTTTATATTTACGGCTACGTGCCGTACCGTCCGTATCACATTCACCACTGCCAGAAGATAAAAGACTTACTGACAAACCATTATCGATGCCTATTACTTCGAGAGAATTTTCGGTTTGTTTCGTTTTAAGATTTCTTTTTTCGAGTTTAATTAAAATTATTAAAATAATTCGCATTGTTAAGTAAAGTTATTCAATTACAACTCTTTTTATGCTTCATTTCATTATATGCGAAAAACAAATCTCACTGGAACAAAAAAAAAAAAAAAAAAAAAGATTTCTTGGTAGTTGTTGGAATATATTGAAACATAGTGAGAAGAAAAGTATTCTTTTAGACTTTATTATTCGAGAAGCATTTTCACTTGTTAACTGAATACGTGATTCGAACTCAAAATGATCATTTTATAATCTTCTAAAAAATCTTAATGCTGTATTTTCAGTCTGCATTTTGTTATTGGGTCTGATGATTATATGGACAATCATTTTTCCATTTATTTTTTTGCTTTTTTTTTTATTTTTTTTTATACAGAAAATTGAATGAATAATCGTTTAGAACGATGCGATCAGTTGTGATGTTACGCTCGAAGACTTGCCTGAACATGTACATATAGAAATTCTGAAGTACGTCCATCCAAACGATCGTTTCAAAAAAATTTCCCTCGTCTCCAAATATTGGTATTATATTGTGAATCGAGGTATCTTCTGGCATGAAATTCACATTCACTTATTCATATCGCAATGTTCTATGGATTCGTTGCGAACTTTTCTTTGTAAAGCAAGTTTATTATCTCTTTGCTAAGTTTATAACGATGTGCATGCATAATAAGGATATTAATGTTGTTAATTCGATATTTTATACTCAACAGTAGAATCAGGTTTGCGCCATCACAAAGCGTCAATAGTGGAAATCAAATCACTTATTAAATATTGTAGTGAAACATTGCAGGCATGTAATCACATTGAAAAAATTTGCATAAGTGCATCTTCTACAAAGCCATTTCCCGAAAACATGTTGATGGATTTATTCCCTTCTGTGATGCAGCATGTTAGAGTATTGGATATTGGTTTTTATGCTTGTAAGAATTTTATTTTATTTTTTGTTTTTATTTTTTTATTTTTTTTTTTTATTTTTATAAGAATGGGCAGAATACGATATTTTTATTATTATTTCAGTTTTATCAGTAATTTTGATGGAGTTTTTTCTGAATTGCTTTCCAAATTTGGAAGAATTAAATGTGGAAGGAACGAAGACGGTAATTTCTCATTGATTGCATATTTTTCGAATTTATTGAGACTTGAATATTCTTGAAGAACAGAAATCTTTACCACTGTAATTATGAAGTATTTTTTATGATACTGAATGATATCTTGTTTAAAAATTTACTAATCTTACTTTGCAAATCATAATATAACATAGCTTTTTTCCATAGAATTATGATAAATCTGCGTTACTAATTTAGAAAATATATGGAGAATGCATTTCAGATTGGTAACTCTGTTTACTCAACTTTTTTAATAAAAGGTTTTTCGAATTTGAAGAAATTATTCATTTCATACTCTGTGCCGTTTTTTCGTGAAGATTATAGACAATTTTGTCTCGTTAATCGACCGATCGAAGTGTTGAGTGTAGATGGCGATGCTTTCCTCGGTAACTGGTGAGTGGATGTGCAATAATTTTTGGAGTTTCCTATTGTTTAACTGTCCTGAACAATTTGTGTTTTTTCTTTTGAGATTTCAACATCAATTTTATTCAAGATTTTTCAGTTCTGCAACTTATCTGTCAACATCATCTTTTGTCAACACACTGACGCGGTTGTACTTAGATGGGGAGGGGTTGAATGATTTTGGCTTTCATGCTCTTATCGCGTGCAAAAATTTGAACTTACTGTCTATTTCATTTTGCGAGGACCTTACTGATATTTCATTAAGTTACGTGAAGGTAGATTTTGATAATTTATCATTATCAAAAATGTAATTATTTTTTCTTTGGAAAGCAGATTTTGGAATAACATCATCCGGAGCACTATATGCACTATCGATATATCGATCATTCAAAACCAGCTTTTTGATATGAATCGAGCTATTCTATTAGTTCGCTTCTGATTTAGACTGCTTATTATATAAAACGTCTACTCTTGGACGTAGATGAGCTTCCGATATTAATGTCTTATTATACTGTAGCATCATTTAGTCTCATCATAGCCATAATTTATTGAGATTGTTCTTTAACAGTCTGATTTTATTTGAGTAGTCAGAAAACTAATATCATAATAATTCGAAAATTTAGATGTTAACAAATCTAGAACATTTGCATCTGAGAAAAGGCAAAGAATTCACCTCTGAAGGATTGTTGGAGTTATTTGAATTGTCCAATGAAGATATGGGATTTTTTGGAAAATTACGTTTTCTAAATCTCAGTGAATGCCCTTCTGTAAATGACAATGTGGTCAACAGAATCACAAAAAGGTTAAAAATTTGCTTGAAGCAGTTTCTGTTTTGTCGAATATATTAAGCGAAGAAATATGTAATTTGTATCTTCTTTATTTTCTAATCATATAATTTATGAATTTCAGACATATTTACACGTCACATTGATAACCAAAAATTACTAATTTCTACTCGGATTATTAGTTTCCTCGCATTAACATATAGGTATTATCTTATATATACATAATCTTATTTATCTATTGCAGTTGTTCCAAATTACAATCACTGAACTTAGCATGGGATTGGTCGATTACGGATGTTGGTTTTACACTGATAATAGAACGCTTGAAGTAACACTTTTCCTTGCTTATTTCTCACTTGAATTTACTTCATCACTGTTAATTTATCAATTGAGTTTACATATTGTTATATTTTAGAGAGCTTCGATTTCTTGATGTGACAGGTATGAATTCTATCACAAGTTCTGCTTTGCTGTACGTTCCAGACTTATATTTGCCGAATTTACGCTTTCTTTGCGTTGTGCAGTGCCCCCAGGTATATTTATCTCTTCATATTTTAAGTAACGGTAATTTACTTTTACAGCAAAAACAAAAAGAATTTGTTGTACAATATTCACAAAAAATGTTGAATAAAAAGTACTACTTATATGGAGAAAAGCAAATAACCGAATTCATCATAATTGATTATTTGAATATTTGTTGTTTCTCTAATATAATTTCATAAATAATCTGCTAATAATGTCGATAACTTTAATAGAAAACGACATAGTGGTGAATATTAAGTCCAAGTTCACACTTTAGAAAGCTGCAGTTTAAGGATAGTGGAAACTTTTTATTTTCAGATAAATTACATCGTGATAATTTTAAAGTTTTGCTATTACTCATGGTTCAACAATGAATGGGTGATAGAAAGATCATAAAATGCTCTTTTTCAACCAAAAAAGTGCAAATATTAATAGGTGAGAAGATTCAGTAAATGAATTCGATGAAAGATTAAATTTCAGTTCGATGAAACATCGTTACAAATGCTGCAGTTAAGAAAGAAAGATTTGATAATTGCGAATTATCATTGTTATTATAATACCGTTACCATATCTGGCGATGAAGTATCATTTGGTGAACGATGCGATTCTAGATACACATGTGCGGTCATTGATTTATTACAACAGTATCAAGGCTTTTGCTGTATGTCCACTCTGCGTTAGTTTGTATTTTTGTTGAATCCATACTTGACTGACATGATTTGATTTTTTGGCATTATTTATAATAGGAGATTGCGTAGTGATCTTAATAACAGATTTTTGTTGATGATAAAGCTATGATCTGCGAGATGATAGGATAAGGAAAGAGTAATTTGGATTTCTGAAAATACAGGACAAAACAATCGGTTTATCATTGAATATGCATTTCTAATTACGATTTGTACTAACTTTAAAATATGCAAAACTATTGTAAATGAAAACTGACAAGAATTCAGAACCTGGTTAAGATTTTTTGTAAGTTTTAGTGCTTTGTACTGCAGAATTAGGGTTTGTATTCATATTTGTTAATTTAATCAGTAAAGCTTCATTTATGTGTGCGATTAAAATGGTACATTTTTATGTATTGGCATTATGGCTTTTTTATTGTATCTTTCAAATTTGCTTAATTTGGTTAAAAGTTGATTAGATTTTAAATAAAATAAAATTCTATGCTATAATTTGCAATCTTTCCATACTTTAGGTTCTCATATTTAATCTTTTTGTTGCTTAAAATTTATGGGTAAATATTTTTTATTTCCATGGAAAATGATAAGCTTAATTGTTTCGCTTGATTGGTTTTATTTCTGTTGTAATTGCTTTATTTCTGTTGTAGTTACTTCACGAAGTTATGCTGTTTGTCGTCATTTGAACTGTAAATTGTGGTATTTAAAGACTGCTAACTTCTTTTTTATTATCGCTGAGTTATCTTAATAATTATCCATCTGCTGTACGTTTTCATGGAGAAACGAAAGTGAGTAATTCGTATTAAAGTTCCCGTGATTTTTTCCCAGTATTTCTGGTCAAATTAGATGCATTCATGATGTATCACCTGAACTTTTGGTATGTTCTTAAATATTCCTGAACTGTTAAATAAGACTGAAAAAAAAAAAGACTCGTTTCCTTTAAACATGTATTGGCAAGAATCTAACTTCAAGAAGGCAGCAGCATTAAAACTCGTTGAACTTACTCGATTTTTATGAGTGATTGCTTTGGAACTTTAGAATTCATTATATTCGCATTTTCCATGGTATAATAACGGCAGTTGCCTTTGACAACATCCGCATCAATGACTAATTTATGGATGTCGGTACCCGGCAAATCGTACTTTGCATCCAGCAATACTTTTTCGGTTATTGATCTAGAATATTGTTATTTTATTAGCTTATTCGGGAAGATTGAAAACGAAATTAAAATTACAGCCATCTTCTCTTGATATTAGACCATAAAAAACTCATGATGAGGAAAAGTTCAAAAATGAACTAATTGTGAATCTTGATATTTAAAATTTTTTGCTCAGAGATTTTAGCAACTAAATGTTTTCTCATATCAACGAGAGCTGTTTACTGTTTGTATTTTAACTTGGAAAATGAAAGTGGTGTATATATAGAATGAGAATATGGCGTTTCAAGATAATTAAGATTTCGTGTTCAGTGGTGTTGGATTTATAAAAAAAGACATGCTATTGCTGATATGTATATTAATTTCGGACTCCAATTTTGACATGTACACCATATCATCAGACCGGTGACCTAAGTGCTTGTGCTCAGACCGGTAACCTAAGTGCTCGTGCTCCGGTCCCTTTTTGTACTGCAATGCGTGCGATCTCCTTCAGAGCACAGTCAGTGAAGCACAACTGTATGTCGTCAAGCAAGAACTGTTTTTCGGCCTGTGAAACGATCGAACATTTTGGTTCTTTCATTATTCGAACGAGTAATTCTTCTGTCAGACTAGTAAATGGGACAAGCACTGGGAAACGTCCTATTAATTCGGGTACCATACCAAATCTGGAAGCGATTATCATCACTTTTTATTTATTCGACTGTCATACTAGAAGAAAATTCAGTTTAGTTAAAAGTGAGAGAGCAGAGATTGTCATTACTTGATGAAATCAACATGATCGGCTTGACTTAGTAACTTGTCTCGATGCTTGTTTATTTTCGTTTCATCCTCAACAACATACATTATTTATTCGGTCATAAGAAATAAAAGATGTATTTTTGTTATTTTTTTTAACTGTTTTGGAAAATCGTTGTTGAATTATAAAGTTTAAAAACAATTAGCATTTCAAACCTTCTCTGTTAAGTAGTCATAACTTAACTCTTCATCTTTTCCAGCACCGAATCCAACTACTTTCTTATGCAGACGTCTACTAACAATTCGATCCAAATTGTGGAATGCCCCAGAAGCAATAAATAATATATTCGTTGTATCCACATCCACCTAAAATACAGTGATAGAATGATTCAAAACTCATGAATTATTAGAAAGGGAATATGTCCTATTAAATTTGCGATTTGTAATGGCCTAATTTGAAATATTTGACGGAATAAAAGACTTAAAGAGTATTGAGTTTCATTTCAAGACAAAATGTAACATTTACAAAAGCAGTGACTGGAGATATGGGGAATCGAACCCCAGCCCTCTCCCATGCTAAGGGAGCGCTCTACCCCTGAGCTATATCCCCACACAGAGTTTAGTCAACTTCTAAGAATTTAAATGAGCCATTGTGGTTGATATATTGTGTACGATTAAAGGTTTGATGATCATATTGCACTGATAACGAGACAGTGGTATCTTTCTCATAGTACTGCAGGAGGAGACAGGTGTCATTTGTTTGACTCTTTATGAAGGAAGTTTCTTGTTAGGGATAACTATTTCCTCTTTTTGAACGTTCACTATAAACAATCCTTCATATTTTATATATGGAAGGAAGTTTCTCGTTTACTGAAGGATGTTGTGATTTTCAAAATTAAATGTGGTAGATTAGAAGTTATCTAAAACCGAGAATTCCATGTTCTCTGGAATATTTGATATCTCTCGTGAGTACAACAATATCTTGCATGAAGAGCTCTGTAATGCTACCCGCGCGTTACCTTGGTTCAGAAGTATCAAGTGATTGTTTTTTTTTTGATTGTTTTAAGGTCTAAAGTTTTATTTTATCCTAAAATAACCAGTCCTCCTCACTTTCATTACTGGTTGAACGTAATGTAATTGTGCTCCATCACCATTATCTATAGATGTTGTTCATTGAACATGCTCAATAAAAGAAGAATGTTGCAGAGAAAGTTTGTGCTAGAACTCAGTTCACTTTTCTTGTCCTCATCTCTCTTATTGCTTGATGTTTCCCCATATTTAGTCAACATGGTTTGTTTATTAAATTTCTACTTTATTTTTTAATCATTCCATATCAAGCTAGTACTAATTATTGAATGCAAAACTTAGTTTTTGCAAGGAAATGATAAAGTGATGAAATAAGATTTGTATTTTGTTGAAAATTTAAGCTATTTTACGGACAAACATGACTTGTCCATTTAATTGCTTCATTTATAGCATACTAAAATACCCTACTCCATTACATCCGGGCAGTTTCACTTTGACTACCGTTCCTTCTACCAGTTTCAGAAATGCCTGTTGCACACCCCGGCCTCCAACATCTCGAAATGAGCGTGATTCGAAATCCAACGAACTGCTGATTTTATCGAATTCATCGAGGAAAACAATACCTCTCTAGATTATAAAATAAGTGTTACATTCGAATATTGAATTTGCTCCCAAAAATTTAGAAGACAAATGAATGAACTAACCAAAGAATCCAAATGAATGGAATTATATTTTCACTGGATCCCCTTTAATGGATCACCTTAACAAGCTCAAATAATCTTTCATTTAAGAAACAAATTCCAATTTCTTCTGATACTTTTGAAAAAACAGAAGAAATATCTGCCATAAGAAAAAAATTTTTGCGCGTAAAATATGCAACTAGTAGAGAAATATTTTCAACCTGCGCAGCATCAACGTCACCATCTGCATTAACAAGAAGTTTCTGAATAACCTGCAATTACAAATTATATGTTAAATTCAAAGTTTAGAGGGCAGAAATAGACAATTTATTCATGAAACAGAACTGTGGCAAAAAAATCCGTCATTAAAATATTCACTGAATATTTGATAATTATATGGTTAACATGTCGAATAAAAACTTCTGAAAGTTAATTTGGATCAGACCGATCATTCGATGCAACAGATCTATCAATAGTGACAAAATGACACCCCGAATATGACATCAGGGAATCTCTTCAAGCATGAGGACCGACAGTATACTAATAATAATTTACAAAAAACAAAGCTATATTTCTGGCATCGAAGAATTTTGATGGATTGAATAACATGGTTATTTGAAGATTGTGGTAATTATCACTTATTAATAAAATAATACTCAATTCGTCCTTTTTCAGTCGTTCCAAACTTTCTATTTTGCAAGTGATATGAAAAAGTTTATCAAGTTGATTCTTATCAAGAACATACTGTATCAACATCGTCTCCAACATATCCGGATTGCGTTAGTAATGTGCAATCGCACATTGCTATTGGTACATCCAATATTTTCGCTAGTATTTGTGTTATGTAAGTTTTCCCAACACCAGATGGTCCCATCAGAATTATATTTGATTTATCCAAATCATCATTCTGGAAATGAATGAATGAAGCGTCTGGCATGGTGATTAAAATTAATCTGAGTTTCCATATTACTTTATATTCATTTTTTGCGTTCGCAAAGTCAAATTATGAAAACAATGAAGATGGATTTCGACAGATAATTTACTCGCATTTATTTATTTAGTTCAATGTTTGAATTTTTAACAAATGGAGAAAAAGAATTCTCATCGAACGAAAAGGAATGAAGCGTAGCAGTCGAATGAAGTCGATAAAAGAAGACTTTCTTTTTTCCTAGGAAAAACATATCAGCACAAAGATCTAATTACCTTATTCTTTTCCATTAAAGTTCGGACCGATTTCTTGCTAAAATTAATCTTATCTTTCTGTTTTCCACTGCTGAAATCATTCTTCATAAGTGGAAACATGCTTGCTTTATTTGTAAAATTTTCAAAAAAATACAGTGAAAGAATATGAGTACTTTCGTGATGTTCCTTTATTTTCTTCCAGATTTATGCATTTCCTTACAAGTACAATTTCGAAACGAATCTTACTTGAGCAAAATCAATAAATTTCGTAAAGTTTTTCAGTTATTGATGAATTTTTTGAAAATGAAAGTGAGATGGAGCATTTGACTTGAAGCTACTTGAAAGCAACAAAACATAATTGAAAGAGCAAAATATAATTCAACAAGAAAACACATCTGAAAGCAAGTGTACTCTAACCGAACTTTTCTTATCAGAATATGCTACTATCAAGTGAATGTTGGAGCAAAAAGCGACACAAAATCCAGTCATTCTTGCTTACTTATCTGAATAATTTAACGAAATATTATTCAGTTCAAACAGCACACTTCCTCAAGAGCGGTCTTCAGGGTCAAGCGATGCAATGTCTTACCATCTCCTTTCACTTCCCACTTCTGCTCACTATTTTCTAGTCTTGCGCATTTTTTTTTTTTTTTTAAATATATTATTCTGATGTTTTTCAATCCATGTTTAAAATAGCAAATTACACGTCACTTGCACGCCACTTGGATTGCAACCATACCGATAACGGCAGATTTTAACGCATGTCTTGAATCCAATCGAGTGGTTATATTGCAGGAATGTTACATTTCCAGCATATCAGGATGGAAGACTTTCATTTTCTCTTAGTCTTGAAGCAAAAAGCAGGTTAGTCTTCAGCTATGCTAATGGCAACTTGCATTTCCACTACCGGAAGGAGCTAATCACGGGATTAGTTTAGAATTCCACTGTGCGCAATCGTACGAATATCGGAATCATACCCTTGAATGTAGCTACCGAACATCCGGAATCATATTGTTGAACGTAGTTATGAGCAGTCTTGAAGTCGGACACATTATAAATATCATGGTCAAGAAAAAAACGACTGGAATATTCACCTTTTTTGCAAAATTTTCTTTAAAATGATGCTATCAGCGTTAGCCTTATCCAATAGCGAAAGATCTGGAATTTGTTTACGGATCATGTGTGCAGGAGATGATTGAATCTGAAATTAAGAGAAAACTTCTTTTTCAAATAGTTTGAAAATTTTTTTGAACTTATCTAGTTGTTCTAAAAAGATTACTTATTACGGGATTGATTACCGAAATACTGATCAACAATTTGTAAATGATTGGATTTGGAATTTCATACATATGTATTTTTAATTGGAAGTAATGAATAAAAAGTTGATTATTATGGAGCACCTCACCAACTAACTGTTGCATTTAATCGAAGGCATTTCATCGCAATGATGAAAAGTTGATGAAACTGATGGGATTTGTAATGCTCATACAGTGATACGAGGTGAATCGATTTTTCATAGTCTTTTCTTAATTCTAATTTGTCATTTTTAGTATATTTGTTCTACTCCTATTTATGCATTTATATATTTAAAAAACTGCAGTGCCGAGCGGGAAACTGTATCGATAGTTCCTGCTCGAAGTAGTGCAGTCACATCGATATAACCTTCAACAACAAAACGTGTTGTTTTTTGAGTAGTTCGCTCAAAGCAAAGTTTAATCATAAAAGTTTTCCCTTTCCTTAAAAAGCTGACTCTCTGGGCTGTTTAAATATTTTGGCTGCTGCCCAGACTTAACGCACGTTACGACAATTAGAGGAAGCAACAGTGAAGTCAAAAATAAGTTTTTTATTAAACACGTCATTACATGCAGTTAAATGACAAGCGCTTGACGTAGAAGTGTAGTCATTTCTAAAGAATGAAGTTTTTGTCAGAATCTACAAGTTCTAACGGTTTCTGCTTCACTGAATTGCTTCTGAGATTCGACAAAAGAACCGAAAAATGAAATGCCTGAGATTCTGAGTCTTTCAGAGAAGCATTGTATGAGAAACGCTTGTAGTGCTGGTATACGCCAACGGAGAGAGTCTTCTTGGCATATTCTTGTCCGATAACGAACTGATCCAAATAGCTAGTAATCTCCTTCGGATAAGGAACACATCTGTACGAAAGTGAAGTGACTGAGGATGCTTGTGATTTGGATGAAAAATTTCTGCTTGACACTGAATGGTATCTCGAATTTATTGCCCTCTTGTGGATCACTTTCGTCTGAAGCTAACCAATTTTTTAATTTTCGAATAATGTGACAAAAAGCGGAAATTTTCGAGTAATTTTCGAATAATGTGACAAAAAGCGGAAATTTTCGAGTAATTTTCGAATAATGTGACAAAAAGCATAAGAATTTAATTTTATTCAACAGATTATCCAAAAAATTTCACTAAAATTAATTAGGATATTTTGAAGATGATAATTTTTAGAAAAAGTTTTCTTTTTCTACTAAAAAAATTGGTGTAAAAAATATTCACAATTCAAATGTGTTCTATATTCTGTGTCTCCTTAAAGTTTTCTTTAGAATTTTTCATTCCTTCATCAGACCATTAAGAAAAATGATTTCGGTAAAACCATTACAACTTACAAAAATTTATTAGAAATTTATAATAATTGTATTTTGCATTGACTTATAACAATAACTTCGATATAGTATTTATATTATTTTTATTTGATTTAATGCATTTCTTCCGAATAACTAGCCACGCTCCAAGCAAATGACGAATTAGTCTTTATTTGTTACAACAATTTTGGTTCAGATCTCGAAATTAAATTTTTATGGCTAAATCTCAACGTAGATCAAGTGCTAAGTAAATAAATTCTACATAGGATGGTGCAATTATTTCTATGGAGTGATACGTCGTAATTTATTTCTTTAGAGTGATATATCGAAGTTTACCTTCATAGAATGATATGTCATGGTTATGATGAAGACAAAAAGCCATAATTTAATCCAAAAATAGCAATCAAATGAGATGAAAAGAAAAAAAAATAAAGGATTGCTTTCCAGAGAGTAAGAAATAAGCTCATAACTCTCACTAATTTTAAACAAAGTGAGTAACATGACAATAACTGCATTTTCCCAAAAATATACAACCACGCACTGCGAAATTAAACATAAACAATACCGCAAAGTACCACTCTTTGACTATTTAACAATATTAAAAATACGAATTTTTGATCTAAGGAGATACCTACCTGTGCAGTCATTAATGCTTCATTTATTATGATTCACACACATTGCTTTTTATGATGCTGGTACTCAACAACAGTTTAGTTTTTGCAGAAGGTAGGATACCAATTCATTTTGAATCAACAGCGGACCTGCTTATAGATTGGGTAATGTTCTTTATTGCTTCGATATTATTTCCTTAAAATGATTAACAAAGTCTCGAGCACAGCATAAATTATTCACAAGTTATTCTGTTTATTGAGATTTCGATTTAAACTCCGAAAATAAATTTTGATAAACTGCTTTGCAAGAGAAAAAGAAGGAAAAGAAAAAGAAGAAAAATGCAATTTTGTAACCAAATTAAACAATAAGTGAATTTCCTTCTTTTGCGAAAACTTTGATTCCGTTCATTAGAAAAAGTCACTTGCTTAATGCTTTTCAAAATATAAATTTCAGCAGAATTTAGATCAGATAATTAGATACTGTCAACTGAAATCCAAAATTGCAATTCCTATTTTTATCTCTAGCGATTATCCCCATCAAATTTCCAACAACAAGAAATAGATTTCGGAAAAATATTTCTCTTTAATTTGCCTATCAATGGAAGAATATTGAGCAAATCTTATTTTCATTATTAGAGTTATCAGTTCTTTCTCCACAGTAATTTCCTATCAACAGCTCTTCTCATTACCTTTTTGGCCAATCCAATTATTCTTTCATGATTTCTCCACTATATGGGACTCTTAACATTATATTCTTCCAGATCATTTCCTTATATGCTAAGAAATTCGTTAGTTTGGCATTTTCCTCCGCAATAGTCTTGGAAATTAGTTGGAATTGATTAGCATTATCACTCAGGACTAACTCAGGATAGCCTCTTCGGGCAACGATTCTTAATATGTGCAAAAAGCTTTCGGCAAATAAATTCTCCACCAATTCTAAATGCACCGCTCTCATTCTGAAATGTCTCAAGAGAACTACTTCCATCTTTTGGGCACTAAAAACTTTAACAGAAAGAGGGCCCAGATGGTCCAGACCAGCATGTGCAAACGTGTTCTAGAGCTTTGACTCGAGTTTCTAGAAAATTGGCATGACTGGTAGCTAAATAGTTCAATGGCCCAGCGTTTACGAGTCATATATTTGTAGAGGATCGTTTTATTTCAATTCTTCTCTTAGATATCCAGAATTCACGTCTCCTTTCAACATGATCTAATCTTCATGTTGCTATTGTATGAGAAGTTTGATTATTGGATTTTACCTTGGAAGATAAACGGAATGTTTATCTACTTCCGAATTCTCTAATCGGCTTTTGGATATCCATAATTTTCTTCCTCGGTTATTAGGCAGTTATTCTTAACCATTTGACAAAACGATTTCTACTTATAAATTCAATGTTTCTCGTTGTAGAATAAACTCCACTTGCTTATTTCTTCCTCGGTTATTCCTTCTACTGTGTTTGTTTAATTTGCATCCATTATGCCGGTTTATACTAATCATTTGTGAATTGATCATTCGCAACTGAAAGATATCATGATTTTAACCATGATGTTTTTTCCTTTTGTTGCTAATGAAATTAATTTGAGAATCCAAGCAGTTATTCTTGGTATTTTTAACCATTTGCCAAAATGACTTCCATTTATAAGTTCAATGCTCTCTCTAAGATGAATTTAATCTTCACGATGGCTTTTTTCTTCCATTTATTTCTTAATCTCCTTTGAAATTGAATTCCCATTGTGACTAGTTGGTTTTTGCTTCTTTAACCATGATAGCCTTTCGACTATGATTCATATTTTCCAAGCTTTATTGGAGATAATTCTTTCGTTGCAATATCAATTGAATTATGCTCATTTGGAATACAGCAGAAAAAATGAATATGAAACTTTCAGGCCAAAAAATAGCCAATGATGAAAAGATTCAAAAATTAGAAAAATTTTGGGGAATTCAGAGAGAAAATATTCTTCTCAACCGAGCAGTTAGGATGATGATAATGATAATGATAAATTATTTGCTCCAAATTGAAACATATGAATCGATTGTTTGAGTACATTGGAATCTGGGACAACTTTTTTTAATCTTTCCTTCTTCATTGGAGATTTTGAGATATTTATCTCTCATTCTTGTAATTCCAGCGAATTTTTTTCATGGACTATTTGATCATGATACGCCATTAACCTTCATTTTGTCTTTATTTCTAAGAAAGCGAATAGGCAAGAAATCCGACTTTTTTATGCTTTCACTTTGATAGTTCATCAGTTCCAGTGCTATTAAACATGAAATTCCTTTGTCACATCCACTTCTTTATGGACAAAGATTTGAAACGTAGCAGACACCATGATATATACATCTCTGTCCAATTCGATTTTAGCTATTAACGTAACGCTGGAAGCTTCGATGGCAACTTTGCCACACCTTTGTTATAAATGATTCCAGTTAATGATGCAAATAAAATTAGATGGTTCGCATATTAAAAAAGCGAATGATATTGTATCAATTTAAAGAAAAATTCGTCGGAATAAGACCGAAGTCTTTTTATTGGAGCAAGAAAGATAAAAACAAAATTTACTGAAACAGAAAAAACTAAAAGAATTCATTAAAATAAGAAAGTAGGAAACATAAAAATATAAATCAATAAAAAATTATGGAATGGTTGAATAGTTAGGAAAATTTCAATTAGATACGGATTTCGATGATGATATTAGACGATGTTCTTTTCTTTGCAAGCACTTTATTTGCTAAATTTTGTTTTGCTTCTTTCACTTTTTGAATCTGCAACGAAAGATAATTATACTGTTGCCAAATTCGGTTTTTCGACAACTTTTAAAATGTTCAGAAAAAAAAATTGACATTAATAATTTGAAGCCTTCAAGATATTTTCTTCATAAAAAGATAGCGATGAATCTATTATTCTCAGCACCCTATTATTTCAAGTTTCTTAGCTTTTGTAGATTATTACTTAACAACTGTTAATTATAAAACAACTTATAAAACTGTTAATTAATCGTTACCTCTGGTAAAGTTTGCATTTTGGTGAACCATTCTGCAAGTTTTGGGAAGTGATTCGGTAAATAATTTTTCAAGAAATCATCGTTAATGGTTTGCCTGATCACATACAGTCGTTGAATAAACGGATACAAGACAATATCCGGCAAGCCGAATGTTTCGCCTACATTTATAAAATAAATTTAAATCAGAAGTAAAGGACTGAAGTTGTAAGTAAAAATATAGTCGTTCTCAAAAGGAAGAACAGTTTGCAGTAAATGTGAACAAGAAAAAATGGAAATAAAAAGGATTAAACCTGAATAAAAAGAAAATTCTAGCAATTGTTCAGCCTCGCTAAGCTCCATTGCAAACATGGTGATATTGCCACGTGGTTTGTTTGAATATAATTTCTTCGCTATTGCACCACAAATCTAGAATAGAGAGTTGTTATCAAAAGTACGGATAGATGGACTGAAAAAATTAACCAATGTACCGAGTATAGTTCATATGCAAGATATCGTTCCTTTGCTCTCTGATATGGTTCTTCGGACAAAATGTTATTTTCCAGAAATTCATCATCCAAATATTCCAGAATTACTAAGGAGTTAGCCACAAACTGCAATTTTATATTTGTATCTTCCGTAAAAAGTGACTTGTTTTTCTGGTATTCATGATTCCCGTTCACTTAATTCTGATCACGATATGTTTTTGGCTTAGTTTCCAAAAAGTACAATGATAGAAATAAGTTAATATCGTCTTTTATTTGCCAATATTATGAATGTTCTAGAAATGAGGAATGTGAGATGATCCAGCATTTTGATTTAAATATCTGATATACAATGAACCTCTCCTTTATGTTCTAGAGCTGGTAGACTTTCTCCAGGATGCTTCTCAAAAAACGATTTGCGTTCATGCGGGTGTCTAATATGTACAATAGAAAGTCTGAAGCAAATGACAATGTTAACAATGAATTGTAACTTATGATTTGCAAATAGTATTGATGAATTCATTTCACGTGTTTAAATTTCAAAAGACTAACTGGATTTTTTTTTTATACGCAGCAATCATAATACTTTCAGTAACCAGATTAAATGGCACCGAATAAAGCCGGAGAGGGTTCACTGAAGATTTTCGATGGTTCACATTCAAAACTCGATTATGCTTTTTATATTCTGTAAATCCTCTATTGATGTTTTCTCCTGCAATCTTGCGAAATGTTAAGTGTGCTGCAATAAAAATATTACTTTTATCCATGACTGATGGATGGATCGTCTGAATTCGCAGCGATTGGTAATATCAATGTGTAAAACAAGCAAACATATTGTACTTTAGGACTACATTACATATGTCTTCTACGATTCTACAATATCTTATAGAATATTTGTAACAAAACACCACTTTAAGTGTCTGCGAACCATACAAATATTATGTTTTGTAATAAACTCAACCTTGTTGAGGAGATTTTGACACGGATTGCTCTCCTTCTGAAATAGATTGATCTGAACTGGTTGTTGTCCCTTTTGATATAAATTTATCTGAACTGATTGGTGTCCCTTTTGAAACAGATTGATCTGAACTAACTGCAGTCCCTTCTGAAATAGATTGATCTGATCTGATTGCTGTCCCTTTTGATATAGATTGATCTGATTCGACTGCTCTCTCTCTCGAAAAAAATTTCCCTGAAGTAATTCTTGCTCCTTTTGATATAGATTGATCTGAACTGACTGCTGTCCCTCTTGACAAAGATTGACCTGGACTGATGGCTGGCCATTTTGGTATAAATTGGTCTGATGTGATTGCTGTCCATTTTGACAAAGATTGACCTGGACTGATGGCTGGCCATTTTGGTATAAATTGATCTGATGTGATTGCTGTCCATTTTGACAAAGATTGACCTGGATTGATGACTAACCATTTTGGTAGAAAATGATCTGTGATTGTCCATTTTGGCAAAGATTGACCTGGACTGATGGCTGGCCATTTTGGTATAAATTGATCTGATCCGATTGCTGTCCATTTTGACAAAGATTGACCTGCACTAGTGGCTGGCCATTTTGGTATAAATTGATCTGATCTGATTGCTGCCCATTTTGACAAAGATTGACCTGCATTAGTGGCTGGCCATTTTGGTATAAATTGATCTGAACTGATTGCTGTCTCTTTTGACACAGATTGATTTGATCTGACTGCTGTCCCTTGTGAAAAAAATTTATTTGAAACAATTGCTGCTCCTTTTGATTTAGATTGATCTGAACTGACTGCTGTCTCTTTTGACACAGATTGATCTGATTTGGTTGCTGTCCCTTGTGAAAAAAATTTATTTGAAACATTTGCTGCTCCTTTTGATTTAGATTGATCTGAACTGACTGCTGTCTCTTTTGACACAGATTGATCTGATTTGATTGCTGTCCCTGGTGAAAAAAATTTACTTGAAACAATTGCTGCTCCTTTTGATGTAGATTGATCTGAACTGATTGCTGTCCCTTTTGACACAGATTGATTTGAACTGATTGCTGTCTCTTTTGACAAAGATTGACCTGGACTGATGTCTGGCCATTTTGGTATAAATTGATCTGGACTGATGTCTGGCCATTTTGGTATAAATTGATCTGGACTGATGTCTGGCCATTTTGGTATAAATTGATCTAGACTGATTGCTGTTCCTACATCTATGAATGAGAAACACAGGATGCTGAAATTGTTTTTATAAGAGTAATAACGATAAAAATTGTCAAGAACAAGATCCAAAAAGCTTCTCTAGCATTCTTCCTAATGAGGAATGTATTCTGCATTTTTCACGTTCTAATATGTTGTATTTTCAAACAAAAGATACTTATTAGTGTTAATGAAAATCTTGTGAAATCATGAAATCAAAATTAATTTGATAGAAAGAAATAAAATTGATGAACCGTTCTCTCAATCCTGTTTGTCTTTTAGCCTATCATTAATGTCCTTTCCTTAAATAAAGGTTGTGACAATCATCAGAGATTCTGGAAATTGAAATCTCGACCACTTCTACATACACTTACCATATTAATAATGGATCAAACATTGTCGTATAATAATATTTATCTGCTACCAAGATGCAAATAATCGCGCAGTAGCAATTCGATTACAGGAAAAAGTCAAGAACAGAACAATGACCACGTATAGCGATGTCACCAATGACGTTAGCAAGAAAAAATCTTTACACTATAATTAAATTAGTTATTGTTTTAAATTTGTAGTAAAATTTCCCTGTTGTAACAGCTTATGAAGGCTTTCTCTCAAAATGATAGTTTTGGTTTTTTTTTTTTTAATAAAAGGCACTACTCACTTGAAGAAAGAAAGCAACTCAAAGCATAATAAGAAGTTTGTGAATCTTTTTAGTTCATTAAGTTCATGCTATTATTTGTAGAAGGTATTGAGTTTTCCAAGAAGTTGAAAAAGAGAATGTGCATAGAAATGTGACATTGGGATTGAAATGCTCAGAATATGATACATGCCTGATCCTAAAACCTATGCCTGAACACCATCGGTATAAAAAATGACTTTAACTGCGAAGTCCTGACCTTTTAAATCCTTCGGAGCTCCTCCTCCTTACCTGAACTTCAAATGTGTCGCCTAATGATTGGTTGACCTCACTTTATTTCTCTGTGAATATTACATTTTGGTTGGAAAATATTTACCCTTCTGCTTATCGAGTTGTTTGTCCGTTTGAATCTACGCGCTTCTTGACCTTTTTTATTTCCTTGTTTATAATAATTTTCTTGGCGCCATTTGACCTTTAACATCCTCTTATTTATCCTTGCATCTTTTAACTTCATCAAAATCTTCCCGCTGAAAATCTTCCCGCTATTTGACCTTTCTTTATACAATTAATCACATCTTTCGGATTTTTCTGACATTCCTATTCGTAAGGAGATTGAGACCTTCAAGAGGAAAAAAATTGGGGGTTATGACAGAAAAACATTTTATTTCTTTAATTTAGATGATTTAATGGATATTTCTTGTTCCTCTTTGTCAAACCAAAAGGTTATAAAAAATTAATCCAAAAAAACTTTATTTCTCAAAATAAATTCTGATAAGTAAGAAAGAAGAATTATAATATATCATGGTTATAGTTATCCTTTTTATAGTTATCGTTTTTTTTTTTTTTTAAGTTTTAATTTTTGTGTGTTTTTTAAAAACAACCCAAAAAACATACTAAAAAAAAAAAAATAAGAAAAAAAAAATAACAAAAAAAACAACCCAAAAAAAAAACAGCCAACTTTTGCTTCTATTTGAATTATTTCTTCTTTGTACTAAAAGATTATTTCTTCTTTGTACTA